>JAGDYQ010000385.1:0-120000 GCA_021962125.1 Bulinus truncatus
GGCCGTCCATAAAGTAGGTCACGCTCCAACGGGGGGAGGGGGTGCAAGAAAGTGTGACAGTTTGAGACAGGGGGGAGGGGGTCAGGCCAAGTGTGACGTCACATTTTTTATATATTTTTAATTTTATTTCTAATTTAATTTTTTTTATCTTTTTAGTAAAACTTAATAGTTTTAAAAATAATTTTCGAAAAAAAAAAATTGTGAAACACTTAAATTAGTTATATGTCAAAATAGCATGAAATGTATATCTTTTCAATGTGTTGTTCACAATTCCTCATGCTAGTTAGGACCGCTAATAAAATGTTGCAAAGCCTTTTTTTATCTGTAGCCTTACGGAAGTGTTATTATTTGTTTGTTGTCTGCTGCATAATTATATCACTGATAAAGAAATTTGGAATTTGTATTATAATACAAAAAATTACCGTAGTTGAAGTTGCAATCCATCACTTCGTTAAAATAATATTGATGCCTTATTCCCTGCAACCAGTGCGCCAGGAAGAAGTGCTTATAATCGCGTGGAACATCGAATGGCTCCATTTAGCAGCGTACTGTCTGGTGTCATATTGCCAAATGAACATTATGGCAGTCACTTTGATTCGCAGGGCAGAACAATAAATGAGGATTAGGAAAGAACAAACTTCAAGTTTGCAGGTGAAACTTAAGCTGAAATCTGGTCGCATGTGATTGTTGACCGATTTCCAACAGTTGCAGAATATATCAACCCTGAGAAATCTGAATTGGATGCAGCAGGATAAGAATGATTTGACCATCATGTTCGCACCAGCCAATACTTCACTCAAATTGTGAAATGTCAGGACATAAAATGTTGCACAGAGTACGGAGCTCATTTTTCAACGTTTTACCTTCGAGATTATTTCCTCCTCCTAAATCCAATCCCAATCAACCAAACAACTGATGGACTCAGAGCTTCAGAAAGAGCAGATGCAGATGCTCCTAAATGTCCTTCATTGTTTGTGGCACAAACTCTCAAATTTGATGACATTATGCCAAGATCAACAGGAGTTTTTAAAGTGCAACCATATGATCTTTATTGTCCATCTTTGCAGACCAGCATACATGATTGAATTTGCAAAGTGTGTCACTTATACTTTGCCTCACAAACAATGTTGAAGAAACATACAGGATAACACAGAGCTCGGGCGCAGGAGGATGTAAAAAAGTAAAGTTTCCTTAGCCCTATGGGCACTATCGGGGCAGATGAAGTGTAGAATTCATCTGTTTCTATAACCTATGCATATGAAGGGATTGTGTGGTTTGCACAATTCCCAGCCGCCTTTACTCCCCCAACATAAAGTCAGGTACCCATTTAAAGCTGGGTGGACTTGGGAACTTTCACCAGGACCTGAAAAAGTCCTAAGGTTCTCTCTGAGATTCCAACCCGGGACCCTCCGGTCGACAGGAGCGCTCTATACCCCTCGACCACCCGTCCCCTAGGAGATTGTGCCAACCCTAAATATTCCAGAATCAACTCAGATAAAACGCTTTCGTCCTTTGGGAATCGCTGCTAGAAGGCAAAGAGAACTCATGGCAATTATTGGCAGAATGGAAAATACACATTCAGAGGATGTTGAGTAGCTAGATGAGGATGAAGTTGATCTGTCTGCAACTATCCTTCCAGGAAACGATGGTGGGGAAAGATTTATGTCAGTCTTAACTATGAATGAACACTTCACCATGGATGGATGATGTCTAGTGAATATTTTTTTAATGAAACATAATTCACAGGCCCACTATAAACATATTCTATATAGCACCAAAGCTGCTCACATAATTTGTCAATCTAGTCCTTTTTTTTTTAGTCACATTGTTTTGTTTCCATTTTTATTATTTAATCACTGGTTGAGGTCAAGTTTCGCTAATCTACTTCTTATCCTGTGTCAATAGAATGCATACTCGGAAGATTATCTCAAAGTTCACCTCACCCATTGTAAATGAATAGGTAGCAGATACATAATATTTATTATATAATTGTCAATCTAATTTTTGCAATTTTTTTTTTCAAATTCAATTGATTGAGTTACTGTTTCAAAGAATAACTGATAAACTATTGAACTATTGACAATTAGTTATTCTACTATTAAACTCATTTAATAATCTGACAGTTTTTTTAATATTTATATTTTAAGGCAGTTTAATAGTGAAGTGCGATTTAAGTTGTCGATTAAATTTTAATTAGTTCTTAATTAAAAAAAATATTTCGAAAGTGTGATGTACTAAAGGGGGGGGGGTCCCGAGATTTGTGACACTTTGTGACAGGGGGGAGGAGGGGGGGGTCAAAAATCGTCAAAAATAGCGTGACGTACTTTATGGACGGCCCCTTATCAGAGATTCATATTACAGGGTCAAAGACTGCATATATCAGGTATGGCCAGGAATGAGGTCGGGGAAAGCAGCATTTAAGCTTTTTATTTTATAAAACATAAAAACTTACCACATAAAACACAATACAGGGCTAAATCGAAGTCAGTTTAACAAGTTTCAGAGAATTCAAAAAATTTGGTCAAAGTATTTGTTATATATTTGGAGAAAAACGGAAGGGGGCGGGATCCAGAATTTCGTCATATCCTGTTATAAGGGAGAGAGTGAAGGTATGTTTTTTGTCTTATTTTCGCGATACATACATTACATGTGAACTTTTCCATGGAGGCTAAAATGAAATTTTTTTTAGGAAACTTTGCTTACTGTGACTTATTTTAAGTTATTTTAATAAATATTTGCACTCATGACCTGATAATATGTGTGGATTTCTCAACAGAGCTCACTAAAACAAAAATAAAAATCAAGTGTTGCACCGTGTATGCAGATATCAAGTGACTTAGGGGTATGTCAATGTGATCTGTCACGCATCAAATAGATTGTAGGATTGAGTAAAACACTCCAGTGTCAACCAGATGGTAATTAGAAATGCCGGTTCTTAATACACCCTCCGGTGACTTGCTAGAAAGGAAATTATTTTTTTTTAAAAAGGTTTTTACACATCGCAAGTGAATGAAATCTCAGCAATTTATTTATTTTCAAAAGTGTATTATTAGGATTAAAAGAAAAGATAGAATGAGTTATTTCCACCTGAATGTTATTAACAGAGTTACGTCACATTAATAATGTCTCCCATTTCCTACATCCTGGTATTTATTTCCGTCATTATCTTCTCGAAGATTAACAGGTTATTTCTTTTTTTTTTACATTAATTTTTAAAACAAGACCTTAAATGAACGCTACACGATCTAAATAAATGAACGCTACACGATCTAAATAAATGAACGCTACACGATCTAAATAAAAATACAGATAAAAAATATTTTCCTTGGGATATTTTTTTTTATAAAAATTCACCCACCCACGACCACAAACCCATACACACACGCACGCACGTACGCATCCCCCACACTCACACATACAGAGGGAAAGGTAGAGTCTGGGAAGAGAAAGATGTGGACAATGGAGGGGAGAGAAAGATGTGGAAAATGAAAGGGGGAGAGAAAAGATGAGAAGAGAGAATGTACAGATATCACAAAACAAAAAAAAAAATCTGTACAGACAAAAGTTAATTTGTCTTTTATATAAACAATTTGAAGATCTGTTGCTAAGAAACATTTTTAACCACCGAAAGAACCAGGACTTTAAACTTCGTTAACAATCGTATACATCATGGTTATACATCATTTTGTGTGTCGTGGTTTCAAAGACTGGACTCTTGGGACACAGATTGGACATATACTGAACGTGGTGGACAAAGACAAGACATAGTGAACAGTAAATTACAAAATTTGATCACAAGTTTTGAAGCGTTTATTATTTTTTATTTTTTTTATTTTTTTGTCGTTTTTGCAGCTTAATATAAATATAACGTATTATTTGGTTAAAAAATATAAAAAAAAAATATATGATGCAATAAGTCCACCATACCTGTTATACAAGACAATGTCAGGCTTCCATAAATGACGACATGGAATCCTTAATACTTTAAGTCCATTGAAATCATCTGGATTCCAATGTAGCTTTTGATCACTCCATTGCTGAAAATACATACAATATCTTGGAATTATTAAGTCACTAAATACAGGAAATCACAGGACTGAAAAAAATGTATTCAATATTTTAGCGTTTTATGGCATAAAATAAATCTTCCGTATTTTGTTTGTAAACAAGTAACACAATTGATTTAAATTATAATAAGTAGCCTAATTTCTAGATGTATACTTTTGTCACTGCAGGGATCACTCTTTGTTTCTATTTTGTTACCATAAGTATTTTTTATGCAGTTTAAATATTAGCTCATTATATAAAGTAGCGTTAATCATTAGATAAAGTAGCGTTAATCATTAGATTAAAGTAGCGTTAATAACTAGATAAAGTAGCGTTAATCATTAGAAAAAGTAGCGTTAATCATTAGATAAAGTAGCGTTAATCATAAGATTGTTTGGCTTCTCAACAGATTAATAATAGATTGACAAGACATCTACGTTGTAGTGAGAGCGATTTTAAAATTCTCATAGCAACAAACTTCAAAATCGATTACTAAGACGACAGAATATTTTTAATGCAACATATTTACCATGCCGCCATATTTAAAGTAATAAAATGTATCAATTAGGTCCCAGTCTTAATGATAATTCACCAGGTGTCTAAATATATTTTTTTCTGTAAAAGATCGAATGGAGTATCTCTTTAATTTTAAATGAAGCTGTTGGTTGTAGGGAGCGACCGATAATCGGATCGGTATCGGAGCGATATTGGCATTATCGGTTAATATCGGATCGGCCGATTGTTGTAGGGAGCGACCGATAGTCGAACCGATATTGGCACTATGGGTTAACTATCGGACCGGCCGTTTTTTGGCTGCCGATAGATTGTTTTTTTTTTCACAACAGAGTTGCAGAAAAAAAATCAGTAAATAACCCTATTCTATAACCAGATCAGACAAGATTTTTAAAAAAAGGAAAAAAAAACCGTACACAGAAATTGTCACGTATACATCAGAGATATGACCTTGAAACAATAGGATTGGCATTTTTAATTCTAATGTATGACCTTGAATGATACAATTAGTGAACATCTGTGTGTATTTTTTGTTGGGATGGGAAGTTGGGGGGGGGGGGAACAAGACTTACGTGTGGGGCGAAGTGTCACGAAATATGACAGAAAAGGGGTAAGCATGGGTTGACATACGTCATTAGCTGTAGCACGAGAAAAACACGTGTTTGGCATTGTTGTTGATTAAAAAATTTCGGTATCGGGGGGGGTAGAAAAAGACACGCTTGGGCGAAGTGTTACAAAATATGTGAACATGGGTTGACATACGTCATACAGCACGTGAATAACACGTGTTTGGCATTGTTGTTGCTTAAGGGGGCTGTCCATTAATTACGTCAACAAAATAGGGGGGGGTCACAAAAGTTTTGACGATTGTTGACAAGGGGGAGGGGGGTGGTCAAGAAAAGTTGACGTCAACAATGTTACTTTTTTTAATTGAATATAATTACTTAATAAATAGGAAAATTAAGCAGCGTTTGTAGTTCTGTGTTACACACTCGCTTAACATTCAGTATTTTAATTAAACTAACTATATTCCTACTAATTTTGCCACATAAACATTTTGGAAGCCACCTTTTTAAGGGGGTGGGGGTAATCAAATGTTGACGTAATTTTATAGGGGGGTTTCTGGAAGTCTGACAAGTTGTTGACTGGGGGAGGGGGGGAGGTAAAAATCGCCAAAAATTTGTTGACATAAATAATGGACAGCCCCTAAAAAGAAAATATTGGTATCGGTATCGGTAAAAATGCTGGGGGGAAATATCGGTATCGGACTATCGGTAAAAAGGCATATCGGTCGCTCCCTAGTTGGTTGAAATTGGGTTGACTACGTCATGAACTGAGTCTTAATGAAACACACATGAACTTCATAGAATCTATGAGGGTCGGGTCTTACCTGATCAAGCCAAACATTTGTAGTCAAGACTTGATTTTTCTCGTCCTGAAAAAAAAAGACTAATATTATTTATGTGGTCATATTTACAGAGTTACGTTTCGCAATGTTTAAAAACATATATTTACAAATAGCGGACAAATGGTAAAACAAGAACCAATGGAAATTATGTTGGGAACTTAAAATTAGCAATACTTTATAACAATGTTCAGCTGCTTAAGTCTAGTGACCTTTCAAAATGATATATTCATACTACTTTCAAACTAATTATAATCAATGTCTTGTTAAAATAGCTGAACACGTGTTACTGTTGAATTCATTTTTTTCTTATGTATTCATGTTTCTTTTTCTTCACTCCTTCATACATTCCTTGAGTAACATTGACCAATGACCAGATGAAAGGATTCACTAATAACATTTAATCATCCGTTTCGGACCTAGACAAACAGTCTGTGTTGGCTATGCCCTTTTTAATCAGTAGCGCCGTCTTTCGGTAACATCTCTGAGGTAACCACAACAACAATTTGGTAGAGAGAACAATTGTATTTGTGAAGGCTTTGGGGATGATAGGAATACGTGACCGGTGTGTGAGTGGATCATTACTATATCAATGTGCTGAGTTGATCTATGTATCATTGAGTAAAACATCGCCAATACAATGGGTCAGGCCGCTAAATGAACCACTTAATGATTTATTTAATTTATAGGTGTGTTTGTGTGTGTGATTGTGTGTAACCAACATAGACCTGCAGTGGCGTAACTAGGGGACAAATTCGACAGTCCCCCCCTGGCCACGTCTTGAGGGGCCCCCAAAGGAGTGTCCGAATTTTTTTTTTACATTAAATAATAAGTACATTATCTCACGTTATGATGGCAAATGTCAAAATGCAGGGGCCCCTAAAGAAGCCAAGACCCCGGACCCCTAACCCTATAGGTACGCCACTGTAGACTTGTGTTTAATTGGACAGTAATGTGGCAGAGTACATAAATACGTGGGGGCGATCTGTCTCATCAATAGGGCTTCACACACTGTGAATATTTTGTACTCGTTATGCACTGCATTGCTATTTGAGCCCATTTACCATATGGATGCGTAACAGAGCGAAGTCCCACTCAAAACACATACATGTATAAATGTATGGGGCTATAAGGCCATAATTCAGAAAAAAACATAACTTTAGCCATCAATTAACATCACTTGTACAGATAAACAGTTCAGTGTCACTATTTTTAGAGCTATACTTGAAATCTGGATACTATCATTGCTTTATTTTGTAAACATATACCAACTATACAACCGGATCCGTTCTTACGTTCTGGGGGCTCTAAATCAAAGATACATTTGGAGGTCCTAGGCCCAATTAATATCGTGGGGGCTCTAGGAAAGTTACGTTTCTGGGGGCCTAGACAACGGTACATTTGGAGGCCCCGAGGCGATAAAGTTTGAAGGCCCTAGGAAAAAATATTGTTAAAGCCGCCGCTTTCAAAACCGGGGCCCCCTTTAAACAACATTTTTTGTTTCATTTAGGGGTTCGTGAAAAGTGCTCAGGTGGCCTCGCCCTTGTGGCAGACTTAACTGTTAGCTGTGTAGGCCTGACATAATGTAGAACTGTTAGCTGTGTAGGCCTGACACAATGTAGAACTGTTAGCTGTGTAGGCCTGACACAATGTAGAACTGTTAGCTGTGTAGGCCTGACACAATGTAGAGCTGTTAGCTATATTGGCCTGACAGAATGCACAATTTCCCCACAACATTTCTTGAATAACAAATAAACACCTGTGGTTTAACATAATGCCTTAGAACATTTGTACTTAACAACCATGAATTAAACTTACAATTTATATTGGATTACGGATAACTTACAATTTATATTGGATTACTGATAAATAACTAATCCCGACATGGGCAGCCGCAAAGTTTAAACAGAACTTCTCGGTATAGAACATCACGACAAGGGCAGCCACAAAGTTTACATAGAACTTCTCGGTATAGAATTGAAATTAGCATGTATGGAGTTTTACCCTTTTTTTTTTTACATCGATGATGATTTAAAGACTGTCTAGCTAGAGAAATTAGTTTTAAACTGGGCATTCAGTCGTCTACACAAGTTTGTTGATCACATCTTGGGGGCTGTCCATTAATTACGTCAACAATGTTACTTTTTAAAATTTAATATAATTACTTAACATATAGGAAAATTATTAAGCAGCGTTTGTAGTCCTGTGTTACACACTCGCTTAACATTCAGTATTTTAATTAAACTAACTATATTCCTATTAATTTTGCCACATAAACATTTCGGAAGCCACCTTTTTTCGGGGGGGGGGTAATCAAATGTTGACGTAATTTTATAGGGGGGGGGGTCTCTGGAAGTTTGAAAAGTTGTTGACAAGGGGGAGGGGGGGAGGTAAAAATCGCTTAAAAATTGTTGACATAAATAATGGACAGCCCCTTGGAACGTTTTACAGTCAGGTTTATTGTGTGACAAAGTATCCTAAGTCTCTACCACGCAGGAGAAAGTTGAAAATGACCACCGTCACTGAAAACTTTAAAAGTATCTATCTATCTATCTATCTATCTATCTATCTATCTATCTATCTATCTATCTATCTATCTATCTATCTATCTATCTATCTATCTATCTATCTATCTATCTATCTATCTTTCTATCTATCTATCTATCTATCTATCTATCTATCTATCTATCTATCTATCTATCTATCTACTGTCTGTCTGTCTATCTATCTATATTCTTTAACATCTTTTACTTATTGACTTAAGACACTATAGAGACTCTCAAGCAATATAAAGCCATAATAACTAGCCCCATGGTGTCTTTGTGACGATAATACATTTCGTTTTTTTTAATCCGTTATTTATCTCAAGTGGCCACTAATTCATTCCTGGTATAGCCAAGACAGATGTGTCCACTGAGACATCCCAGAAGCCATCATTAGATCTCCAATGACACAACTACATGGGTGACAGAGGTGAAGAACGTAGTTGAAATTCTAAACCATGACCTACATAATACCTTTCGGACACTGACTTATACAAAAGTCAAATTTATGAGTGGGCTAGATAAAATAAATACTTGTATTGTGTACACTTTTGCCATTCATACAAACGTCTTCAACGAACAACTTTTCTATTTTACATTTAAAAAAAAAATAACTTTAAATAATTCGATTTAAAAAAAACCCAGAACAAACTTAATCGAACTCACCAAATCAAAAATCTGTGTTAGAGTTATTCCTATTAAAACTCTGACTGCGTCTGATGCGTTATACACAGGCCTTGTGTTTGGGTCGTAGCCCTCAAATAATTTATAAAACAAACGCTGCTCGTCTGTCAATCCTTTAGATCCAGCACCAGAGCGCCTGACATTTCTGTCCTTCATATTGTGAATGGTGCTTTCATTTTTGAACTCAGGCATGCTATTGAGGATGTCGCTCGCTGTCTCAGTTGTTGTCATGACGACTGGAAGAATAAAATAAAAACCCCCTTTATTTAAACAAAAAAAAAACAACAAAAAAAACATCATATGAGGAGCCCCAATATATCTTTTATATCTTTCAGGGACGAACAAAAGTGGATCATTCAACCATTGTAGATTTTTTAATCTCATTGTACAGGTGGGAAGTTTAATTAAGTTGCTTTTTTCAGACTGTGTGATTTGTAATATATCATACTAGCTGTACCCTGCAAAAATCTTTGCTTAGAGTTATATCCCCTTAGGCTTGATTTTAAACTGGAATACTGTTGTATTAATTCTTTACTTTCGATTTAACGCAGAACCCAAATCGCTATTATTTTGTTAGAAGACTTTTGAGGCCCTGACTGGCAGAGACTTAATAGTCTATGACGAGCTTCAAATGCGGGACATATAGACGTAATTGCAATCTACCATCACATAAGGTCGTTAATGGGTATTTATAGATGTAACCGGGACTCATTGGCGGCAGAGAACAAGGCTGTCATCATGTTTTGGATTGACTCTGATATGTATGTATAGTTCCAAAGAGAGATTAATAAAAGTTATAGAAGGATAGGGAAGAGGAAGAAATATTAATGTCTAGCGCTTGAATTTAATTTGACGGAATTATGCTGAATTGTGAGACAAATTGACCACTGTGCTGACCACTCTACGTGAAATCCTTATGACGCCAATCACATTTGACCTCTGTGTTACTTTTCACTGAAGCCTCGATGATTGTGGGGGTTGAGGAAAAAAACCCTACCAAAAAATTTTCACAACCCTGTTTACGGGTGTTGCAAAGCACTTAGTGATTAATGAAACACCAATCAAAAATAATAAGTGTAAAGTTTCTGTGAGAATGACATCAACAATAACACCTACAGCTATCTACTTTGAAATTGTGAGTTAATTTATGTAACACTTTCTGAAATATTTTGATATTAATATTCAGACGATTCACGTCAATTGATTTTCAATTCAATATACAGCACTGGTTTGAATTATGTGATAAGGAGCCAGTCTATACCTGATGTCATGGATATTGAAGTGATATAGTTTTATATAATTTATTGTTATGTGATTAAACTTATTATGAACCATGAAGCACCGCATTCATTATTCATAGCGTATTTGTTGCATGCTAGTGAGAGGAACATAGGTTACATGGCAACACACATAATATCACGCACCAGTACGTTACACCTGTCATACACTAGCATGCCAGTGATTAAAATAAAATATAGTTTTATCATCTTAGGGGATCTGTTACAGAAAGTGATTCCGATGTCAGTGTTTTCAAATGTCCAGCTTGTAGTACATTTTCTCTAAACAATTTCCATTAACGACCGTCTAGCTAACCTACCTTCTATGTTCATCTGCTCGTGTTATATTCTTGTAGTGACCTTTCCCCTCTACCAACCCCACGGTTACTCCCCCCCCTCCAATGTAAGTCTGGACTGGGACAAAATGTTTCTCATCTTTATGTCCCATCAGGGACTTGTGTGATCGATAATCTGATGAAGGTTATGTCATCTGTGATCACCCATAACTTTTGTCTTGGAACAACAAAGTGTTTAAACATGTCATTGTTATGAACACGAGAATGTTTTAAGCATTTCATTCAGTCATAGTGTAACATTTCATTCAGTCATAGTGTAACATTTCATTCTGTCATAATGTAACATTTCATTCAGTCATAGTGTAACATTTCATTCTGTCATAATGTAACATTTCATTCAGTCGTAGTGTAACATTTCACTCAGTCATAGTGTAACATTTCATATTTTTTTCTATACTCAGCAGTTTTGCACTTAAAAAAAAAACAAACAGCTACGGGCGAAACATTTTTGGAGTAACGCTATAAACCAAAGTCCAACCGATGACATGTAGGCTACATCATGTGTCATTATAAGTAACTGAACTTGTAAGTTACTGAGACTCAATGGTCATCTCAGTTGACAAGTTAATTTTCCTTTGCCTACACATAATGAGAATCTCATTAATATAAAAAAAATATCAAAGTTTTGCAGTTTTAACATATCGTCTATTTCAATACAACATACATTTTTCTGTATGATTCACATACTAATCTAGTTTTCTCATAGGCCTACATATTTATGGATGCAGTAACATTTATTACTAAGCGATCGATATCATAAAGACCTAGATTGGAAAGTTTGACATTTATTTCGAGATAAACTGTATAGGTAGCTATACTTAAATCAACTACTCAATTCTAGGCCTTAAGTTGTTGTTTTATAAAAGTCACACATAAAAACTCTGGGATTATCTTCACAAGCCAGAGTGAATCTTCGCTTCCAGTCAGCTATTGTTTCATTCAAATGCCGATCACAAATACATGTGAAATGAGCCCTGTCTCTCTGCTCACCCTCCCGACCTAAGCTCTTTCCTGACAAACTCAGTTTTTCGTTTTCCTGGGATGGCTTATTGCGTCTAGACCGTTGTCAAACATGGCGCAGTTATCCCCCAGTTTTCAACCACATAACACGAACCACTCCAGCAACTCATTCATCTTACCGTATTTTCTACAACAAAGAACCTATTCAACTTACCGTATTTACTACAACAAAGCACCAATGCAGCCAGAGAAAAAATTAACAGGTTGTCATTAGTTAGTATTGACGCCATGACACACTTTTCCAGTCAGACACTGGCCAAGGGTTAATGACGTCTTTGATTTTGGCACTGACTCTGTTGTGAAGTCAACTGAATCAATAGTGTAACTGTGGAAGTTTGGACAAGATACTTGGCTCTCATATTTGGCTCATAATCTGTTTAAGTCCAAATTATCGAATGCAGGAATGAAAATCCATAATCAGTCAATATGAAATAGTTCTTTTAAATTTCAAACCTGTGTTGGTGAAATAAATAAAACAATTAATGCATGTATTTACTTGTAAGAGTATGAACTACTAAAATCTGTTTTAAACTTAAAATTTATAAAGATAAAATCTTATCCTTTAACTAATCACTTAATTTAAATTGAAAACATTTTATTTGTTGTTGTATTGTAAAATATCAACACGTCGCTTCTTGTGCTCAAAACTGTAATGTGTCAGAATTTCTTCGAATTATTACGAATGATCGCTAAATCATCCGTCTATGTCAGTGTTTTAGATATACGACTTATAATTGACAATGGATATAAATTGCATTGATTTCATTCTACATAGTTAGGTCGGAGACTCCCAATGGGAATTAATAGAATTGAGCGCTTTTAATATAATATACGACCCATACAAATTCTATACGTCATGTTACTTTGTGATAAACATTTACTTATAAGTGTCACTTAATTTAACGCGATTAAATATTTAAACTATGATAACGAAAAAAAAAAACAATGTGCCTGTTCATTTCCCATTTGACGATACAATAATTATAGCAAATAATAACCAGCTCGTTCACTGCTTGAATCTGTTCATTTCAAATTCATGAAAAGTTAGTTTTGACCCTATTGTGACCCTCGTGTGAACTAACCCAGAATTTTTATCAAAGGGTTTTCTTATTTGTGCTTTTTTTTAAACCATTCACCAGGAATATTTGAAAAACTTTCACTTCATTCAGGCGACTAGTGTAAAATAGATTTCTTTATAGAAAATATAAAGCCCGACAAGAAAGGAAATGGTTGGTTTGGGATTGCGATTATTGACTTCGATTTGTTATAATAGAAACATATAGTTGGTAAATCATGCAGCAACGTCAATTTGTAACAGTTTTTTTAAAGTTGTACAGGTTGACATAGGTTACACAATCACATATACAGTTATACAGGCCTTAACAGTGCATGGGGTCTTGGGGGAGTGCATTTAGCGCCTCAGTTGCTACCCCCCCCCCCCCACCCTAAGGCCACAACATTAAGACTGGATTGGAATTTGTACTTGAAAGGGGCTTATTCATAAAAAAAGGCTCTGACATGAAGTAAACTAGTGATTAGTTTAATAGTTTTCATGATTTATGGGAAGTGGTTTAAGTTAACAAGACAACATTATGATTTATACATTTGTCTTACTTTAAACTATGTAGGAAAAAAACAAAACAAATATTGTATATTATTAAGTTAAAGGACACAATTCTTATCTTATGTAATAATATACTTGAATAAAAAGTGAACATACATCAATATTAGGTATTAGCATAATTAGCGTCTGTAAGTACAGGAGGGAGGGCGATCTACGGGACGAGCAGATAAACATCTGGGGGCCTCATGCTGAAGGGGAAAAAAAACAAAAATCTTGAAGCTCGTCTGACACATTAGAGAAAGGGTGTGACGTTCTAGAGGCGGGCATGAAACCAAGTTTAATCAGAGAGCCCCCTCATTCAATCAGCTGTTGATGACGTAGTTCCGGTGACAAGCCCCCCCCCCCCTTCCCAAACTGGGAGGTGTTGTCTGAAAAGACAGCTTTTAACTTTCTCATTGAAATTTCTTCGTGCACTCAGCGGCTGAATCTCCACAGATCCATTCATGGTGTTTCCAGAGTGTGTGTGTGTGTGTGTGTGTGTGTGTGTGAGAGAGAGAGAGAGAGAGAGAGAGAGAGAGAGAGAAACCCCCTCGAGTGTTGGAAGAAGTTAAACACAACACACGGGGGTGAAAGTTAAACACAACACACTTGGATGAAAGGTAGCTTTCGGTCAAGTTTTTTTTTTTTAGGGACAGTACAACTTGTCACGATCTTACATAGTTTGACTTTTTGATGAGGAAGACATTTGGATTGTCACGTGTGTTTGTTTATGAATGAATCAGATGGATGGCTTGGGCATAGAGGGTAACGAGAT
The DNA here is from genome assembly GCA_021962125.1 of Bulinus truncatus. Classification (NCBI taxonomy): domain Eukaryota; kingdom Metazoa; phylum Mollusca; class Gastropoda; family Planorbidae; genus Bulinus; species Bulinus truncatus. Next base: position 14,224 of record JAGDYQ010000385.1, read on the forward strand.
GTACACGAGAAGAGAAAAATGTTAAGAGAAACAAATATTTAGCCTACACCGCAGACTAGATATTATATCTAATCTGTGCCCTACATTGTGACACGAACGCGGAGATGTATAAAACAAAATTTATTAATTAAGCTTTTTTGTATAAGCATTTCATTAACTTCGTTTTCTGTGGTTGGGTGTCTGGGTTTGTTTGTCTGTAAATCTTGTATCTCGGTATTGGACCTAATTTAGTCAGAAAGGTCGAATTTGGTACAGTTGTATGTTCTAAATGACAAAAAACACGTTATTATTCATTTATTAATTTCGAATCAGTGAAATAACATATTGTAGAATTACCAAACTAATTACTGTTTGGTAATGCTTACAAAGGCGTTATTCCTGCTTAGGGGCTGTCCATTATTTATGTCAACAAATTTTTGGCGATTTTTACCTCCCCCCCTCCCTTGTCAACAACTTGTCAAACTTCCAGAGCCCCCCCCCCCACAAAATTACGTCAACATTTGATTTACCCCCCCCCCCCAAAAAAAAGGGAAAAAAGCAATTTTTAAATAGACTAGGCCTAGTTTAAAACTACAACAAAAAAGTGAATAAAAGTAAAATGTTTACAAAAATAGTTTAATAAATTTTTAACTTATGAACATATTTCCAATTTATAACTACAAAGGCTTACTCTGAACAGAAAAGAGATTATATGGTTTACAAAATTGTATACACATTACACCTTTAAATTATGAACATACTTTAAATTAATATAACACTTGAAAGACTATTTAATTATCTAGAAAGGTTTGTTTCAACTTCAAGCAGAAACGAGATTAAAAAGTTAAACTATAAATACAGTTTTAATTTATTAATATATTTTGTTTTACAAACAAATCCAAATCTTATAATTTCCCATGGAGATGTCAAATGTTCCTCAATTGTTATTATTGGCATATGTTCTGGGGGAATAATTTCTTGTGGAACCGAAACACCAGACAAGTCAACATTTTCTTCATCTAGCTATTCTGCACTTACTATCACCCATGAGCAATAAGTGCCATGAGCTATCTTTGTCTTTTGACAGCCACTCGCATTGGACGAATTCTTTGAATGTAGCATTTGACTGGGCCCAGGCATACATTGTTGGTGCTGTTGAACATGATTTTTTAACATGGCTTGCGAAGCAACATAAAGGTGACAGATTTTACGGATCCGTTCAAACAATAGCGACTGAATAGATGGACAATATATATCAAATGGAAGAATTTTGAATGCTTTTGCCAATTGAGGTAGAATGATATCAACTTTCACAGACTGACTGAAGAAAAGAGCTGGAAATCTATGTGAGTTTATATCAGATACATCTGGTTCTTTAAGGCCCTCATTAGTTTGGCGGACTGGAATTGGTGGGGGGATTAATCTATCAGCAATAATATGAAAGTGTGAGCTTCTTATCGGTTGTCAACAAGTTAAATCACAACATTTGACAATTTGTTGAAAGTACTGACTTTTTCTTATATGGATTTTTGCACTAAACACTCCGCCGCTGTTGGAAAATTGTCTATGTTTACTTGCTTTCATATTTCTGTCAATGTTCCGCCAGCATATTTGAAGTATAATTTTTCCAACTCTTCATCAATTTTTCGACCTTGTGTGCCAAGGTGGCTTCCAAAATGTTTATGAGGCAAAATTAGTAGGAGTATAGTTAGTTTAATTAAAATACTGAATGTTGGGCGAGTGTGTAACACAGGACTACAAACGCTGCTTAATTTTCCTTTATTAAGTAATTATATTAAATTAAAAAAAGTAACATTGTTGACGTCAACTTTTCTTGACCCCCCCCTCCCCCTTGTCAACAATTGTTAAAAATTTTCTGACCCCCCCTCCCCCTAATTTGTTGACGTAATTAATGGACAGCCCCTTAATAGATATTTGTTTACTTTATCTTATAGGGATCAGTAAATATTTCTTCCGTGTACTAGGTCTAAAGTCAGTCTAAACAATGTTTTTACCAGACTGTTTTTTTTTAATATGTATAGAAAGATTGGTCGAGTGGAGTAGTTATGCTCGACTATCGACCTGAGAGTCCTGGGATCGAGGCTCAGTGAGAACCAATAACATTTTTCCAGCTCCTAGTGAAAGTTGGTTTAAGTACCACAAGTCCACCCAGCTTTAAATGGGCACCTGACTTCTTAAGTTGGGGAAGTAAAGGCGACTAACCACACAATCCCTTTATAACCCAAGGTTACAGAAACAGGTGAATTCTACACTTCATCTGCCCCCGTGGCCCTTTAGGGTTAGGGAAATACTTTTTTTTGTACAAAAAGAGGTATAACTTGACTGCACATTCGGTGATATCAAATAAAAACCATAAAAGAGAAAAAAAAAAAACTTTTTTCAATAAAAAATGTAAAAGATAAAAATCAACCAATTTTTTCTCTTGGCAAAAAATAAATAAATGTTTCCAGAGAGCCGGATCCAATAAAATTGGAAAATAAACAAATAGCAACAGCGATTAAGCTTACAATTACTAAATAATAGAGGACTTGAAATAATAAGTATGTCAGATTGAATAACAAAGTAACAGATGGATGGTGTATCAGACAGATGGATGGTGTATCAGACAGATGGATGGTGTATTAGACAGATGGATGGTGTATCAAACAGATGGATGGTGTATCAGACAGATGAATGGTGTATTAGACAGATGGATGGTGTATCAGACAGATGGATGGTGTACCAGACAGATGAATGGTGTATTAGACAGATGGATGGTATATCAGACAGATGGATGGTGTATCAGACAGATATATGGTGTATCAGACAGATGGATGGTGTATCAGACAGATGGATGGTGTATCAGACAGATGAATGTTGTGTTAATCCCTTGAATTTTGTAAAGAAAACTAACAACTGATTAAGAGCAACAAAAAGATGTGCAGATGAGTAGTGTGTTAAACAGTCGAATGCTATATTTAAACAGGTGAATGTTGCATTAAACTGATAACTGTTGTCTTATACCGGAGAATATTGCATAAAACAGATGAAAGGTGTGTTCAACAGATAAATGTTGCATTAAATAGATTAGTTGTGTTAGATAGATGAATGTTGAATTTAAAAAAAAAAAATGAGTGTTATTTTAACCCGATGAAATTTGTACTATTGAACAAGAAAATGTTGTCTTAAACAGATGAGTGCTGAGTTAAAACGATACATTTTGAGGATTCAATAGTGTACTATCAAAGTGTTTATATGTGGAGTAGTTTCAGTCTTCACAACACTAACGAACCATAATATGTGTATGTGAATAATAATATCATTAGGAACGATATAATTTTGAACGACATAAGTTAAAAATGATTGAATTAGGAATGATACGGTTTGGTTTTTGATTGGAGAAATACTACTGTGTAGAATGACGTAGTACGTAATTAAAGAAAAAAAAAAGGTTTTTGGGGGTCCCATAGTTTAAGTGCATCCCGAGACGAAGGTTTCTGAAAAATGAATACATTGTATTATTTATTCTTTATAGAATACTTACTGATGATGTTATCCGCACAAATATATGATATTGTAATACTTCTGTTGAGCAATGGTATGAGTGAAAAGTATCTTTTTTATTATACAGAGAATGGTCACTTTTTAATGGCTTCAAAGGTTGTGCACGCTCTCGCACGCCGCACACACACACACACACACACACACACACACACACATATATATATATATATACATAAATTTAGTATACATCATAGACATATATCTATAGTATACATACATGTATCATGAAAGCAATATTATGTCTTGGATTTGTGATTGAATTACCTCTCTTTATTGACAAAACAAAAAAAAAAGACAGCAACCACGTGACAGCTTAATCTGTTATTTAGGTTATTACGCTGCATTTAAAAACTGGATCTAAACAGATGACGATAATCTGTCACAATAGAACAATTGTTCTCAACCTGTGGTACGGGTACCCCAAGGGGTACCGAAAATGTTATTCAGGGGTACGCAGCGACTAATCATTTCCGTTTATAATCAAACAAGAGTTTGAAGAATTTCGCGTTAGCTGGCGTGACTCTTTACCGAACCACGTGTGCACAAGTATCGCATTGGAAAAGTAAGCTCATTATTCGCGAACTTACGTGTGGGAGTACCCGCAACATAGTTTTGTACTCTTTGGGGTGCAGTCGCGAAAATAAAAGGTTGAGAACCGTTGATCTAGAGTGATGCCTATCTGTCCCGCCGTCTGCTTATTAGACTGTGCCCACGATACAATCATATCCTTCTGAATGGATAATTTCACTACTTAAGGTTCCATAAAGACGAGGGATTAACAGATCTACTAGAGGAACACCTGGAGAGATTATATCTAAATGGGGGAAGGAGGGGGATGGTGGTGGTGGTGGCCACGAATTAGGCCCACCAGAGCCGCATTCTAGTTTTTTTTCATAAAGTTTACATTCAGGGCTGGATTTAGGTCACGTATCCCATGTAAAACATATTATGACCTTTCATATTACACCAATAATCCTAGGCCTGTTTTCAAAAGTTACAAAGTGTTGTTCAGATTCCTTGGCGTTTTCTGATATGAATGTAGCGGTGGAGGGTCACAGAGAATTTTTCAGGTCTGATAAACGAGGGCTGATTTTTTTGTTGAGGGTGTATGGCTATATATTTATTAGTCTATTGACACGGTGCTATGCTATATCTTTAATAGTCTATTGACACGGTGCAATGTTATATCTTTATTAGTCTATTGACACGGTGCTATGCTATATCTTTATTAGTCTATTGACACGGTGCAATGCTATATCTTTATTAGTCTATTGACACGGTGCAATGCTATATCTTTATTAGTCTGTTGACACGGTGCAATGCTATATATTTATTAGTCTATTGACACGGTGCTATGCTATATATTTATTAGTCTATTGACACGGTGCAATGCTATATCTTTAATAGTCTATTGACACGGTGCAATGCTATATATTTATTAGTCTGTTGACACGGTGCAATGCTATATATTTATTAGTCTGTTGACACGGTGCAATGCTATATATTTATTAGTCTGTTGACACGGTGCAATGCTATATCTTTAATAGTCTGTTGACACGGTGCAATGCTATATCTTTATTAGTCTGTTGACACGGTGCAATGCTATATATTTATTAGTCTATTGACACGGTGCAATGCTATATATTTATTAGTCTATTGACACGGTGCTATGCTATATCTTTAATAGTCTATTGACATGGTGCAATGCTATATCTTTATTAGTCTATTGACACGGTGCAATGCTATATCTTTACTAGTCTATTGACACGGTGCAATGTTATATCTTTACTAGTCTATTGACACGGTGCAATGCTATATCTTTACTAGTCTATTGACACGGTGCAATGCTATATCTTTATTAGTCTATTGACACGGTGCAATGCTATATTTTTACTAGTCTATTGACACGGTGCAATGTTATATCTTTACTAGTCTATTGACACGGTGCAATGCTATATCTTTATTAGTCTATTGACACGGTGCAATGTTATATCTTTATTAGTCTATTGACACGGTGCAATGCTATATCTTTATTAGTCTATTGACACGGTGCAATGCTATATCTTTACTAGTCTATTGACACGGTGCAATGCTATATCTTTACTAGTCTATTGACACGGTGCAATGCTATATCTTTATTAGTCTATTGACACGGTGCAATGCTATATCTTTATTAATGATTAACCCGGCACTGCATACATTAATTTATAAAGAACCACAGCACAGTTTAACATGATCTAGTTACAAAATTATGAAGTAATACGAAACAACAAACTTATTCAATGCCAGTCTTACTTAACTGTTGTGTCATGGCCCAAGGACATGCTCTGTTGAAATAATATTTGTTTGTGAGTGAATTTTCTTCAGACCAATATTTGACTCTTCAGAATTTGTCAGAACCTTTGTTTTGACTCACACACACACACACACACATTCTTTGTGGCTTGACTCCAGCATCACTCTTTTGACCACTGTATCTTATACACGTTTAGGTTAGCAAATATAAGATACATGTCATAGAAATTACATATATCAAAAGAGACATGCCATATAACTAATTATGACAGAAGACACATGGCATAGAACCTGATTCATGAGGTACACATATTTTATTATTCATGAGGGTGGTTGGTGGGTTGCTTTTATTTAATCCGTTGTATAGAGATGGACGGTGACATTTGATACATAGAACGATTTTTTGTGATATAATTAATATTATTGGAAAGTCTTAAATGGCGGACATGTTAAAGTATGTTCTATATTTCTCCATAAACATATTTCGTCTGGCGGTCAACCAAACTACAAATGAAGGCTTCAACCTGGAGATAAGGTTGTGCCCCCATGTAATAGACCAACTGCTCAAATTAAAATTCAGTCAACATGACATGAAAACCGGAAGTAGCCGGGGGGACGTACTATTTTTGTTTTCAGGACGAAATTGAAATGAATTAATTTCTTTTTCAGCTGCACTACATGAACTTTGATTTTGAAGAATTATGGATTGCCAGTTTATATATCTGTAGAGCAGGGGTGCAAAACGTGCGGCCTCACGCAGGGTCGTCGAGGCCCTAGACACTGTTGCATCATAAGGATAATGGGGCCCTTCGCTAGAGAGTAATTCTCTCTCGGCCGGTCAAATACGCCAAGGGTGGGCTACATTGAAAACGTGATTGTGATCGGCGGACCGCATATATAATTTGTCTACTTCAATTACAATTTACAACGTATGAAATATGAATTAATGATAATAACCTTGTATCTGTCATTATATTTCATATTCACACTCTATTACACACATTACCTTTTGATATTTGAGCTTAATCAGTTGCTAATTTAGTAATAAGACTTTACTATTCATAATTATTTCAACAGAAGTTTATTGTTACCTATCATAATAATTTTGAAGACGAAGGAACTTAATCTACATACAACCTGATCACAGATTATAATTATAATTAATGAGAAGTATGTAACTGTTCACAATTTTGGATAATGTTCTTGAACTGTGGAACCAGTTTACTGGTTATGATTCGCATGAATGAATTTTAATTTTCAATCAGTCAACATCGATCTGTTCTTAGACCTGTGTGTTTATTTTCATACAAGAAAATCCTTGCTCACAAATGTACCTGGACCTAAATAGTGACAAAATTTTGGTAGCAAAGTGTTTTAGGTGTGGAAATGCCGTTGCTGGGAAATATCCGGAAAACTCCAGAACTAACTTGAACTTCTCTTTCAGGTCATAATCTGCTTATAGGTCAAGCAGCTCTAATATACTGGAGCTTTAAAACTGATTTAATATCCCTAGATTCGAATTAAATTAAAAAAATATAGCGAAAAATCTAAACAAAGAGAATTAACATCGACATAGAACCGCAACATGTACTCGCGTTCGGGCCGCATAATATTTTAATAAACTGATCAATTATTTATAATGTCATTAAAGTTTTTTTTACCTTTATAATATCATTATAGTTTTCTATATGTTATGAAAAGGCTAAGAAAAGACAAAGTTATAGAGTAAATCTGTGCCTACTGTATCAGATTAAATAGTAATTAAAGCCACAAGGGGGGGGGGGGGGGCACCATTGTGCAGTGGGTACTATATACGGTTGCCTAGTCTGCAAATCTATAAGAATGGCCTCTGATGCGATATAGCAAACAGTTTCGACGAGTTTTGCTTTTCTCGCGATTAAAAAAAAATAAATACTCCAAACTGTGACCATATTGTACTTTATTTACCTCATGAAATTACGTTTTATGAAATAAAATCATAGTTTATTCATTTTTTCTCTCAATTTTTTTCAATGTCTCAAAATTTAATAAATTAAATATGTATTATGATGAATACGGTTGTGACAGTTTTCTGTGCTGCCCCATCTTCCCCTGACGCCCTAATCATGTACGTGTATTGCTTATACATTAGTCCAGAACTGATCACAATTTATACACGTATAATATTTTAGGATTATATTTGATCTGCCAGTTGGATTTGATATGTTTCTATGATAGCCGTTTTAATAAACATTGAAACCAAAGAAAAGGGAAAGGTTTCGTCAACAAACACATTCAATACATTCATTGATATTTTAGAATGGAAGGTTTTCAAACAAATACTTTCTGTGATAATTATTAAATGCAACGGAATTTACATCAGCTGAACCCCGTGAATTTATTTAGAACAGATCACACTTGTAATGTTGTTATGTTCTCAAAAATAGAAATGTAGTTGAACGATTTGTTGAATTTATTCCGATTGAGCACCTATTTGATCTTGTCAGCACTCTTGAACTTCATCAAGTAGACAAGTGGCCGATCACACACACACTTACACACACACACACATTTATATATATATATATATATATATATATATATATATATATATATATATATATATGACAATGAAAGTAATATGAGTGACATTTATTCTGGTGTGTACGCTAGATGCAAATAGATTTATCTTTTACTGTAGAATGAGTTCAACGTGCCGTCTAAACCTTAACCTGGACCTAAACCTAAACCTGGACCTAAACCTAAACATGGGCCTTTCATCTGGAGAGTAGTTCAGCAGTAGTAAACATTGTTGGTAGTCTACATTCAGTTTATTATTTTTTAACACTTCCTCAAAGAGTTGGTCAACTTTTAAAGAACACGTGGAGGAAAGGAAAACAATAACATCACGAGTTGAACAGATTCATCAGAAATAATGTGGTCTGACCGAAGTGATCGAATTACTTATAGGTCGTCAGATTCGTCATACATCTTGTCTTGTTAGTAAACAATAGCTACATGCAGCTGTTAATTATACCTAGTCACAAATAAAAAAAAATCAGTCTACAGGTAGACATTCAAAAATTTAGTCTACAGGTAGACATTCAAAAATCCTTAACCTTGGGATTTTTTAATCTGCCGGATAACTGAAGATCTTTATATGCTGTATATATCTGATAGAAAATTATTATCACATTTACAGGAAAAACAATTGTGAAGAGTTAAAACGAAATTTTAATACTAACCAACTAAATAAAATATAGTACATATGGTTGTACATAAGTTTTATTCAGAATTCTCAGAATTTCAAATGAAAAAAAGTAAGAGTTTTAATTCTTAAAAAAGTATAATACCTGCATTACTGTACTCTTCAGAATTAGATAATACACTCCTGACATTCAAGCCACAAGACTGAAAGACCCTGAATTTTGGTTGCCAGATTTTTAACTGTTTTAAACATGTTTTTTGATGATTAACTGGTATTAGGTTGTGCACTGACATAAAATTGTACCCGATTGTTTCATAAAGTATTTTTATGATAAACGCAGAGACTTCAACACATATGGCAAGTAAAGCTAACTATCTCACAAATAGAGAAACTACAAAACGCAAGCAATTACAAAGTTATGGATACAGTTTATCCCGTTTTAAAAATGTATATATACAAGACTTTTTTTAAAATACGCTTTTTATAAAATGTAGTAAAAAGCGAAATGTATTATTCCGTATATTTTTTACTTAATTCGTTCAATGTGTAATCTATAAAGGGATGATGTTTTATGACATTAACTATCAATTTAAGTTTACCTTAATCAATTTAGTGATGATTAGTACAGAATGTTATTGATATTATATTTTTGTACACAATTCACTAACGCAGCCACATAAAGTGAAACCTACTGAAAGAATGTGTAAAGCTATCACACATTTTTATTACAGTTACAGCAGAAAGAATTCTAAAACTTTTAATGATGCTTTCTAACGATTTTTTTTCTGCTTTGTGGTTCAATAAGAAATGAATATTTAATGAACAAATAGTAGAGGCTTGAAGAAATTGTGTACTGTCAAAGCAATGTCGTTAAGGAAATGAACATTTACCATGAACTAATAATGAACAATCTCTATTTTGATATTTGAATGTTTTTATCAATATAAACCTGTTTTCAAAAATAATAAACACATTTCAATATTTAGGACATCTACAAGAGTGTGTTTCCCAGAATTCTCCAAAAAGGACGTAATGTTTACAATATAAAAATAAATGTATCAGTATACCACTGAGCGCGAGTATTTTGCTTTCGACCTGAAGATCATAAAAAAAAGCAACAACAACAGAGCTATCAAATGGTTACAAGCCATTGGTTAGTCTTTGTAACTATCTGATTTTAATACAGATATATACGTTATTTACTTCACGTCTACCTTCAAACAATTTCAAACATTTTCTCAATAGTCATCAAACTGCTATCCTAAAATAACTATAAAAGTTGTCCTATTGATATCCTAAAATTAATGAGTATTCTGATATCGTAAATTTATGCTGCATTATATTTTCTCATTATCTATGCTAATATTTAAAGAAAAACAGTCTACTAATATTTCCAGAATGAGTAAACATACTTTCAGAGACAGATATAAAAGTTCATTCTATGTAAAAGTAAAAAAAAAAACAACTTTCCAGTCAATACATGTATATTCATTTATTGACGAGTAGATGAATGATTGGTTTGTTGAGCAAGTGAACTGTATGGCAGTGGCTGGAAACATCTGCGCTGGTTAAATCAAACTCAGTTTAACATTCTATTCACACCGACTTAAAAACCTTTTAGTATGAAAGAAGTGATTGTTTGTTCGGACAGTTAATCAATGCAGTTGTGGGGCTCATTTTGTTTTAAATCGAGAACACTGAAGCTCAAAAACATGCTTGAGGGTCATAGGTCAAAGAGCACATGATATACAATTATGTAAAAGCTATATGTTTGTGTATTAATTTTCAATATCGGTGATTAAATTAATACAAGTGTGTTAATGTTGAATGGATAGACTTGCATATCTCGGGACAGACGAATAGAAAACACTAGGATCAACAGACGGATTGATAAATAGACAGACAGACAGGCAGATAGATAGATAGATTAGATATAAATATAGATTGGATAGATAGATTAGATAGATGAATTAGATAGATAGATTAGATAGATAGATTAGATCGATAAATAGATATAATAGATTAGATTAGATTAGATTAGATAGAATAGAATAGAATAGATTAGATTAGATAGATATAGTTATAAATAGGAACGTTTTTTTATAGTTTTTCGTGACAAAAGGCAAAGAAACATATGGGAGCACCAAGAAAACACCAACTCAAGGTTACAGCTTGGAAATATGCCCCCCCCCTTACCAATAATCTTTGAAAAGCCCCAAAAATAACATTTCGGCAGGGGGGCCTGTAAGCATTGTTGGCCTTAGGTATCCGCCTAATTTGCCTATCTATATGCTCGGCTCCGCCTATGTACCATTTCGACAGTTAAATAAACAATCAGAAAAAAATAGGTAAAAGTTTTATAAACAATTTCATGACGCTAGCCATCATGTCATCAAATAATATCGACAAAACATGTACCTAAACATGATTAACAAGAATGTTAATATTATTCAAAATCCACGGGGATTATGGAAGGTAATCTGAAGACTCATTCTACTACAGGATTAACTTCGTTGAACAGATAAACAATATCAAGCGATGGAGTTAACAGCAACCACTTTAACAGCAGCGGAATTGTCGATAGGGGCAGTCGACGCCAGGCCCCTGCGATAGAATCGTTCTGATACGATCTACTATATAGCCTGTTGAAACGTCTTTAGCCTCCCTGTGATAGAATCGTTCTGATACGATCTACTATATAGCCTGTTGAAACGTCTTTAGGCCCCCTGCGTCTTAAACTCGCCCTAACCTAATCCCCCGGTCGTTTAGTCGTTGTGATTAGGCCACCTCTGCCTTACTAGATTATCGAAACGGGCTGACTGCATGAAAACTGATATTTGAATACTTCACTGGAGAATATGTTTTTTTTTATATGCTTGAGAAGGCTCAAATTTGGCTCAAATGAAGATTATGCATGACAATACACTATATTAAGATTTTTGAGTGCATGGATTAACATCTTGTAGATTTTTCTAATTTCTTTTTTAGTTATGTTTATAATGAAAAAAAAAATGCCTTGAGATTGTGAAAATAAATACGCAGCGTAGCACCGGTGCAAAAAAGTGCAGAAAAAATATTCTTCTTATTAAGTTTAACATAGTTAACCCGAATTAATTCAAATATGATCAGCTGTGCACCATGCAATAACAAGTTTATTTCTTTTAAAAGTAAAAAGTTTCAAGTAAAAAAATAAACTACGAAAAAATAAGTTTATATAAAAATGCACTGCAAATAAAAAAAAATAATATCTCAATTCTATGATTAAAAGCGTGACTAAATATGTCTTAACATCGATTTATAAATACATAAACAATCTATATATCTAGCTGGGCTAGATCGATTAGCATATGTATGGCCCTTTTTACATCATTGGGGTAAAGATACATGTATCCATGCACGTATATATTGTGTCATCTTGATGTGTAGGTGTCTACTTATTGGGTTATATCTATATGCACATATTTCAGTTAATCAACGTTGTTGATCTTTGCACGAATATAATTGATAAAAACGATATAAACGTAAACGAAAACAAAATGGTGTTAGGGCCCTGGAACCCATGCAAATGCAAGTATCCTCAACTCTGGGTCGTTAAACAACAAACAGTTAAAGTAAGAATTACGTACTTTTTCAAATGTCAGATACCTAGATAGTGTTCAGATTAATTCAGCATTAAAATTTGTCCATGCTCAATCGAAATCAAACAATAGATGAACCAATCAGATCACAGTGTGTCTATACAAACACAGTAGCCAGTGTCCAAGATTGACACACGGACACAAATAGCGGTCACTTCGTGAAATCCAACAACAAATTAAAAAAAAAAGATAAAAAAACACTTTTCTCAAATCTTATTTTCACAGGTCGTCAAACAGACCCACCGTCTGGAAAACTTGTTGAACGTGAGCACGTGATACTCCCCCATCCAGTCACGCGCGGGACAGGCCACAGATGATCTCATCACAGAAATAATCTGACTTTGATGGCGGTAGAGAGAAAGTGTTGGAGGTGGGGTGTGGGGGAGGTTAGGGTGAAATGAGATGGGGGAGGGCGAGAAGAAAAATTGGTAGTAAGTTGTGATTGTTACAAATGTAATAATTAGGTTTAGAATTATTATAGAACTCTACGACTTGGCCAGCGAACATCAAGGTATTCTTTACTATCTATCTATCTATCTATCTATCTATCTATCTATCTATCTATCTATCTATCTATCTATCTATCTATCTATCTATCTATCTATCTATCTATCTATGATTGTGTATGCATCTCTTTATTCGTCTGTCTTTCTCTCTTTTTTTTAGTTCATTTTTTTTAAGTGAGAGGGAAGTACATGTATATACGTGCTACAATATAAACATTAAAAGATAAATTATAATGTCCCGGAGAGCAGAGCTGTTCCGATAAGCCAAACAAATATCTAATTATTGTTCAGTATTTTAAGAATTTGGTTTGTTAAATCAGCCTCCCTGGAGCAACGGACTTCAAATAAAATGTCAGAAATATTCTAAAATTATATTTTAAAGCAAACTGTTGAGATGTGAATATTAAGGCTAAAACTGATTCAGCTGCTGATTCTGATACCTCATATATCGTTTCACCACTATTGAATTTATTTCATTTCTACACATCGACCAAAAATTGTTTGTTTCAATCGAATAACTCACATAAAGAAAAATTAAACTACGCTCATGTATTATTCCCCTTGTATTTAGTTTTCTAACGTTTACCACAATACTTTGAACAATCATAAATTGATTGGTGATATAATTCCATATAAATGTTTTGGTATAATGTGTGATTCATGTTGATCATCTACCAACACCAAGGCCGGATAGGTCAGCAGGAACATAGCCTTACTGACGGGGTAAGTAAAAGGACAACTGCCTAAGGCCGTCACTGCCAAAGAGCTTTCTTTCAGTAGAAATTCAAATCAAATCGGATATTGTATGGGCCACTAATGAGCAAGTACACTTGTCCAAATATCTCAAAATCTCCGCCTCGGAACGGCTCTGACGATGAGCCCTAGCACACTTGTTTGCATTTGGCTTCGACTCCAATAACCTTTGTTAGTACTCACACAACCTACTGTTACCGTTCTCAGAAACACCCTCCCCCCACCTCTCTCTCTCTCTCTCTCTCCCTCCCTTCACCTGGTCAGTGTCCGGTCGTCTCTGATGTTTTTATTTCATGCCAACTTCGTATCACAGTCTCTCGGTTGGCTGCGACATACAACTTCCTTTGTCCCAATCTCGTGCTGTTTTCTTTTTTGTTTTTTTTTTAGCCAATCATGACCTCCGCATTATTTGACTCTCTCCAGACGAATTAATGTTAAAATCAATGCCATTTGGGTAATGCATCTGATTTATACCTGAATTATCGAGGTAGTTATTTGCCACCAATTATATAAATAACGGGTTGGTGAACGTTATTTCAGCTTTGACTGAAGTAATAGCTACACTGAAGCTGATATTTTTTGAAATATAAAGTGAGCTGCAGTTATAGAATCATTATAAAACAAAAGACTTCAATTATTCTAATTTGCCATTTTAAGGCTGACTGTGTTGGCATCAAATACAAAGACAGCAATTAGTTTTAGGTTCATAATTCATACCATAGAGTATTGTGATATGTTGCAATCATCAGAGTCGTTCTTAAGATTTTGAGGCATTGGGCAAAGTTACTTTTGGGGTGCACTGGGCTAAGTTACTTTTGGGGTGCACTGGGCTAAGTTACTTTTGGGGTGCACTGGGCTAAGTTACTTTTGGGGTGCACTTTGCTAATTTACTTTTGGGGTGTACTGGGCTAAGTTACTTTTGGGTGCACTTTGCTAAGTTACTTTTGGGGTGCACTGGGCTAAGTTACTTTTGGGGTGCACTGGGCTAAGTTACTTTTGGGGTGCACTGGGCAAAGTTACTTTTGGGGTGCACTGGGCTAAGCTACTTTTGGGGTGCACTGGGCTAAGTTACTTTTGGGGTGCACTGGGCTAAGTTACTTTTGGGGTGCACTGGGCAAAGTTACATTAGGTGGAACTAGGCAAACGAAATTGAGAGGCCCTGGTAAAAGGTGTTGTTAGGTCGCCATTTGCTAATCTTGGGACCCAAATAATCTTACTACATCTTACTTCATAACTCCGTCCAAATTTATAAGTCATATTAGTCATTTTAGGTAACGGTTAAAGTCCTATCAGGGCCCCTCTTACCACTTGGGAAGGGCCCCCTTACCAGTCGGGGCCAGATACACCCGCCTAGTTGGCCTATCAATAAAATCAGTTCTGACGGTCATCCTCTCCTCTCTAACCCATGTGTATCTACCGTGATGGTAACAAAAATACTTTCATCATATTATGATTAATGACCACATTTTTTTTTCTGTAAAAAAAAGTTTATGGAACTTTTCTAGCCCGTTTGGACAAAATGAAACCAAGAAATGGGAGAAAACAAATGCGGCGACGCCCATGATCTGGTGATCGTCGATTGATAAAGGAAGTGGGTGTCGATGCTACACGAAATTCCTCTTAAAGCCCTCCCAGATTTCTTTGACTGCAGCCAGGGCTAAGGGTGGGGGGAAAGATGGCGGTGGGCCTGCCGGTGTGTCCAATGGATTCAGTTAATGGTAGTCCGACAAACTGGTTTTAGAGAGTATTATGCAAATCACGGGTAACGATTTTGTGTTTGTTTTGATTTGCTGTGAGAGTGATACAAAATGGACGTCTGAAATCAAGTGTCATTTTGGAAGTGCAAAAGAAAACAAATGTGTAAAAATGTGGGTTCAATTTTTTTTTGTTCCTGACAATGGTGCACTCACTGTGCACTCACTATAATAAATTTACAATGTAAATATCTGCATCGAAATCAATCACTCAGTTTTTGGTTTAAAAAACAAACAATTTTTTAATAGTTTTTTATACAAACTAAAAAAACTTGTGTTGTCACATATTAATACAGTGTCAGCAAGCATATCTTTTTTTGGTATTGTTTGAGAATTTTTTCTGTACTAGTTTATCTGTATGTAGTATTTTAAAAAAATAAATAAATGCACAGCACACAGGATAAACTTTTCTGTCCTATAATGAGGCACAGACGTCTAAACCTTTTTGATAGTTTTTATACATACATAGAAAACTTGTGTTGTCACATATTAATACAGTGTCATCAAGAATCTATGTTTCGTTGATTGTGATAGCTTCACTAATTTAAGATGCATACACACTCTTAAGAAACAAACAAGAATGAATACAAATACAAATATCTGAAAAACAACAAAAATAAAAGTATTTGCAGACATCAAAAAATATTTTCCATTGAGTTGAATTTTGTTTCACAGCCTTCACATTTATCCGGTGATGTTACATTCACAGTGACCTGACGATGTTACATTCACAGTGACCTGACGATGTTACATTCACAGTGACCTGACGATGTTAAATTCACAGTGACCTGACGATGTTACATTCACAGTGACCTGACGATGTTACATTCACAGTGACCTGACGATGTTACTTACATTCACAGTGACCTGACGATGTTACATTCACAGTGACCTGACGATGTTACATTCACAGTGACCTGACGATGTTACTTACATTCACAGTGACCTGACGATGTTACATTCACAGTGACCTGACGATGTTACATTATATATTAACAATAGATTACATTTAAACAATATACAACTGATGAATGGTGTGTCTCTTATCTCTTCATTACATTCCACGGCTACAACACAACTTAAATCTGTTTTCTCTCATGAATATTGCACGCATCTCTATCCGAAATAAGATTTCACGTGGAATCTGTGGATCAAACTATTCAACTCGTCCAGTTCTTGTCTCACATTCCGTATTCATGCCTAATTCCATTGGTTGAGGTGTGAGCAGATTGTACTGATAGGGCAGCTAACAGAAAAATGGACAAACAGAAAAGAATAAAAAAACAAAACGTGTTTTACTAGGATTGTATCCCGACTGGAGGTGATTCACTTAACTTCGTTACTATGGTACCGGAGATGTTTATTATTACTATTTTTTTGTTGAGACGTATGACACACATGAAAATATGAAAAGTATAATGACTTTTTGTTGTTATTGATGTAAACTCGATAACCGATACTGTCTATCCATCAAAGCCGATCACATGGATAGCCACTAGAAGAGGGCCCTTTCTGCCCTGATTCCATTACACATTCATATCACATCTGATGCAATAAGGGCCTCAACGGTATTTTTGTCAAGGGCCCCCAAATGTCCAATAGTCTTCTTAGCCCCCCCCCCATCCCCCCCAAAAAAAGCAAGAATGACTTTGCTATAATTGCATTTGAACTGATACAAAAAAAAGCCCTTAATTTTATCTCATGAAGAGATTAATCGTTATTAATGTTGTTTTTTTTTAATTAAATTATTTTAGTAGATTTATTTACAAAAGATTGATTTAAGTTTCATTTAAGAGATTGATTTAGAGAAAAAATAATGACTAATTCAGGAAAAAAAATGAGTTATAGTAACCGATTAGAGTTGATGATTGATTGAATTAGACGAATGTTCTTTCTTTGTTTTTCCCCCACTGATACATTGAACAACAGGTCAGCTGTTACTGTTCCAAGCTACTCATGAAGTTCTGCTAATGACAACTACATAACTGATTTCCCCCCTCCCCCTCCGTTTTTTTAAGTATCTTACACAAACAGTCAATGCACTGACATAAACAAACAACTTTAAAAAGCCCATTGGTTATTACCCGTTCTGTGTTTATGTTTGTGACAAGTAGTTTGGAGCATATCTCTTTAATACATAGTTACATTACTTTTTGGTATGTACATTTTCTGTATATTACTTTTTCGTAAATTTTAGTTCACTAAACAATTTATAACATGTATTTTTAAATAAAATTCCGTTCGTTGTCAAATATATGCATGTCTTTGTTAATGGAATAATTTCGCTTCGATGGAAACAGAGACGACTTTATTATCAAAACTTTAGTCACTTGGGTAACTTTTTATAAATATATATATATATATATATATATATATATATATATATATATATATATATATATATATATATATATATATATATATATGAGCTACATAAGTAGATGATCACTAAAAGTTAGCATAATATTAATTTAAAAGAAAATTATTTTTATTAATTAATAAACGATTATTAATTAGGTGAACATAAGAAAAAAATGTCTTGGAAACCTCATTCTCTCTGATGTGAACAGTTCACTTTGACATCACAGCTTTGATGTGTTATTGATTAATTCATTATTTAAACATTGCCTCGGCTTTTGTGGGAGAATTAGGCAGTGTTTTTATTTTTATTATTTGCCCCGCGGATGTCAAATGTCATTGGAAACAGATCAGAAAAACAAAAGAAAATCAAAGATAGAATTAGACGTTATTGTAGAATTAATAAACGATACAATACAATGTTGTAAACAATCAATATACAATCACGTCACGTTATTGAACCTTTTGTAAAACTTTTATGGCAGAGTTCCATCTAAAGGGTCACGTATGGCAGGGTTCCATGTAAAGGGTTACGTATGGCAGGGTTCCATGTAAAGGCTCACTGTGGCAGGGTTCCATGTAAAGGGTCACGTGTGGCAGGGTTCCATGTAAAGAGTCACATATGTGAAGAAACCATAGAAAGAACTGGATAGACAACATTCAAGAAAAGAAAGGTTGAAATTTCGCGTCTCTATTGACGACCACACTAGAATAGAGAAATATAGAGACTTAACACTGGCAGTAGCCCCGTCCCCTATCGACAAAACGTGATGGGCAAATGGATGAATGTATATGACCAATATTAATTATCATCTTTTTTTCTGTATAAAGTACGAGCCTCAGTCTATGATAATTGTATAGGCTAATTATAAAAAAATTAAATTACGACTTAACTTGAGAAATGGTGCTTACAGCTATTTTTTCAATGTCGTAATTTGAATGGTATCGCTAAATAAAAATCTATTTAAATCATTAACAATCTTTAGATTTATTTTATAGTTTTTGTTATTTTTGTAGTGGTGTTGATGCTAAAAAATATTTTACTTTTATTTAAATATTCCAACTTTTCATCTTTCATACCGGAAAAGGGACGTAAGGAAAAAAAACAACGAAAATAAATTGTATCAAATTAAAATGACTTCTTTCCCTTGGTCGGATTATAAAATTTCTCAATCATCGTATTATTTAAAAATTAATAACGACCATTGACGCTTTTTGTGAGGGATAGGGGCAGAGGGGCCCTAAGTGTTTGTCAGGGAACCTATATTTTCTGGCCAGGGCCCATATTTCATGACTACAATTAGTCAAACTCAGAACTGTCAACTTTTTTATAGCTCCTATAAACTGTTGTTTATTCAGTTTTGGTCAGCCTAAACCGATCATTTGAATTAATTAAACCATATCAAACGAAGCCAATTGAATAATCATCCTTTTCCCGAATGCAAATTACCTAATTATGACTTAATACATGTATACAACCCATAAAAACAGTCGTGGACATAAATAAATCATAACGCGCTTATTTATCTTTTCGTTCTAATGAATATCATGACCACTCTGGCTTGTAGGACAAATGTGGTTGGCTGCATCTGACTCTCATGAGCACGTTGTCTTGTGGGACAAATGTGGTTGGCTGCATCAGACTCTCATGAGCACGTTGGCTAGTAGGACAAATGTGGTTGGTTGCATCTGGTTTGGAGACCTCTCAAGACTCCTTGCTTTACATAGAGACTGCAATTATTTTTTACACGGCCGGTTTCAATGCTGCGTTTGCCCAAACCTGATTTAAGCCCTAATCCTTATTTTCACAAGAAGACTGTCCCCACTGCGGCCCTGCTGGTAGTCACGTAAGACGCACCCCCACCCATCCCCTACCCAATCGATATCTTATGATCACGGACGCAGTCAAGATCTATTTCACAAGGCTCATACCAATATTCAGAGTTTTTAAAACAGTTACTGGGCTACTTTAGCTGCTTAACTCTAAATGTTCATGGGAAAAAAAAATCTGATATCAAGGCTAGCCTACCCCCCCCCCACCCCCCACCCCCAACCCAGAAATAAAAATGAAGTTGTATCTTAATCTTCAATCTCTAGCTTGTAATATTGATTTGTTACAGCAAACAGGTGACCTCTGACCTGGGTAACACATTTTTTGAATGAATTGATTTCCTTGTAAACTGCTAGATAAGTACATGTACTTAACATAACCAGAAGGTTTGTGTTCATGGATTTTTTTTTTCAAAATTAGCAACAGACAGAGTGGGATGGGCTGGGTTAGAAATAGAAGTAATTTAAAGAAATACATTTATGTAAACAAAAACGTAAACATTACGCCACAACAGCTTAAGTGTAGACATTTACATAAAGTGCTGACATTTACATAAAGCATTGACATTTACCTAAAGTGTTGACATTTAGATAAAGTGTTGGCATCTACATAAAGTATTGACATTTACATAAAGTGTTGACATTTACATAAAGTATTGACATTTACATAAAGTGTTGACATTTACATAAAGTGTTGACATTTACATCTGAAATGCACTTATGTTATTACTTAAATATCGAATTCTCATTTATTCTCTTTGTAAATTATGTCCCTAACCACACAATCACTTCATATGCCGAGGTTATAGAAATAGATGAATCTCCGATGGCCCGTCAGGGCTAATGGAACTTTATTATTTCATCACTTGGCAGTACGTAAGAAGATCATCATTTCAAAACGTAATGGCATAAAAATACGCCCACCTAATGAAAACAGGCGCTCAACTCAGCACTAGCCGATCAACTCAGCAATATAGTTTCTTAATGCTTGGGTAGGTTGTGTACGGTGCTAATGACAGCATTTCTGATGAGTTATCTTCAAGATATCTGTCTACTTCAGCAGAACTTAAGCTGGTTCTGCCGCCGTGCAGTAAAACTGCACTGCTGAATGTATTGAAGCTGCACCACCCTGCCGAGTAAGTTGAGTGGAAACTGCACTCAGTGCACTGCAAACACGCTTTAAGTTTTGTTCAACTTCAGCCTTGTGATCCACGTTGTCTTGGTGGGAAGGTGGGTGGTGTTAATATTGATAGGGTTGATGGTTATCATTACAAGCAGTGATTGAATTTATGAAGATTACTTTTAAAACAATGTATTAAAATTGCTATTGTTTTGCTGCAAAAAGCTAATAGTGGCAACAGAAAAGTATTGGTATCGAGTATCGAAAATTTTTCGTTTAAAATGTATCGGCAATACAGCAACCAATACTGAAAAAGTATCGCCGATACCGATACTTCGATACTAACAACCCTGGTAAATACATTGGGGACACAGTAGCAGTGATAGCAGTCTAGATGATGCAGGCTAATGTTCTATCTTCAAATGCGTCAGTTACTTCCGGCCTCCTTCGTGCCACCACAGGTCACAGCAATGGCTTCTTCACGATTACTGTAGGCCTAAGGCTTATTACCAACACATTGGCCATGTTATGTGATTAAAAACACGGACAATCCAAATAATCTGACAAACGAGCGCACACTTTCATTTTTTCTTCTTCTGAATCCGATCCAGATTAACGCAAAAAAAACTGACTCAAAACAGGCGAACTTCCGGATTAAAATATAAACATCCAATCTGCACAGGGTGATTATAAGTCAGTTACATTCAATCCAGACGTTGGGTAAGACAGTTCACCTGATACGCTGGATTCACTGGACACACTATACCCGTGAAATTGAGAGGATATATTCAAATGAAACTTGTTGAAACTCAGTGTTTGCACTATGACAATAGATGTACCAGGAACAGATAAAAACTGCACATACAAACAGAGGTGTGTTTGTGTTTTAACCAGGATGTACCTTTTGACTAAAGTATTGATACATTGTTTTAGGTTGTTTTTTTTTTTAAAAAAATCAGGTTGTATATTACAATTGTCAATATAATGTGGTGGTAAATTCTTTAGAGGCCAGATCCACCAATATACTGAGGTTCAGAAATTAAACAGTCATTTGTCTTGTTTGTGAGTCTATTAACTCGGTACAGAGAGATATTGGTCTTTTATTTGAGTCTGTTAATTTGGTACTAAGAGTCATTTGTCTTGTGTGTGAGTCTTAATTTGGTACTAAGAGTCATTTGTCTTGTGTGTGAGTCTGTTAATTTGGTACTAAGAGTCATTTGTCTTGTGTGTGAGTCTGTTAATTTGGTACTAACATCTCCGAAAGTTTGTGCTCTCTGATTATCACTAATTGAGTATTTCCAAATAACACATCTAGGAAGTAAATTCATTTTAATGAGCTACAAAATACACCTAGGAAGAAACTGATTGTAATGGACTACAAAATACACCTAGGAAGTAAACAGTTTGTAATGTGCTACAAAATACACCTAGGAAGAAAACTGTTTGTAATGTGCTACAAAATACAACTAGGAAGTAAACAGTTTGTAATGTGCTACAAAATACACCTAGGAAATAAACTGTTTGTAATGTGCTACAAAATAATCCAGGAAGTAAACTGATTCGTAATGTCAGTTTGTTTACACATTTAAAAGTGAAATTAGATCAGAAAATTACTGATAATTATCATAAATGATGATGAACATGAAACTGAAACCGGAAACGGGAAACTCAATAAACAAAAAGTAATTTATGAAAAGTTAAAAAATATTTGTATTTTCTTTAAAAATTACATTTGCCGTCATTCGGTAGATGGCAATACTTCTCTATACTTATATATATTCACATATTCCCATTAGCTCCCGCATGTTCCCATATGCTCCCCCATATTCCCATAAGCTCCAAAATATTCCCATTCTATCTCTCTCTCGCTCTCTCTCTCTCTCTCTCTTTCCTTATCTCTCTTTTTCGATAATTGATATATATAGAGTTGAATCAACTTATGCATGGCAGTTGATCATTGTATAGCAGAAAATTGAAACGAAGTTTATAGTGCCTTTCAAAAACTGAGAAACAGGAGTAGAATTTACTGATGCGTAAATATTTGACCTTACGTGGTTGAAAAAAAAAACAAAGCCTATAGTCCCTTACGCCAAATACTAAACAGGAGTAGAATCAAATGGCAAATATTCCAATAAGCTCACACTTGTTCCCATAAGCTCCAACATATTCCCATAAGCTCATGGATATTCCCATAAG
Organism: Bulinus truncatus; assembly: GCA_021962125.1. NCBI lineage: Eukaryota > Metazoa > Mollusca > Gastropoda > Planorbidae > Bulinus > Bulinus truncatus. The sequence goes on from JAGDYQ010000385.1 coordinate 37,404, forward strand.
CTCATATTCCCATAAACTCCTACATATTCCCATAAGTTCCTACATATTCCCATAAGCTCCCACATATTCCCAGAAGCTCCTACATAATCCAATAAGCTCCTACATATTCACATAAGCTCCCACATATTCCCATGAGCTCCTACATATTCCCATAAGCTCCTACATATTCCCATAAGCTCCTAATATTCCCATAAGCTCCCACATATTCCCATTAGTACCCATATATTCCCATTATCTCTTTCTCTCAATCTCTCTCTCTTTCTCTCTCTTTCCTTATCACTCTTTTTGGATATTGATATAGAGTTGAATCTACTTATAAGGGATGTGACGAAGTTCGAATTCGAATCCGACGAAATTAAACTTCGACGTTTTTTTTTTTTTGAGCAAATTCGAATCCGACGGATTTAAACAAAAAAATTCGTCGGATTCGAATTTGAAAAATTAACGTTTTCAGATCAAACGAGGCCTTAGAAATCGTAACTAAAATTTAAAAAAAACCTAGAGACTTTCGAAAACCCGAAATAAAGCAAACAGATAAAACTAAACTCCTGGACCCTTACTCATCTGTCCATAGATTAGACGTCGTATTTTGGTCATGAACGTATTTTACCCCCTTTTAGCCAAGTGTTGACAAAATCCGAATCCGCATTCGAATACGACGGATTTGTATTTGGCATTCCGAATCAGACGGATGCGGATTTTCCTCAGCTCCGTTACATCCCTACTACTTATTCATGGCAGTTGATCATTGTATAGCAGAAAATTAAAACGAAGCCTATAGTCGGTTTCAAATATTGAAAAGTAGGAGTAGAATTTACTAATGCGTAAAAATTTGACCTTACGTGGTGGGAAATAAACACAAAGCCTGTAGTCCCATTAGCCAAATAATAAACAGCATTTGAATCAATTGGCACATATTCCCATAAGCCTCCACATATTCCCATAAGCTCCTAATATTCCCATAAGCTCCTACATATTCCCATAAGCTACAATAAGCTCACGAAAAATCTCATAAACTCCCACGTATTCCTATAAACTCCTACATATTCCCATAAGGTCCTAATATTCCCATATGTTTTAATATTCCCATAAGCTTCTCAAATTCCAATAAGCTCCCACATATTCCCATAAGCTCCCACATATTCCCATAAGCTCCTACTGTAGTAATGTGCTACACAATAATCTAGGAAGTAAACTGATTTGTAATGTCAGTTTGTTTACACATTTAAAAGAGAAATTAGATAAGAAAATTACTGATAATTATCATAAATGATGATGAACATGAAACTGAAACCGGAAACGGGAAACTCAATAAACAAAAAGTAATTTATAAAAAGATAAACATGCAATTAAGCCTGTTCCATTCTGGACACAGGACGTGTTAGCGCATTTTCTTGTTATGTATCAGTACGTATGTTACTTTCAGTAAATATTTGTAAATTTTGGAAATGTTTATAAATTCAATTGTGTAATGCATATATCTGTAAAAAAATATTATAAAGACGTTTCTTTATATTTGAAAAAAAATTATTTTCTCTTAAATCTAACTACAAGTGGTTTGTGGTTGCTGAAATAGGACTCATAATTGAAAACATTCGAAATTGTAGTCATTTAATCGTCCGAAAACTCCGTCAATTGTTGCATAGCTCTGATACTTTCGATTAAACTCAGAACACAAGCTTACTATTTCATTTGATGAGTTTCTTAATAAATCTTGGTGAAACTACGTGCTGCAGTATTTCGCACCAAATGAATGGGTTATTGAACGTACAAGGTGTATATATAATATAAAAGCCCCTTAGGAGCCCTGAAGCCCGGCCCTCAGAGGTCCTATCGCGAAATGGACTTTTGATGTACACTTGGCAGGCCAAGACCTACAAAATGATATATACATCATGGGTCTAGGACTTATGGTTGTTGAGATATAGGCGCTCTTTATTAATATAGCTTACATAGCAAAAAACGGTACTAAGCCCCCTTTTACGCCCTGAGAGGTCAGATCGCGAAATGGAAAAAAGTCATTTCTTGGCAGGCCAAGACCTACAAAATGATATATACATCATGGGTCTAGGACTTATGGTTGTTGAGATCTAGGGTGATGACGGACAGACGGACAGACAGACAGACAAAACGGGGACAATAGAGCATTTTTTTTCGAAAATGCTCTAAAAATATTTGTATTTTCTTTAAAAATTACATTTGCCGTCATTCGGTAGATGGCAATACTTCTCTATACTTATATATATTCACATATTCCCATTAGCTCCCAAAAATTCCCATTCTCTCTCTCTCTTTCTACTTATTTCGCTCTCTCTCTCCTTCTCTGTCACTCTCTCTTTCTCCCCCCCCTCTCTCTCTGTATATATATAAATATATATCTCATATTCCCGTAAGCTCCCATTTATTTCCATAAGCTCTCAAATATTCCCATAAGCTCCTACATATTCCCATAAGCTCCTACATATTCCCATAAGCTCCTAATATTCCCATAAGCTACTACATATTCCCATAAGCTCCTACATATTTTCACAAGCTCCTACATATTCCCATAAGATCCCAGATATTCACATAAGCTCCCACATATTCCCATTAGTTCCCATATATTCCCATTATCTCTTTCTCTCAATCTCTCTCTCTCTCTCTTTCTCTCTCTTTCCTTATCACTCTTTTTTGGATAATTGATATAGAGTTGAATCTACTTATAAGGGATGTGACGAAGTTCGATTTCGAATCCGACGAAATTAGAACTTCGACGTTTTTTGAGCAAATACGAATCCGACGGATTTAAACAAAAAAATTCGTCGGATTCGAATTTGAAAAATTAACGTTTTCCGATCAAACGAGGGCTTAAAAATCGTAACTAAAATTTAAAAAAAACCTAGAGACTTTCGAAAACCCGAAATAAAGCAAACAGATAAAACTAAACTCCTGGACCCTTACTCATCTGTCCATAAATTAGACGTCGTATTTTGGCCATGAACGTATTTTACCCCCTTTTAGCCAAGTGTTGACCAAATCCGAATCCGCATTCGAATACGACGGATTTGTATTTGCCATTCCGAATCAGATGGATGCGGATTTTCATCAGCTCCGTCACATCCCTACTACTTATTCATGGCAGTTGATCATTGTATAGCAGAAAATTAAAACGAAGCCTATAGTCCGTTTCAAATATTGAAAAGTAGGAGTAGAATTTACTAATGCGTAAAAATTTGACCTTACGTGGTGGAAAATAAACACAAAGCCTGTAGTCCCATTCGCCTAATACTAAACAGGAGTAGAATCAAATGGCACATATTCCCATAAGCCTCCACATATTCCCATAAGCTCCCACATATTACCATAAGCTCCTACATATTCCCATAAGTTCCTACATATTCCCATAAGTTCCTAATATTTCCATAAGCTCTTACATATTCCCATCAGCTCCAATAAGCTCCCAAAAAGTCCCATAAACTCCCACGTATTCCCATAAGCTCCCACATACTCCCATTTGCTCATAATACTCCCATAAGCTCCTTATATTCCCATAAGCTCCTACATATTCCCATAAGCTTCCACATTATCCCATAAGCTCCTTCATATTCCCTTAACCTCCAAAATCTTCCCATAAGCTCCCATATTTCTCCATAGGCTCCTAATATTCCCATAAGCTCCTAAAATTCCCATATGCACCTACATATTAACATAAGCTGCCAAATATTCCCATAAGCTCCCAGATGTTCCCATAAGCTCCCACATGTTCCCATAAGCTCCCACATATTCCCATAAACTCCTAAAAATTCCCATAATCTCCCACATATTCCCATAAACTCCAAAAAATTCCCCATAATCTCCCACATATTCCCATAAGCTCCCACATTTTCACATAGGCTCCTACATATTCCCATAAGCTCCCAAAGATTCCCATAAGCTCCCTCTTATTATCATAAGCTCCCACATATTCCCATAAATTCCTACATATTCCCATAAGCTCCTAATATTCCCATAAGCTCCTACATATTCCCATAAGCTCCAATAAGCTTCCAAAAATCCGATAAGCTCCCACATTATCCCATAAGCTCCTTCATATTCCCATAACCTTCAAAATATTCCCATAAGCTCCCAGATTTTTCCATAGGCTCTTAATATTCCCATAAGCTCCGACATATTACCATTAGCTCTTAATTTTCCAATAAGCTCCTACATATTCACATAAGCTCTTAATATTCACATAAGCTCCTACATATTCCCATAAGCTCCCAAAAATTCTCATAAGCTCCCACATATTCCTATAAGCTCCCGCATATTCCCATATGCTCCAGTATATTCCCATAAGTTCCCATATATTCCCATTCTTTCTCTCTCTCTCACACACTTTCTCTTTCCTTGCCTCTCTTTTTCGAAAATTGACATAGAGTTGAATCTACTTACGCATGGCAGTTGATCATTGTATAGCAGAAAATCGAAATGAAGCTTATAGTCCGTTTTAAAAATTGAAAAGCAAGAGTAGAATTTTCTAATGCGTAAATATTTGACCTTACATGGTTGAAAATAAACACAAAGCCTATAATCCCATTCGCCAAATACTAAACAGGAGTAGTATAAATTGGCACATATTCTCATAAGCTCCTACATATTCCCATAAGCTCCTAATATTCCCATAAGCTCCTACATATTCCCATAAGCTCCTACATATTCCCATAAGCTCCTGCATATACCCAAAAGCTTCAACATTTTCCCAAAAGCTCCTAGTATTCCCATAAGCTCCTACATATACCCATAAGCTCCTACATATTCCCATAAGCTCCCACATGTTTACTTAAGATCCCACATATTTACATAAGATCCCACATATTCACATAAGCTCTTACATATTCCCATAAGCTCCTAATATTCCCAAAAGCTCCTAATGCTCTCATAAGCTCCTACATATACCCATAGGCTCCTACATATTCCCATAAGCTCCCACATGTTTACATAAGATCTCACATATTCCCATAAGCTCTCAAATTTTCCCATAAGCTCCTAATATTCCCATATGCTTTTAATATTCCCATAAGCTTCTCATATTCCAGTAAGCTCCCACATATTCCCATAAGCTCCCACATATTCCCATAAGCTCCTACTGTAGTAATGTGCTACAAAATACATCTAGGAAGTAAACTGATTGTAATGTGCTACAAAATACATCTAGAATCAGCGAGTGTGAAAATCATCTGTTAGGCAGGGGCAACATAATGGACGTGGTGGAGGGCGGGGAGGTTAACCCGAAGTAAACAACGACTAGACATTAAGTCACGTGATGTTCGCTAAGTTTAAATTTAGCCACGGAGTCATTCTTCAGGGTTGTAAACATTTGGACTCGTTTTAAGGTAAAATTAGTCTATTTTTTTTTAATTGTCAATATTCAATTTCGCTAAAGAAGTCAGCTAGTGAACATATTACAGTTTTATTTTTTGTTTAAACTGTACGCATAACTCGAGTAAAGCAATAGTTAGGATAGTCGTGTTCTGTAGAGATGTTTACTGTTTTGTAAACTATAAGAGTATAAAAGAAACCCGGTGATAACTCTTGATCTCGCAAGGGGAAATAATACACTGGGTGTGTGATTAATTCTGTGCACAATGTCTAGGAAAGTTTTCTAGGTCAAAGTTCACTTTAGGTACAAATCCACAGCACGTACTCTGCTTTAAGCAGAGTGCACACATCGTAAAGACAGTTTTCTTTTTTTGTTTTATGTTTAGTGTCGGTTTATTTATTTTTTAAAAATCAGAATTGGTGTCATTGGTTTCAATATCTGGTATGAGGATTGTATATATTGCTTTATCATGGAAACTGAATTGAATCACATCAAGGTGTTATATTGGGAAATAGGTATGAAATAGGTACGTACACTTTTTTTTTTGTTATAGTTTGAAAATATTTTGAAAATACTTAGATTCACACACCGATGGTGAAGCTTGAATCACCTATAGCCTACGTATAGCGCAGTTTAATCAACTATGTATATGATGGTGTTAAAACACTCAACACAGATACAGCGTTGAACACTTTTAAGAGATACTGTGTTAAAACACACACACACAGGTGTTAATTGAGATTAATAGTTAATTATGTATTGTAGTAATAAAAGTTGACTAAGTTTGTACATGGTAATCATTTGATGAGCTAGTGCACATTGTACACATTTGATGAGCCAGTGCACACTGTACACATTGGTAAGATGGTGTATACTGATCATATTTGATGAGCTAGTGCACATTGCACTCAATTGATGAGCTAGTGCACATTATAGACATTCGATGAAATGACGCTCACTGTAAAGAATATTATCTCCCACTTCAATACAAGTGTAGTTGTGCCAAAAGGAATTGGCTACTTGTCAGCAGATTACACATTAAACAGCAATGAACAAGTCTACAATATACTTCCTTCTAAGAAGACAAAATGTATTCAACATGTTGATAGTCATGCTCCATTTTCCGTGACATTGTAGACAATATTTAATCATAACCTATCTCTGTACATGAATATGTGGCTTCTGATATGATTCATAATCTGCCTTAAGAAATAATACTTAATCCGGCTTCCGAAAAAATACTTAATCTAACAATAAAGAACAAACCCACATAATTGTGTAATTCATTTTATTCAGACATTTTGTATTTATTGGTAAATTGTGAAGCATTGAATTGAGCTGTTGGACATGTGCGTGGAGAGACCCCCCCCCCCCCCCGCACAGAAGTTCTATTACGTTTAATTAATTAAAATTATAATCATTAATAGAGACTTTTTTTATTTAGCTTCACTTCTTTGTCTGTTTTCCCAAAACTAATTAAAAGTATTGTGTATTTGACCATTAAACGTAAGTGTCTGGTCATTCATGTGGGCCAAGTATAGTTGATGCTGTGTTGTATGTTTTGATTTGTTCTCGACATATAGGCTGTATTTTAAATTTACCAGTGTGGTCCTTATTTTTTTAGAGCATTGGATCACTAATTCTTTTACCAATTGTTTCGTACAATGTTATAGCCAAGTTATAGGATACTTTTTTTAAAAAAATAAAATAAATAACAACAATCACTTCTTGACATCACGCCCTCAGGCAATATAAAATTTGGTTTCTAATGTGTGTGTGTGTGTGTTTTTTTAAAAAAAAATTGCCTAAGATGTTTTTTTTTTAAGTTAATGTCAATGGAGGCTGGGGCGTTGAATATAAAGTTTGTTAGAATGTTGAAGTAAGCCATCCATGTCGCCTTGTGTAGACTAAATATATACTCAATACGTTGATCTTAACAGTTCATTTTTAAACTTTTGAATTGAATAGCTGACTTACTGAATAAAGACAGAATTTAGTGTATTCTAAAACAATATTGCTAATTATTGAGTAAAAATGAAAACATATTGAGTAAAAGCTGATTACTCAAAGTACAAGTTTTAATTGGCTGCACCTGTACGTAGGTGGAATTGTTATTACTTTTTTTTTACTAGAGCTGGTTCAGAGATGTAGGCATGTAAATATAACTAATGATGCAGGCACTGGCCACAAGCCAATGGCGTTGGCTAGATTTAAAACCTTCATTGAAGGGGGGGGGGTTGAATGCATTGCATTCTTTCTCACCAAATATCGTTATATATATATATTAATTATTTTATTCTAGAAATAAATATCTTTTTCGTAAATTATTATAATTCATAAATGAATGTTTTTTATACAAGGAGACTTAACTCTTCTGTATCCATATTATATGTGACAATTAAACATGTAGAATAGTTGTTGAGAAACTGACTTGGTCCATAAGATGCAGTATTTCAATCGAACGAGGCCAATGTCAAAGCTTACTTTAACTTTTATATCACCTAGTAAACTCGTAATTCAGACTTTGTGTGACAGCCAAGTTCATTCTGTATGTATTTTCTAGAATTCAATATCCCCTAAAGTTTGCTCTGGCCCATGTGAATTAGATGGCAGCTCTGAATCCTACATCGAATTCGTAACCACAACTAGGAACAGTTTTTAGCACCCTGTCTGTATCATACCATGGTCGAAACCAGAGGTCGATTTTATAATGGCTGGCGCTTCAGTGAAAAGTCCATCTGTATAGCTTTTGAAGGTTTCTTTTTTTTTTGGGGTCTTAATATTTTCTTCTGCCAAAGCTACAGTGATGATATAGACACTGCGGAAACACAGCGGGACAGTCTGTACAATGTGCCCCACAATCAGCGGGACAGTCTGTACAATGTGCCCCACAATCAGCGGGACAGTCTGTACAATGTGCCCCACAATCAGCGGGACAGTCTGTACAATGTGTCCCACAATCAGCAGGACAGTCTGTACAATGTGCCCCACAATCAGCGAGACAGTCTGTACAATGTGCCCCACAATCAGCGGGACAGTCTGTACAATGTGCCCCACAATCAGCGGGACATTCTCGTTCATTATTGTTATTGACTTAACTTGCAATGTCATTAAGTAGGCCTAACATATAGTGTGGTTCAAACAAGATCATTATCTAATGTTTTAGGTTTAAGGTAAACACTTTATTGCTCAGTGGGCTATACAGAGTTGGTATAAATAATTTCTCGAATGGCCTTCAGTGAGATCAATATCTTAAAACTTTTGAACACCTTCCAGACAACATATGCTCACTTAAATTATCCGCACGCGACTTATGTATGTTGAAAATTTTTAAATATTGACATCTTCCAGACAAAGCAAGATAAATTAATCTTTAACCCTTGACTCGCTAATTAACCCTTCTAAAACAGAAGACACATTGTTCAACACATTTTTTTTTCAGATTTTTTTCTTTCTTTTTTTGCCATTGTAGACTTGTCTTCAGGCCCACCGACAGAAATTGTAGGCCCCGGGGCAGGGCTATCACGCCCCCTTCCCCCGTGCTGATAATAATATTTTCAAAAATTGATCAGTCCGGGCCCATAAAACTCGCCGGGCCCCTGGGCATTTTCCCCCCTGCCCCCCCCCCCCCCCCGGCGGCACTGCTTGTCTTTATTGATTTACAAATTCATGTCAACAAGCTCCTTGCACGTTTGTGTTAAATACACATATGTCTCTATACATTTTCATGTGCTGATTGTCTTTTCTAACCCATAAATATCATTATCAAGATTGCCTTAATACCTTGCTGGCTCTATCGGGGAGACTTTTGGTTGCACGTAAATAACTGACCGAGAGAAGATAGCACAACGCGGGGCCCTTCTATGCGTGGGGCCTAGATGGAAGCTATCGATCATATCAACATATGCCCGGCCTTAGCCCTCATTATTTTCTTACCTTTATTAACAAACTCAGGTCAGTATGGAAATGTTCAGCTATGACTGCCTTGTTTTTTCCCTTTCACTTTCGGGTGATAGCGGCCCTGGGGAATCGTCTGCCAGAGGAGAACTCTGCGTTACGATGACAAGTAAAACGGTTAGCAGCGTACTTTTTACGACTATCAGACCTGTCACTCACATTCGTCTTGAGTCTCGCATCCTGGCCTCTACTGCCAATACCGTCTCAAATTTCGGGTATTTCTATAATAATAAATGTTACAGAGCTCTACTACTCTGTGATTGAATGCACATTTAAAATGAAGTCAGTTCAACAATGTACTCTGCAGTCTAACCGGATATGGTAATTTTACTGTAATGATTTTATGCATATCTTTCAAAGGATTAAAAAAAACATTAAATAAAAAATGCCAATAACTTTTTTTTTTGAAAGATAAGCTTTTATTCAAATGTATCAACAAATTCAAATAAAAAAAAAACAAAAAAAAATCATTTTATCATAAAAATTACAAATATTTATATACATTTTCATTATTAAAAATGTAAACTTGTGTACCCATCTAGATATACCGATTATATATTTATTTATGGCTACTTACCAACTAATATGAAGAGGTATTTAGTTCAGTGTATTGTAATCACCCTCGCTTGTAAGTATAGTAATTATAATCTCAATACGAATTTTTTTCTCATTATAAATATTACTAAAAAGGAAATTAAATTCGTAATTCTAAAAAATCTTAATTCATGAACTGGAAAGGATTAAAACCGTTTATTGTCATGTAGAAAATCTACAAGTGGGCCAAATTTAAACTTTCTAGCTAAATTAGAACAGGACCACAGGACCACCATAAATAGGCCTAATGATTATGCTATACTTTATGTTTGTGAACATATATTGGACACTGATTTTAAAAATATACCATTTGATTTCATTTGTTGTTTAAAGGTGTATAGATAGGCCTGTGAATAATGTAACTTTGTAAGACACGAGTCCACGGCACACCTAAGTTAAGCTGAAATAATGTGGTTGTCTGTGTGTGAGGGTGTTTGTGTGTGAGGTTGTCTGTGTGTGAGGGTGTTTGTGTGTGTGTGTGTGTGTTGACATAAAACAGGATGATTGGTTTGGAATTTGAGATGTGAAATATCCGGGATTTTATGGGAGTTATATTTGTTTTATAATTACCGTATTAATCGTCTCTTCAAGTAAGTGTTAATCCCTTTTTATCTCGACCATAACATTCCTACCATAAACGTGAAGTAAACCGGGGCTAAGTAAACTTATCCCTTGTGTTTGTTGAAAATGTATTTTTTAACGTCTTAAGAAATGAATCAGTGCATCTGAGTCGTTACAATCACTTCCCGCCTATTTGGTCTAATATTTAAACTACACACTTTTATCTTGTTTTCCCTTATAGTCTCTTTATTATTTCTATTATTTCATTTACTAGTTTATTACCTGATTAATTCCTTCGTTATTCATACATTTTATCATGCCATTTATTTACCATTAATTTTGCTCTATTTTTTTTTATATCCAACTTCCCCATGTTTCAGTTCAATAAATATGTTGCTAATTTGAAATGTAATTTTTTCCCAATGTAGACTACGTGGCGTCTACATTTTGACACTTTAATATCTTATAAATGGGAAACATTCTTTGTAACGTGTACAATTCCCTTGTTATATTAATTCTGACACTTCAATATCTTATAGATGGGAAACATTCTTTGTAACGTGTATAATTATTCCCTTGTTATATTCTTCACAAAAAAAAGTAGGTTGACATTATTTAGTCATGGAAATTTCCCGACCTAGTTTTTGTTTGTTTGTAAGTTCAAGTCATCATTTTACAATGTTCAATTTGAGAACTTCATATCTATGTTGACGATCTGTATCAATAGAAAAATAGGGACCCTCCAACTCTTGTCAATGAAATGTGTGTCTATACAACCCTCTAGTTGATACATTCACACAAAACACATACTGCGTGTATGCAAACAATATTCTTACCACATGTTTATGATGACGAATAAACCAACCTCTCCACTACTGATACACATCTGTTCATGAATGCTGATCTTTTGTTTCGGTAAAATAAAATGATTGACTTTTATTATAATGAATAGTTCGTCAGTCGTACGGCCTGATTTAGTTTCAATGTGTGGATGTTGTGAGCTTTCATTGGACACTATGCTAGAAGTGTTGGTCGATTTCTCCTGTAATATTGGTAGGCTATATATTACTTACTATTTTAAATGTTCCTAGTTTTTATGGGTGTATTTATGTTATTACATTTCTCTATTTTTAACTTCGGTGAGGATGATTTAAATCTCTTGATTTAATATTGAGGCCTTACTAAATGTAAAAGACTTTGTGTTGAGTATTTTACTCCGGTATGAGAGAGGCTGTGATGAAATGGGAGCCTCGTGGAGGCAAGACAGTGCACATTGAGTGCATTGCCTGTTTCCCACGATAGAGAATTCAAAGGAGTTAGGATAAATGGCTTCGTCGTGCATGAAATTGTGACATCCCTACACCCTCCCAGTACCACCCCTACACCATCCCCGTACCGTCCATACACCATCCCTACACCATCCCTACACCATCCCTGTACTATCCCTACACCATCCCCGTACCGTCCATACACCATCCCTGTACCATCCCTACACCATCCCTGTACTATCCCTACACCATCCCTGTACCATCCCTACACCATCCCCGTACCGTCCATACACCATCCCTGTACCATCCCTACACCATCCCTGTACTATCCCTACACCATCCCCGCACCGTCCCTACACTATCCCTTTACCATCCCTACACATCCCAGTTCCATCCTTACACCATCCCCGTACCGTCCATACACCATCCCCGTACCATCCCTAGACCATCAATGAAACATTGTTGCACCACCCCTAAACCATCCATGAATCATCCTTGCACCATTCCCACACCTTGTATGTACCATCCCTACTCCCTACCATCCTTACGTCAGCCCTACACCTTACATGCAGCATCCCTGCATCATCGCTAAACCATCCCTACATCATCTATTTATCATCCCTGCGCCATCCCTACATTATCATTGTACCATCCCTGCGCCATCCCTACAACATCCATATACCATCCCTGTACCATCCCTGCATCAACACTACATCATTCAAACACCGAATTTGTATTTGTTTCATATACTTTCTTTATCAAACATTTGTAACTTTAAAAAAATCGTATTTGGTCACCATTGAGCTATTCAGTGTATCTGTTGTATTCTGTGTGGACATTTCAGTTGTGGCTGAATGGTGGTGGTTGGGGGGAAAGGGGGGGGGGGCACGCATTATTATTCAACGCGATTGAGATGCGTTAGTAAAATTGACACTGACATAGATAATAAAGTCATACTGTTTATTCATTTATGTGTCAGCTGTACAAGCACCCTCTTGACTTTCTGTTTAACAGCTGTTGGCTGATATTGTTGACTATAAACTAATCTATGACTTTTATACATATTTCTGAAATGTTTCGTCTGCAGCGTTATAATGGATAGACAAACTAGGCAGTAGCCTAGCTCCCTGGTCCGGTGTTATGAGGGCCTAAAGGCAGAGGCTTACCTAGGTGGGGGTAGGGGTCCATATTCGAAATTCTCCCCGGGCCCCAGCTTGAGGGGGCCCCAAATTTTTTTACATTAAATATTAAGTTCATTATCTCATGTAATGGTGTAGAATGTCAAAATGCAGGGGCCCCCAAAGAGACCAAGCCCCCCGGCCCCCCAAATCCCTAGGTTCGGCACTGCCTAAAGGGGTACTTTGGCATAGGGCCCACAAACATTTCTGGTAATCTTCGCCTAGGTTTCCCAAGGAAAAACTCTGCTTGTAGCTATATAATACACGTATCCATCATTGAATGACGAATTTTTTTTCATACATTTCCACAGACCACAGTCGCCCCACGTTATGTAGAGAAATTTCTTCTCAGCCATGAAACTAGTATTTTAGCTCTGTACGAATTTCTGTTCATGCACTAGAAGACGGATGCCTTGAGATAATACAGACGCTAAAAGTAGGAAAACATATTTCTAAAAAAAAAAAACAAGTCGTTGGAATGAGGGGAAAAACTTGAAAGACAAACAAAGTGCCAGCAAGACTCCGGTGAGAATCAATTACAAGTTTTTCTTAGATTATATTTATTACACAGATTGTAGCCCAAGATGGCAATAAATATTATCGGAGTCAAAGTATTTGCTGGATGTATATTTTTCTTCCTGGCAATGTTCTTTGGATGGTTGCCATTTTGGTGCTTAAAGAGATGTGTAAGTGGGTCACGTGGAGAGAGAAAGTTTCCAGTTTTGGACCATCTTCATTCGTTGGCTTCGGGCGTGTTGATAGCCATGTCATTTCTGAATCTCTTGCCGGAAAGCCTTCTCAATGTCCGCGAAGTGTTAACAGCCAGGCGAGGTCAACATGCAGTGAGCAGCATGGGAAATAACTCAATAAATACTTCTGATGCTTCTCGCGACATGTCGGGCGTTTTCCCCGTGGCTGAGCTTTTGGTGGCGTTGGGATTTCTGTTTATTTATATCACTGACACAATTATAAAAGCCTGGCAATATACCAAGAAGGTCAAGACATTCTCAGATTCAAATGAAAATGTTTTATTTCAAAGATTTCCTAAAGCGCAGAGTAAACCAGACAGACCGTTCAAATGGTCAAAGCCGAGATTCTCAGTGGATGAAATGGACTTGACGGTCTCGGACAACGAGAACCATAACGTAGGGGGCTCGGGCTCAGTTCTAGACGAAGCCACTATGGATTCTCCGCTTGGAGCTTTGGTGTTTTCAGAAGAGGAGCATCCATTGGCGCACGGGGACAAACTCTCATCATTAGAGACATCAAATCAACTCAGATCCGTGGCTCTAGTTGCCGCCCTTGCCATCCACGGGTTCTTCGATGGCGTCATGCTAGGACTGCAGACATCAGAGCGGGTCATATTGTCAGTTTTGTTCGCTCTGTCAATTCATAAAAGTTTCGTGGCTGTTGGCCTGTCATTGACGCTCCTGCATAACTACGACAAGAGCGTCAAATCGTCGCGCATTTTTCTGTACGTTTTTATCTTCGCAACTGTGGCCCCTGCAGGGCTCGCCATGAGCGCAGCCTTCGTTCATTCGGCGTTCGACTTGTCTGATCAGAGTGCAGGCGCCAGTATCATACCCGGATGCCTCCAGGCGTTCGCCGTTGGGACTTTTATCTATGTGGCATTCACTGAGACGGTCAGACGAGAGACAAGACGATCTGTCCAATCAGAGGCCTGCGGTCATGTTTTCCTGCTCGTTGGGTTTATCTTGATGGCAGGACTCCGAGCCATTCTGGGGAATGAATGATCCATGTTTTACATAATTACGTTCATGTCTTTATTTAGAGCCAAGCACTTTGTGATAACAAGTTGCTATGTTAACCACATTCCAACTATTGGCCAACACTAACCCTGGGTTATCTCCGACTGTTTAATTATTTCAAACATCTATATTTCATCTTACGTTTCGTATTTTAGGTAAGCCCTACAATTTGTTTTACAAAATTTAACCAGTTATTTTGCATTGGCCCTACAGATACAAACATTGGTATACTTGTAATCTTTTATCTATTTGAATTGCATCATTTAAGAACTAGTCTAATAAAATAAGAAAAAAAAATTGCTTCATTGGTTTTTACCAAATAAAATTAAATTTAAAATATTTGACTAAAGGACCGGTCACTCACTATGGATCGTATGAGGGGTGTGGCCCGAGGGGGGGGGAGGAGGACTGGTTCCAGTTTTTATTTATTTTATTAATGAAGGTCAAAATTTTAATACTCAACTTACAATTACCAGATTTAACCATGACAACCTAGTTTTTTTGTCATCATGAAATCCAGTGATGATTTTTTCGTAACACTTTGTAGACTCATACATAACTTGAAATCTTTAGCAGATGTATGCCTTTATATTATGTGTTTACATTTATATGATTGGATATTTTTCATGGTAAAGCAAAGAAATTTCTATTACAGTCTTTGGTTTAACAATTGATCCCATACTTATAACAAAACAGTTACAATATACAAATTATAATGGATGGGTAAAAATTATAATTTAAAAAATGTAAATAATTTTTTTAAAATTCTTGTTTACTCTTGCTATACTAAATAATCCATTAGATTGAACAGATCAGAGCTCACCTTAGGCTTTCGTTCATGTCCCTGAGTCCAAGTGTACATTCAGTCATTTATATATCACTGCGTTGCAGTTTTAGTTAATAAATAAATGCCTTGTTTAACAGGCCATGAAGCCTAGTTAAGTCTAATGGAGTGTAGAATTCATCAGTTGCAAAGTTTTGGCATATTGAGGAATTGTGTGGATAGAATAGTGATGGGCAGACTTTTCAAACTGCAGGGGCAAAGTTGGTTCCTAGATTTGACAGAAGGCTTGGTAAAACTGAGGGTTCTCACATTAAAAAAAACTCAAGACCTTTCTGTCAAGTGCCCCCCCCCCTAGAGAGTTCAGAAGAGACCATATATCCAGTCAAACAAACAGAAACCATTTAGTTTAAAGCAAATACTTCATATGAAGTTTTTCAAAGAAAATTTGGCCGTAGCCAGGGTTTTGTTTGGGGGGGGGGGGGGGGGGGGGGGGGGGGGGGGGGGGGGGGGGGGGGGGGGGGTGGGGGGGGGGGGGGGGGGGGGGGGGGGGCTGTGCGGAGAGTTTTATATAAGAAAAAATTAAAACACAATGATAAAGAAGTATATTTATAATAAAATTTGATTTTTAGAATTAATTTGGAAGGGGGGGCTGCAGCCCCCCCCCCCGGCTCCGGCCTTGCACACATCCATATTAATACATTTTCAGAAAATAAAAGCCATATAGGTTAATTTATTTCTTTTTTAAACTGAACAGTCACAGCAGTGGGATGATGTATGCCACTCATTCATCCAGTTAAGGAGTTTATCTTTTTACAAAGCATGCATGACTAAACAACACGGGTCATTGTAATTAAAAAAATTCTGTAGGCGACTGAATGTTCTGTTTAAATTCAAGAACATTTTTACATTACAAAAAAAACAACTCATTGTTTATTTTCCACAACTTACGATCAAATAAATGAATGAGGTGAGAAATTAACAAAAGTTTCATTACAATGTTTAACAATGTCTGACTAGATCAAAGTTTTCCAAATGTATGAGAGATTAAATAAACAGAATATCCTCAGCAAAAACTTCTTAAAAAAAAACTCATTTTATGACATTAGAAAAAACATAAACAAAAAAAAAATAAATCTCAGTCATAATAAGAGAAGGTGTTAGCTATAAAAACTGTTAATCATAACATCTGATTTATAAAAAACAATTATTTAAGTTAACATTTTGTCTAGAGATCTATTTTGACAAAAACATTTATGCACCACAGAATGGTGCTACACACTAAAACAATCTTTGATTTCAATAAAATGAAAACGATATGAAATTTAGTTAAGTTAATTCTATTTCCTTAATAGGAATATTTCCTTAATAGGAATATTTTACAAACTTTAACAGAATATGGTTTAAAATATATTGCTGTACTGGTAAAATATTTTAGGCCTAATACCAAAAAAAAACCAACAGCAAAATATTCCAAAATATAACCCTAATAATAATAATAATAATAATAATAATAACAATAATAATAATACGCATATCACAACACTGAAGAAGGCTGGGACGGACTAAGATGAAAACAAAAATTCTAAAATATACTGCTTGGGAAGCTCATTTAAATAAAAGTTTACAGGTATGCCATTGAGAAATATAATAAATAAAATATCACAGTGAGATAAAATTAGCGCTAAAAATAGATCACAACATCCATCATTTATTTATTAACAGCTGCAATTTTTTAAAAACTATAATACTCTTTATACACAATAAAAACAAACATAGTATGATGTCAACACAAACA
This sequence comes from Bulinus truncatus, assembly GCA_021962125.1. NCBI lineage: Eukaryota > Metazoa > Mollusca > Gastropoda > Planorbidae > Bulinus > Bulinus truncatus. Next base: position 54,651 of record JAGDYQ010000385.1, read on the forward strand.
TTAAATGCAAACGTTGCTAAAATGAGACATTTTGACAAATATAAAGGGATTTCCAATGACCAACATTAGTAAGTACATGTATTATCATTTTAAAATATTTTTTTGTATAAAACTAAGTCTTAAAAAAAAAAAAAACATAAAATTTCAAAACTATCTGTACGTCAGCAACACGATAAATAAAATTACGATTTGTAAATAATTACAAGACATTAGATCAGCTCAAAATAGGATTCTTGCAGAATATGACGTCACCTCTTGATTTCAGCTGTACTGATCAGGTTGGTTTGTTTAACTTCTAAAATTTATTTTCTGCTTGAGTATATCACAGCAAAAAAAACAACTGTACATTATATATACAGACTAAACAAATAAATTGCCCAAGGTCAGTTATGAAAATCTAAAGAAATATATTTCAATCAAAAGACATTTTCTGTATTTAAGACATCCTTTATGAGATAGTCATTTACTACACCAAAAGAAAACACAATACATGTATAGGAGCCAGGTAAAGAAGTGACATTAAGCAAGTTAAGATTTAAACATCAAAGACCAACATAACAATATACTGGCAGTTTGTACAGTTAATATTCTGAGGGCATGGACTAGTAAGCTCCAGTATCATGATATTTATGTTCATACACAGCTCGAAGAACATCCACTGGTTTCTTCTCTTCTTCCTCCAGGTGAGCTCCATCTTGCATCTCATAACGATTCATTAACAAGTTTCTGAAAGCAAACTGACTCAGTCCCAGGTCACTGGTCAGTAAAGCCACCCAATCAAAAGTAAACTCCCTGATAGCTTTCTGGAAATTAAAAAAATTAAAGTAAAAAAATTTATGTCCATATTTTTTTTAAGCTTTTTAAAAAATGCATTAGTTCTGCCATAATTATTTTGAGCTTTAAAAGGAGGATAAAAAAAACCAAAACAAATAAAAGAATGTTTAAATCTTAATAGATTGGACAATTTATTCAGTTTATGTATCTGTGTTAGAATGAAATAGAGATTTATTGGCAAAGGCTACTGAGGATTGATTAATAAAAAACCTGATTAAAGGAAGAAGTTCCCAGGCTGTTCATCTCTTTTAAAGGATTAAACACACACGACTTTTGAGGTTCAGTGATGTCTAATTTAAAGCTGAGCTTTTTCTGTTTGCCGTCAGAGCCATAGGCTAATGGACAAGAGATATCCATCTGTTCCACCAGCCATGCTCCATTGTTTCTGACTAAGTTTGATAATGTACTTAACTTCTGATAGCCTGATTGTTAAACAAACAACATTCATTGAAAAAATTTAATTACTCTAACAAATCTAAGAAACTCTTACATCCTCACACTGTGGAGACTGTATGTTATGTGTAGCTTAGGTAATTCATAAATTAAAAAAAAAATATATATACCAATTTTTAGCAAAAAAAAAATTCATTTGTTTCATTAAACATTGTCAAATTTACTACAAGGAGTACAAGGAAGTGTGTGTGGGGAGCTGATTTTCATGGTTAAAAACAGTTTTTCAAAATTAATGCATTACATTGTGATAAATATGGTACATGTATTATCTGTTGTAGAAAATAACAAAGTTTAATAAAAGTTCTAAATTTGTCTTAAAATATGGGGATTATCTATTTTTTTTATTTCTGAATCCATCAATCGCAAATCTGTAGATTATCATAGAAAAAATGTCTAAATATGATGACCTAATTAATTTAAAAATAAAAGAGTGCAATGCCTTACCATTTGGCAAGTTCAAGATAGTAGAAGCTAATACAGAGAAAATGTGGTCTTGAAATGTAATGGATGAAGAGTCGGTTATGTCTGTACCAGTATGACTATGAACTCTGTAGATTGTGGCAAATATACAATTTTCAATTATGGATCTATTAAAATGACATTTTTAATAAAATTACCCATAGGAGTGATTCATAATAAATTATTTCAGCTAATGCCTTCTGAATTGAACAGAGCAAATGTAATATGCTGGGGAGCTCACAATGAAATTATGACAAAAATGAGAATAATGTATACAATGGGTTAACACATTAAAAAGCATATAAAAATCTGAACAGGATTTAGGTTTTTTTGTAATTTTTTCTGCGATCAGATCAATAACTTTAAGTTAATCCTATCCTAAAGAATGTCATGAGTACAGCAATGAATTTTCGGGGCCATAAATGAGTTAACAGTCGACAAAGTCCTTAAATGAGATTCATTTAAATGTTTCATGAAGAGTAATGAATGTACTGTACATCTTTTATGATAAAAAATTGTGTAAGTTGTATTTGAACTAAATTCCAAGAAACTCAGAGCTGGGTTTTAGGAAACTTACTCATCAGAAACATAAGATCTAATGCTGTGTATTTTCATCAGGAGCCAATCTTTGTGATACCTGATAAATCTGGCAGCAAAGTGAGGAGTGAGAGGACCTGATAATATATAAATAATAAAAAAAACACTTGATATTAAAATGGTAAGTTAAAAAGGTAATTTTCTTTAAAAACAAACTAACAAATAATCTACTTAAAATGTAAAGGCTAACATATTGATATTAAAAATTAGCACACGCAAAAACAAAATGAATAAGAAAATAAAAGTAGAATGAAATAAAAAAAACTGTGTAAAGGTCGATATGACCTAGTTTGTAATCACCTTTTCCATAAACAAGGACATGAAACAGTGTGTCAGAGACGGTGGACATGTAGGTCCTGACATCTTTAGACACAAGGGAACCCATTTTGTCTAGACCTGCAGCTATCTGACCTAAACGTATCCACAGTGCCCACGCTATAATCTGAAAATCAAACAAATTAGGTCAAGAATTATAAGAAACCAGAAGAAATATTTGTATATAAGTAATTTCTATAATATTTCATTTTTACTGCATAGTAAAATCAAAATGTATCTAACTACACAGCACTTAAAGCCGTACAATCAGGATTTTTATAAAGAAATGTTTTTAAAAAACAAACTATGGATAGTAATGTTAAAAACCTTTCACATCAAATCATATTTTAACAGACCGAATGATGCATAAAATCAAATTTTTTTCATTTTCTTTTTGGTTCTCATAACACAATTTGTTTTGAATTATTTTTTTGGGGTTATTTCTTTTAATTCATTCAACGTTTTCAAATAAAAATGATGAGTAAGTGTAAATCTTTTAACTTATTTCACTTAGAACTAATGAACTTACATGGAATGCCACACAGTTATGGCTAGTTTTAATTCCTTGTTCTTTACAATTTCGATCGATTGCACTAAATAAACAACAGACAGAAGCTGGCAAGACGACAACACATTTTTCTATTTCCAGGATGACCAACTGGACACAGTGACTTAGAACATCTTTCAATTCTAAGAATAACAAAAGGCACATTGAAGCAGAATATATATAAAATCATAAACATGAAGAACACATTTTAATTAAGGAAAGGGAACAAATTAAAAAGGCTATGAGATCCACATTTTCAAGAACAACCTACAGGGTTCAATAAAGCACTGACCTACAGGGTTCAATAAAATACTTCCCTTTCAATCAAACACTGACCTACAGGGTTCAATAAAATATTTCCCTTTCAATCAAACACTGACTTACAGGGTTCAATAAAATATTTCCCTTTCAGTCAAACACTGACCTACAGGGTTCAATAAAATATTTCCGTTTCAGTAAAACACTGACCTGGTGGTGTGGGGTGATCTTTGAGGGAATAATTCGGTGGACATCCACAAGGTAGGTCTGCCACATATGATATGACTGGCCTGGTATATTTATCTGCTATGTTTGCATGATTTATGTATCTCAGCATTGGTTCTATTGTTCTGAATACAGCAGAGATTACGAAAGATTAGTTTAGCAATTAAAAAAAAAATCCGTATTGCAGTTTCTAATAAGCAAATAGGTTTTTCTAACATTATTCAATGTAATAACATAACGTGACATGACATGACTTCAACAAGCCAATTCTTTTAATAACGAACTTCTAATTTCAAATTTTTTTTTAGCTTTGTTTGAACTTAAAGTATTAAAAGCCTCAAAAAAAAAAAGAACATCTCATGTCAAAAATATTTTACAATAAGCCATTTCAATTCAAAAGAAACCGGTGCATTTTGTCAAGTAACTAAAAACTTTTTCTCAATTTTATTTAAGCAGTTTTATAAATTTCTTTGATGAAGATTTTTACAGATCATTGATTACCATGAGTTTCAGGCAAAATGTCATTGCTTTAAAATCCATAATAAAAAAAAATGCTGAAGAAATTCAGATAATTACTTAATAAAAAAGTCTGTTACATTATAATGCTCACTCCACTGTCTACCACTTAAAGCAGTGGTCCCCCCCAACCTCAGGTTGCAGAACAGTACCAGCCCATGGATAATTAAGAAACATTAAATTATTTCCTATTTATTTACCTGGTTTATTTCTCTCAGGACAGTGCGAATTTCCATGGACGAGAGGATAACCAGGAGCTGAGCGGCTGTGAGCAGCATTGGCTTTGTAAATCAAAACAATCTAAAATATAATTAATCAAACCCCCTCCCCCCCACCCCTTGAGCTGCGGTGAAGTTATCAAACGTTTACTGATCTGTGGCGAGAAAAAGGTAGGGGACCACGGAGTTAAAGTACTGATAAACAGTCAATTTTAGATTTATTCCTTTAATACCTTTCACACAATAGTGTATAAAACTCACCTATCAATAAATGGATCAATCAGTTGAAAAATTGAGACCAGCCATTCAGGAATCTAATTAGATTGTTACAAAAAATTAACATTTGGAAATGATTAATCAATACATGTAAAAGGTAATAAAAATTAAATAAGACATTCAGGCATACAGTAATGATCATTGGTTATGGCTCTAATAGTTTACTCACCAACATTCTGGGAGTCACTTGTGGATTTTTAATGTTAAACATTTCCCATGTGGCACATCTGTTTTAGAAATTTTAATACAAGTCATGGTGTGCTCACATTTCATAAACACATTTCAATAAAAAAAAATGTAATCAAAAAACAAAATATTTATTTAAAAAAAAAAAATGATAAAGATTCCAATACACAAAATTCTTTTTCTAGAATGACATTTTGATAGATTCATCATGGAGTCTAGGTATAATGAAAAAATATCTATAATCTAACATAAATAAAAAGTACTTACCTATCAATTGTAGTTACTATACACTTGGCCAGGGCATTAGGAAAATATGGGACTTGTGCCATAATATGTACAATGGCATCAGCGACCAGTTGAATATCAGATGGTTTCTCAGAATCAAGGAAAACACAGGGCAGATCTAAGCTAAGTGACATGGGACTTGTATCCAGAGGGGAGCTGGAGTCACTGGAACTTTGGCTGGAATGCTGGGCAATGAGAATAGCTGGAGGTGGGGAGATCTCTGTGCTGATACTTACAGCCAGCGGAGCTTTTGTTCTAAACAGATGCCATCAAAAATCAAGATCAAATTATCTATCATACTATGTGTATTAAGGTAAGAAGGTATTTAATAATATCAAAAGATAAATAGTCACCAATATTCCTGACATTTTTAAATTACCACTTATTTCTAACAATGAAATCGACACATATAAAAAGAAATTTCTCTCTAATATTGTGTAAAGTTGACCTGAGTGTGGAGGCTAACTGTGCTGACTGAGATCCTTCAAGCATACAACTTCTTGTCAACAGTAAGACAGAACAAGTTTGTTCCTTCATCAGAAGAGCCTGTAATTTATAACCAATTCATTGCTCAATAAATAAGAAGATTTTTGTTAATTATTGGTAATGAAATTTTAAAAAATTTCACATTTTCTAGTAAAAAAATATCTTGGCTTTAACTCATTCCCTACCGCACCATTTTCTTAAATGTGACAACAACTTTTCATAGCAAACTTTTCACACTGTACCCCCCACCCCCCATCAATTAAACCTAGTGTCATAGCAGAATATTTTTATTAAACATAATAATATCCACTTTGAAAGAAATTAATTATCTTAACAATATGATAGTAAGTGAAAATAAAGTTAATATAACAAAATTAGCTCAGGTTTGGTAGTTAGGGTTGTCTCAATAATATAAAAACCAATAGTACAAATTTTAAAATACATCCAAAATATAACTGATAACTAATAACTGATTCTTTCAAACTAGAAGAATCAGGTGGGATGGCTGGCACCAGCCCCAATTAAATATACAAAAAAAATTAACCAGTAAACACTTTAAAAAAAATATTTTTGCGGTATTTTTTAATTGATATTTTTAGTTTAAATAAAAGCACCAGATTCTCTAAATATACAAACAAAAAATATACATCATTCTTACTAAAAGTTAATTTCCCATTTAAGCTTTGTTATAGTCAAAATGCATTTCATGGTATAAGTGAAAAAAATGTGATACGAAAAATACGTTCCGTGGTAGGGAACGAGTTAAAAATATGTCAACATGTTATTGTAAATGAAGAAACCTATAACATTAGGATGTCTTAAAATTTTTTTTTGAATTTAAAAAAAAAAATTATTAAAAAAACAAAAGAAAAAAAGATATTATTGAATATACAGGTTATCAATTTTAACTTTCATGTTTTAAATCTTTAGTCATAATTTCTTATGTCTAGCAAAGCCAGAAAACCATCAAACCTGTGTTAGGATTCCCCAATCTGTCTGCGGCTGATATAGGAACAGAGATAAATGTAAGTACAGTGCAGAAGCTGTCTGCATGTCATCGTAGCTAAACATGAGAATAGAAAATAACAACAGATAATAATATCAGAACTTATTTTACAAATCAATTCTTGAAAAAAATAATTGAAATAATTTACAAAAGAAAATATTCCTAAGTTTGCAACTGTTAAGGAATTTATTAATGCTGTTAGAAAATGTATTTAAAATACGATGATTGTGAAAAAATTTAGAACATCATTTACTGTTTAGTCCCAGAATGAATTAAAGCTGGCCAGATCCAATGTAACCACTGAGTATTATAGCCACCTTGGGCAGTATCTCCACTTCCTTGACTCTCAAGTTTACGATTAAAACCTCTTTTGTAGACCCTAAAATACAAGAGTTTTTTGCTCTTTTATTTATAAAAAAAAATCTTTGTATTTATTTCATTGTTCATTAAATTTGATTTCTCAAAAAAAGAAAAAAAAAATTAGTTGTTTAATTAAATAACAAATCAGAATTTTCCTTCTGTGTTGATGTTTTAAATAAAAGTTCAAAATGGACACTGTTGATACATAAAAAATTAAATGAGTTTTATACTTTTTAGTGGTGGTGGTAATAAAATCATTTAACTTTATGTGGAAATAAGTTTATAAAACTAAATTTACAGAAAAACAGAACAAAATATAAAATACATGTATTTAAATGTATCAAAAAGATAATTTTATTAAAATTGATCATAAAACATAAATAAAGATTTATTATCTAGGTAAGTTGATTATTCAAGTCCTTTCAAATTATGTTTTTCTCTTGATCCTATCAACCACTAATAGGACTTTCTGTAGATGTCTAGACTCACTGTGATTTGAGCCCCTAACCCACAGCATGCAGATGAGTCTAACAACTGAAGCACCACAGTATCCCAGGCCAATGGATAGTTCAAAGCATTTACCTGTAAAGACTTTCAATAGGAGAGGCCACTACAGCAAGTATTGCCAATAAATTGGAGCACAAATTGTGTATACTGTAGTGTGGATGCTGATTATGACCTGGATCCAAATAGTGGGACAAAGATGAACTGGCCTTTAGTAAATGGTCAGCTACACATAGCAGGACCGCTGTGATGTCATATCTGGTGGTGAAGAAAATATTTTAGTAAATACATGAACAGGGAAATACCCTAGTTTACCACATTTTTTTAAAGAAATTTCATTTCAATCAATGTCTGCATACATTTTAGAATGCCAGATATATTTGTTCTTCCTTATATAGTTCTATAAATACAATAGAACTTAGGCAAAAATAAAGAACAATTCTTATAGACTGGATATCTCATTAATTAAATTTGGGATTATCTTTATATTCATTTTATCATCAAAACCATTCCATTCTAATTAATAGACTATCTAATAAATAAATTAGAGAATGTCTTAATAAAATAATCTGAAATTTTATTCCTGCAATGAAATATTACAATATAAAATACTTTCTTCAAAACATGTCTTATTACAAATAACATTACAAAATATAATGACATCTGATTTTATAAACATATTTAGGCTATTAATATTAAGAAGTAGAATTCTAAATGTTAAATATGCCAGGTTATTTGAGTCAAGTGAATACAGTGTATTTATATTATTTCAAAATACAAGTACAACATTTAGTTTTAGAAAACATAATGAGAAAAAAATGCACAAGTTGTCAACTTTGAAAGTGAAAAAGATTATTAAAAAGTCAAGTAAACCAATAATATTACACAACAATGCTAAAAATTACATTAATAATGTATATACTAACAAGTGCAATAAAAAGCACTAGAAAGGTTTTTATCAAGCTTTAACTGATGAATAAAAATAATACCTGAATTGCTTAGATCTACGAAAACTTGGTTTCACCCTGGAATATCTCTGGGTGAGCAGCAGGAGGGAGTCTTGAAGAATGGAACCAAATAAATTCTGTGCTAGTTTAGGTGGAAGTATGGCCCACATGTCATGCTGTGTACTACGAAGATGATAATTCCACATTTGGATGGTGAAAGAACATCTTTCATCCTGGAAAAGTAAGTGTTCCAGAGATGCTTTAAAAAGAAACTAAATGAATGATTCTAAAAGATCTGAGAAAAATGTACAAATTTTCTTATCTTAAAAATAACAAAATCTGATTTGCCAACCTCATAATATTCTTTCGTTTCACTCCAATTTCCACTCTCCGCATCACACAGAACAGATGTAGATATAAGCTGATGATGCAATTGGAGCAGGTGTTTACCTAATCCATCAATCAAATCAGTATACTGCTTCAGTAAACTGGACATAAACTTCTTACTGGGGAAAAAAAAAAGAAGAAAAAATGTTGTTAATGTTTCAAATATATTAGATAAAAATATTCAATTTAAAGTTAAGTCTTTCAGCAGCATGCTTTAGATATCTTTATAAAAAAATATTAGCGCCATTAGACATTTTTATCTTTAGGTACTTTTTCATGCAAAAGGTAAACAAATGCACTTGATATATTTCCAGTCAAAAGTTGAATATACACAGATTATAACTATAGTTTATATACAGAAAGCTAAGGAAAAAATATTAGTGGCAAATGACACAGCTTACCCATTATCTTCTGCTGAAAGAACTGTCTCTAGATAGTTCAAATAATTTTTAATATGGACAGCATTGGATATAACAATAAGCAATTGTTTTAAATGTGCTGTATGGGAGAAATCCTTGCTCAACTGTTTACAAATAAAAGAAAGTTATTTATACATGCATAAGTTATATATGTAGAAACACATATGTTTATTAGACTGTAACAGAAAATCTAAAATTAGCGTCTCTGTTAAAAGTAAGAAGTTTCTATTGATTTATTTTTGTGATTCGAATGAGACAATTAAATTAACATGGAGAATATTATGAATGACACTCACAGAGACACAATGAAGATTGAAATTTTTCACAGCTATGCCTATGGAATCAATAAATGCCATTTTAACAGGCAACAGGCAACCTTCCAGTCCAGCTCTAGCTAGGGGAAGTAATTCATTTACTGCCTGGATGAATTCTTGAGTGTCCTGTTGATATATGTACAAATATATTTCATCAAACATTGTCATAACAGTGAAAAATCTAAATTTAAAAAAAATTAAATATTGTGCTAGTTACATCTGAAGTCTATTTATTGCTTAGATTTATGTTAAAAATGTGTATACTCATGTCAAGTAAGTGTCAAGATTTACTTTAGATACAATCTTAGGATGATCCATCCCATCATTAATTTGAACAAAATCCACTTCTGTTGTTTCCAGGCAGTGTTCTGTTTTCCAAAATGAGATTTCATGAGCGAGTGCAGTGGACATCATTTGGTCCAGTTTTACTTCTATTGCTGCAGCCAGCCCTGGGGCTATTTTTTTGAAAATTAATCTCCAGTCCCACCTGCACTTGTCTTCCGATTTATTTCTCTCTACCACTGAAAATCATTAGTTAAATTTGTAACACACAACATTATAACTGTTTTTTTTAGAAAAGTTAGATAATAAAATCAAAGTTTTGTCTTTTAGTAAAAAAATAAATCCAGAACTTAAAAATAGGGGAAAATAATAATGCCCACATTCATGAAAGTTTATATTAGGACTCAATACAATACAATAATTAAACATAGTGGTATGTTATTCAATGTGAAACAATAAAATAAAACATGGTTGAAAAACTGTTTCTTTCTTTTCTGCATAGAAGCTTTAAAGAATATTGACATGTAATTTTTTTTATTTGATTACAAGGAGATGGGTAATGAAAATATGTGGTGAAAACTTGTTCAACAAGCTATATGTAAATTTAAAAAAAAAAAAAAATATTTTATCATTTTATAATCTATCAAAGTTTGTAAACTATCAAAGTTTGTAAATATTTCTTAGTTATAAATGGGTATTTAATAAAAATAATGTCTATGAAAGATTTTGTTATACAGTGTATTGATCTTTTATATTCTATACATATATGTACATGTAGGCCTACATTTTAAAATATTTTAGCAATACATTTCAGATGTATTTTACCTTTAGGAGGAGGGGGGTTGTCAGATTGTTGGGTAGGTGGCAAATGCAAAATGGGACTGGAAGATTCATTTGTCGTGTCACTGCTACTGAAACTACTTCCCAAGTTTAATGAGTGCCGCTTAGTTTCTGGGCTAGAGCTGGGTTTTAAGACCCCTGAAATTAAAAGCAACAAAAAAATTTTTGTCAATTAAATCTGAAAAAACTAAATTGTTTTCTTAAACATAGCCCTTTAAGTTCATAATTATTTTAAAAGATTAAATGTGATTAATATATACAGTTCTAGGTAGATATATAAGTAAGTGGTTGTGTGTCTGTTTGTGAAGTCCCTGTAAGGATGAGATGAAATCTCTTAGATCCTATAAACCACTAATGGGACTGTTTTTATGGTGCCCTTTTTCATCCCCACCATAGCTGATAGTGCAATGTCCATGGAGGCATGATGGGAGATATAGCAGGGACTTAAGCCATGACCTGAATTATCCATTGGACATCACCGGGAATAAACCAGAGACTCTCAGGTCGACAGTCAAGCGCTTTACCACACGACCATCCGTCCCCGTTGTGTGTCTGTAGCATCAGCCTTTTTTATAATATAAAAAAAATGACTAACTATGTCTAAGTTTTGAAAGAATAATGACCTCTGAGACTTGATTTCTTTTTCACTTTTTTAGTAGTTGGTAATCCAGTAACTTCCCAGGATGTCATCTTTGTTAGAGTATCTAAAAAGTCCTCAAGTTTCATCAGGGACATTGCAATATGTCTAAGAGCAGTCACACAATCTTTAGGAAATGTCATGCTTCCTTGTTTCTGAGGAAACATTGCCATGTTTCAGTAACAATATTTATTTATGAAAAGTTAAAACATAGAAAATAAACATGCAAACAAAAAACTAATTACATTAAAAAAATAAAATGAGCTTGTATTTGATCAAACTTTATTTCTGTTGTTAATGTTTGAGTGTAGTTTTTTTTTCCCATACAATCAACATAATGTCAGTTATTGAATTAATCAATGTAATTTTTAAATAAAAATCTTAAAAATGGCAACTACATAAAACTACAGCTAACAATGACTGTGATGATATGTAAAGAATGTAAAATAAAATAAATAAATTTAGATGATCAATACATGTAGTAAGTGTAAAGTTGAAGAGAGAAACGCCATGTCGATAATGGTTGAAGTGGATAGATGGGAGTAAAAGTCAGATTGCAAAAAGACAAGTAAATGACAATCTATATCAATAGTATAAAAATAAAAAATCTGTAAATTAATCTGAAAATTTTTTTTTTTTAAAATTGGAATACAGAAAATTTTCCCACTTGTAGCCTAGGAGCACTGGTTTTATCTTTGTCTGCCTTATAACTTGAGGCCAAGAACATGGTGTCTAAACTTTGAGAGAAACTTGGAGTCTTAGAAGCCCAGGGCTCATTGACTGGTACAGCTGTTAATAAGCAGAAATGAACATCTTCAATTGCATTCACCAAATTACAGTATACAGAACATTTAAAGTAAAATAACCTTTCTCTTAAAAATGATACAAAAATATGATCATACCCCCTAAACTTCCACGAGGTCCGGTTTTAGGAAGTGGAGATTTATTCCCAGTTACATCTGATTTTGAAAGTCCATGGTCACTTTTTGAGGATTTAACTACTTTCTTGTTGAAGTCTCTGATATCATCACCTATCTCTTCCACTAAAACTGACATTTCATCAGAGTACTTTTCCAAATACAAATCATGTAAAATTCTGTACATGCCTGTAGATTAGTTCAAAAAATATTTAATGAGCAATTAATGTGTTAAGTGACTGAGTTAATCGCAGCTCCCATGAATTTTTTTTTTACCCTTTAATTATAGTGTTTGAGAACTTTTGTCAATGATTTTAGTTCAAATGCTTAGGTGTGTGTCTTTATATTATATGGAAAGTTGCAATGCAATTATCATGGACCTCATTGGAGGTCATTTCTGATAAAATTATTCCAAATTATTTTTGTGGAATATAGTGTACACTCAGCGTTACAAATTACAGTCACAAGTACAAAATAAAATCAATTCGTATGAAGTATCATTTAGAAATTGATCAAACCTCCTATTTTCTTAAAAATTCCAGTGCAGAGAACAGAGAAATCCTCTTCTATCATTTCAATGATCTTGTCTGCCACAGTCTCACAGTTTAAACAAAATTCTTTGTAGTTGACATTCTCCGAGTCATTGTCAGGTAACAAGGAGTTAAACAACTGTTCCAGCTGTTGACTTCTTATGTTTCTGTACATTATCCAAGCATCCTCATCACTTGCCAGAGTTCTGAGTCCACCAATCAATTCAAGTCTCCTTTCAATGACAGCCCATGAGCATCTTAAATTCTGTCCAAGTGAAGGAATTTTCAGCAACTCAGAAACTATGTGCTTTTGAATACTTTGGGTCAGTTTAAACCATTTATTTTCAATGGCCTAAAGGTAAGAAAATAAAAAATTATTATTATGATTATTTAATAATGTTCAATATATACATAAAAACAACAACAAACAGTTATACAATTAAATGTTAACAATATTTATAAGTTAGAGATATGACTTAAAACATGAAAGAAGTAAATTGTTGTCATTAAAAATGGACAACCTGATCACCCAAGTCAAGGTGAACATTTAGAGAACTTGAGGACTGACTGATAGCTGCAGTAGGAGAGCATCGAAAAGGCAAGATAAGACCTTCATCAGAAGCTAGCCCTAGCATTTCTTGCAGAATAGACTCTTCACTACCAGGATTCTTCTCCAAAGAATCACACTAGGAATAACAAAATAGTGTCATTAGATTATTGATATAATGATTTAAAATGAATAAGTAAGAGTTATGACAAATTCGTAAGGTAAATTATTACTTATATGGCTCGTGACTCACTAGGGCTATAATAATTGCCAAAGCTTCATCAGCTTCTGGATCATAGCAAGTATCTTTTTCTAGTGTATGGCTATTACACATATAAGATAGTGCTTCCTTTGGGGTAGAGAATGTCTGACTGCTAGGAAGATTATTAGCAGTGGTTAATATTGACTGGAGGCAGGTATCAAGTCTGAAAAATATTAATTGTAAGAAATTAAAATCTACAAAGCAGGTTTTAAAAAAAGTCAATTACAATTTAAATATTCATTACCAGTGATTTAGGATAAAAGTTCTGAGACTATGTAAAAAATGGCTTAATAAGATAAATCACACGAAAGCTAAAAAAAGACTGCATGAAATTCTTCCTAATATAAATAAAATAATGAATGATGTCTCCTTTCATATTCTTGAATGAAAGAATTAAAAAAAAAATTGTTAGTAGTTTTCACAAGTCGTTACTTGAATGTTTAAAAGAATTTATTTGTTCTCACATCGATTATATAGTTTGATATATTATTGATACTTTCTTTTATACCTTTATTGCAAATTATGTGAACACTAATTGTGTCCTGAAACAATAAGAAAATTGAAATTTTTACGACTTTGGAAAAAAAATGGAAGGTTATTTTAAAATTATTAAATTTGTAAAACAGTTAAGATGTTTAAAAACTTTTTTTTATGTGTGATTCTATGGCAGTGAGATACACCTTGAAAATTTGCTGTGAGATACATGCTAAAAATTTGAATAAGCCCTGAATTATTATATTACTTGCATGGGCAACGTTAGAATGTAAAAAGGCGCAACATATTTGTTCTAACATTCCCTGACAATGTTAATGGGGTAAATATAGGACCAATAGATCATAAAAAGACCTGGCAGGATTTTTGTTTTCAATGAAAAAATACTTAACGACTTTAAAAATATTTTAAAAAGTCTCAATCTTGTTATTAAATGCAAAACAATTTAAATAAAATGTTTTTTATCTGGTTTAATAACAGGACATCTTTTTAATTATACAAAGTTTCCTTACTTTAGATACTAAAAAATTAAAGAAGCTTTGAATCACAATACAATACTATAAGGTCTATTCTTACATCATAAAATAAAAATGAAGCACCGTTTGTTTATAATTAGAATTTTTTGTTATAGTTACAGTAAAAAGAGAAAAAAAAATTATTCCCCACATAGAATTCTAAACCAATGAAGATTCTCAGTTTTATTATAGTTAAGATGGACAATTTGTTAAAATATCTTGTAATCTCAACTTAAAAATTGACATTTTTAACATGGTCATGGGTCACTTGTTTCAACTGTTTAATTAAAAAAAAAATTAAAATAATTTATTTTGAAGAAAAATCATAGACTTTAACCTGACAGTGATTAGAAATTACTAAAAAAAAAATCACTTAGTAAATAATTAAAACATCAACAGCCTATTTTGCAACGATAAATTAACAAAAAATATCATAAATATACATAACAAAATATAATTGCTTTCCGGTATAAAAAATTAACTTACTGTCTGGCATTGCAATCCAAGCGGCTATCTATGTCTGATATGAGGCTTTGTAATGATACTGGACTAGGAGCAAGACCTCCCTGAAAAAGCGCAGAAATAGGAGAGAAATAGTCAGGGAGACCATTTTCTTGAATGTATTGAGACATTTCTAAGCGTCACCGCTTTTCTACAGATGCTATAATTTTTATGGTGATATATTTTACGAAACCATTTTGTTTTTTTTCCTTGACTACACTTTTCTCCCTTGGTTGTATTCAAAAACTGAGATTTGCACCCAATAATAGCAAAACAAATATAATCCCAATTATAAATTTGTTTTAAATACTTAGAAAATTGATAATCCTTAACATATCATTACAATAACTTAGTTTCACACCTCTTTTTAGCAATTGTTATTTAAACAAGGACTTATATGTGGTACTTGCAATGTAACTAGATAAATGATAACAATCAGAGCTGACTGTTAAAAGAAAACCGCGAAATGACTCCTGAATATGTTTCTTACTGTTTGATATATCTGTATGGTTATGGTTATAGCCTTGTAAAAAATCTTATATTTTCTTGTCTTATTAGTTTTCATGTAGATTTTATTTCAGGGGTCGATAAATAAGATTTGAATACATACATCTTATTTCATTGGTAATTTCCCTTGTTATGTGAATTTCATTTCTCTCTCTTTCTCTCTCTCTCTCTCTCTCTCTCTCTCTCTCTCTATCTATCTATCTATCTCTCTCTCTCTCTCTCTATCTATCTCTCTCTCTCTCTATCTATCTATCTATCTATCTCTCTCTCTATCTATCTCTCTCTCTCATTCAAACTTATTGTTTAGACGACACAAAATCTTATAAAGAATCAATCTTTTGTAGGTGAGTAATTGAGTAGACACTTCAGCTTTTGGCTTAGGTTCCGATGACCAATTGTACGCTCATAACTTTACTAAATCTTTAGTACGTCCATGTACAGTTGTTTTAGTTGAAAATGTCTGTTCGTCGGTTGTGAAAGGACATACTAGTTATTGTTCATTAGAGCCCTAGGCAAAATACTTGGAAATAGGGAGAGGGGGGGGACGAGGGGCTTAGAACGAGATTAAATAGAAACTTAATACTGAAAGGTTCAAAGGACCCACTTTGAGCCGGGGGGCGGGGATGTGTTCCGTATGTGGTTGCCAAGGAGCAAGGTCGCATATCCATAGGAGCGGCTCCGCTGTTAATTCTTTTGCTAATGCTATTCATCCGTGTAAACACCATCATATGTTCTGTTAAAACAATGTCTATGCTCTGTGGACTTACGTAACGCAAAGGTTTAATTTATTCAGGACGTGTGCCGATAATCAAGCATCGACAACCCTGAAATCATATCAACAGTAACCACTAACTAACCGGACAATGGTAAACTGACCCACCCACCAGATCCGATTATGCAGGGATCATTGTCGGGACTCGGGAGGTGTAGTTTGCTTGACTGTTACACTGAGAGTCCCTAGTTCTATCCTCAGTGAGAACCAAGGAATTTATCCAGGTCCTAGTGAAAGTGTTTAAAAGCCCCCCCCCCAATCCACCCAGCTTTAAATGGGTACCTGGCCAGAGGCGTATCTAGGGTGGGGGAGGGAGTCCAAATTCGAACCCCAGCTTGAAGACGGCCCAAATTTTTTTTAACATGAAATATTAAGTCCATTATCTCATGTCATGGTGTCGAATGTCAAAATGCATGGGGCCCCAAAGAGGCCCAGCCCCCCAAATTCCTAGGTTCGGCACTGTACCTGACTTAAGTTGAGGAGGTAAAGGCGCGTGGGCGTTGCGCTAACCACAGAACCCCTTTATATTTCCGTGGTTACATAAACGGATGAATTCTACATTTCATTTGCCCCGATGACCCGCACGGGCTAAGGGAACTTTACTTTTTCTTTTTTTTTTACATGAGAGAGTGGGTGTGTGTGTGGGGGGGGGGGTCAAATCCAGATCATACACTGAGTCGATCTGACTTTATAACCTCACTTTGATCGTCTCACGTGGGTTGGTACGCGGTGATGAATGTGATTACTCCAATAACGTCCACAGAGTGGCAGGAAACGTTCTCAAAGTGAACATTAGGTGATCAAATTTACAGACCTGTCGAAAGTGGGTCAACACTGGCATAGGTCTGGGCCACATCGGGTACAATAATGACAACGATGGTGTGGGTGTGGTCAGAGTGACCCCAAGTTGGTGGAGGTTATCACGGACGGAAAGACCTGAAGTATTGACTTTATTGCAGAGATAACTTTATTTAACAACTGTAGCACTGTTAAACTGATTTAAGGGAGAAATTCGGTCTTCTTATTTTAAAACTTTTGATTCATTACAACTCAACATGTATGTCGACAATTTAACTTGTAATGCCTCTACAGAACTCATTGGAAGTTGTAATGCCTACAGTACTCATTGGAAGAGGTAATGCCTCTACAGTACTCATTGGAAGTAATGGAGGTTGTAATGCCTCTACAGTACTCAGTGGAGGCTGTAATGCCTCTACAGTACTCAGTGGATGTTTCAGAAAATAAAAGTCATCTTTGAACACTTTAAGTACAATAAATATGATATATTTATATACATTAGGCCTATACATTTTAAAATAATCCTAATATTAAAAAATTCATGACTTGCCATATAAGATAATCTCTATCTCTCCATATCTCTCTCGTTTTATCACAGCCCCTCCCCCCTCCCACCCCCCACCACATCCCTTCTTTTATTTTGACAATGTTTCATATTGGAAAAAAAAAGAAATCTAATTTTTCTTCGACATAAAAAAAAGGAAGACATTGTGTTAATATTCTCCACTCCCCAATCAGCCAGCCAATCTGACTTCATTAGTGAAACAAGCATCCTATGTGAGTTATGTGGACTTATTAGCCTCTACATAATTTCACTAGAAACTTTATCTGAAAAAAAAAACTTAACCAAATGGTAATGTGGAATGTCCTAGTTGACCCCCCCCCCACCCCCCGGGTCTGCCATTATAGTCGAGCTGAGTATTATTAATATCCCTGGAGTATCCCCTCAATGATGTTATCAATAATATGAATGTAATTAAAGTTTTTCTGCTCTAAATCTACCTGTATCCCCCCCCCTCCGTTTACAAGTGTCTGGTGGAGATCAAAGTGTTGAGTTACATTCAACTGATGATCTAGGGGAATGTTTTTTTTTTTTAAAATGTAGGCTGTTAAGTCTTAAGCACTTCAATGATATACTGGGATAATAAAATTGGTTATTTGGAGGTGAGAATTATAAAACTGGGTTTAATTCCCGGTCTTTAATAGATTTTCATCACATATAATTTGTATGGAATATATGTAACTATATAAATATGAGGGCGTAGAGTTCATATGTTGATAGAGGGAAGGATGGAGAAAATATGAGAGAGAGAGAGGGAGAGAGGGGGAGGAGGAAGGAGAGTGACAAGTTATCATAAACGCACCAAGTGACAGCAATATGAAATAAAGTCTTACTTTACTCCTGATGTGAAATGCCATCATTAACGATGCATCAGTGATAAAATATTAATCTATTGATTGTCCTGTTCTACATACATGACTCGCTGTGGTTAGTTTTAAAGTGTGAAATAGAGTCCCTGTAAGGTGTTTATCTTTTAGGTCCTATAAATTGTGAGAGTTTTTGCAGCGCCATCATTTCTCTTCATAGCCGATAGAGCTATGGCCATAAAGACACCACGGGAAACATAGAGGAAACTTTCACCATAAACTAAAAGAATCACTTCGTCCTCACCAGAAATCGAACCCGGGACTTTCAAGTCGACATTCTCGCGATTTACATCACTCGACCATCATTCTTAAAAACAAGAACTAAAAAATGCAGTAGCTTGACAGGTTAACTTGCAAAATTAGTTTCTTAATACTGTAATATTTCCTGTTGAGATAAAGTGAGAAAATATAACAAAATTGTCAAAACAAAATTAAAACAATCAACATATATTAAAACAATTAATTATTAATAGCTTTTATTTAACGTAAACTAAATATGACACAAACACAATAATATAATTATTTATAATAAAAGTTTGAAGTGCGTTGAAATAATTTTTTTTTTAACTTGACATTCCTGTATTTGACAATATCCTGGCACGGCAAGAGATTCATAATAATATTCTTATATTTGCACATGTAAAATACTACTTGATTTTAAATGGCTTCTGAATCAAAATTCATTGAAACATTTAGCTAACATTTGAGTCTTCAGTGTCATCAAGCATTAAAGCTACCAATGGCGCCTGTTGGCTACAGATGATGAATTCTTGCCAGGAATTCTTGCACCCTGACGACAAATCATAACGGAATACCTCCTGGCATCGGTTCCCACAATTACGGAACAAAAAAAAATTACGAAAGCGATGGACTCCTGATATGCGCTCATGTCACCCCCCCCCCACCACCCCTTCGCGGCTGCCCTGACAAAAGCATCATTACAGATATAGGGTTTGATCGCAGATTACACAGGATAAGCTTCTGAGAGACAGGTCCAAGCCATTGGTCCGGGCCATTGACTTGAGCCACTGGTCTGAGCCATCGGTCCGAACTCTGTTATCGCATCGATGTTATCCGAGAAACACACGGGCCGCTCATCGAGTGTAGTAATCAACATATAACAGATGAAACTCTACGCATGTGTGGCATTTACCAACATAATATACGTTTTTATGTGCGTAAACTTAAAACTACCTTCACCGTACTACTCGACTAACAACAAAACGAATCAAAATATTCAAGATTGAATTTGTAGCAGATTGTTTCAAACTGTCCAGTGGTGAGCGCTTATATTGAGAAGGTTCGAATTGGAATACAATCCGGGCGGCCTCAAAGGGATCGGGGCGTAACCCCGAGCACATGTCATGGGCTACTGTCATAGTCTGGCATAGTAAACTGCTAAAACATTGATTGGTGGGGGGTGATCAGAGAAGCCCCCAGCTGTCATCAGCCCTGGTACCGTTAACTAAGTATAATATTTTTTTTTACCAGAAAAGTTCCAGGGCTTTAGACTTTTCGTCTCCAACTACCAATTAAAAAAATACAAAAAAAAAAACAAACTGTATGGACTTGAGGTTCTTGCCAGGTCCTGATAAAAATTCCGAATATTCACCGAGACTCAAACCCGCGGCACTCATGGCGTCAGTGGAACGTACTACACTTCACCACCATCCGTCAACAAATTATCTTTATGAGAAAGTTAAAATTTTATGCCCTTCCCTCCCCCCCCTCTTTTTTAATTATTATTATTTATTCCCCCCCCCTTTCCATTTCTCATTGAGTTAATGACAGGTGATAAGCCTTCGGTGTGTCCCCGCACAGTTCATTACCTACACCCCCCACCCCATCAGACCAGGTCTCAATTACTCCCCCATTACAACAGTTTGGGTGATGGAGTTTTTACACATTTTTAAATGGCCACCGGTGTTTGGTTTGATCATAAAGAATTCTCTCTAAAAACAACAACTTCCTCATCACATTCTGTGAAATTGTCTTAACATCCCCACCCTCCTACACCCACACCCTCACCCCCACCCTCCTACACCCGACATTGTTTCTCTTTTTTTTTATTTCATACTCTTCCCCATGTCTTCAAACAACAACTAAAAACAAACATTTTTCAGAACCTCATTTGGATGTAAGGGTGCGTGATCCTGACATCCACCACGTCGGGAAGTGGGGGCGGGGTGGGGGGTGTTGTCACCTACGTGCTGTGGGTAAAGCCGAGCGCCTCCAAAGTCAAGTGTTTACCCACATTTCACAATTACAAGCAGCTGTTGGCTGTTAAATGAACCAATCTACTCTGGACGATGAGTGGTTCTCAAAACACGGAGTAGAAAGGCCCCCATTGGGGGGGGGGGGAGGTGTACGTGTTAGCAGACTTAAGCACCCTCATATCATAATTAGTTTTCCCGAAACTTCATTTTAAAACTTATTTAATAGCTGCGACTGTCGACATTTATTTTATTTTTTAAGTGGAGGACTACTCAAAAAAATCTAAGACTCATGAAATTGGCTGTGCCAGAGATTGAAAAGAATTTTGTCTTAAACTGGGTCCTCTGTGTTAATGAAATCACCTGTGTAACCTCTATTTAAAATATCGTAAAAAAGTTTTTGGTTTTTAAAATCGTTATTATGTGATGAGTTGTTTGGGGAGGAGGGAGGGAGGGAGGGGGTAGAAGGGAAGAGTACACTATTAAATGTCGCGTTGATATCTCGCCCAAATGCCTTCTTGTCACATGACCGAAAGGGCACGTCACCGGTGGCTCAACTAGCAACACCTTCTAAACGCATGGCTAAGGCTCCTCCCCCTCCCCCCCACTACTCCCACTTCCCGCTCCTGCACGATGATTTCCCCGGAATGCTCAAATGTTCTTGTTGCTGTAGCAATAAGATTAACAAGGGAAAAAAGGGGAAGGAGAAAATAGACAACGTTCGTCGATGAAGGTTTGATTCCGTGCTTCCCACTGATCAGGCTCATAATTCACCTCCAACAAGTGGATTGTGTGGTGCATTAAGTCTAAAAAGTCTACGTTCTTATGATCCAAGTGTCTAGTCTCGGCTCTGGATCGTACAATAATTACATTTAACAGGAAAAAAACTTTCGTCAATACATCCGAATAAATTCCAAGAAGATCAGAAGCCTTACATGTTTGCTTGTTTACATGTTAACTTGTTTACATGTTTACTTGTTTACACGTCGCTCTACGTCAACAGCGCCTCAACATCCTACCAGCCCCCCAACTCCATTCCCTCCCCCCCTCTTCTACCCATTCAACCCCGTCATCTTCCAACTCCCTCATCTAACTTAATACATTATAAAGACCCACAAAGTGAAACTTACCCCTGACACTCCCACAACCCCGAGTGTAGTTATTAAAGAACTCGTTAAATTCCTCCAACTTCTTCGCTTATTAACTTCCATTTTTTTTCTTTCACATTTAAACTCAACCCCCACCCGCTCCTTTTTTTTAAGCCCATTCTATTTTATTATTATTATCATTTTATTAAAAGTACAAAAAAAAATTTCTCATAGCCCTGCCGCTGCCATCAATCACCGACAATTTCAACTGTCTCGTTTAGAACTAATTTGGCTGCAATCATACTCCGGGTATGGGAGGGTGGGTAAGGGGGGGGGGCATGTCTCAGTCCAGGCCTCGATAATCGTTTAGCGTTTAATAGCTATTGCAAAAACATATGAGAGTAGTTCTCCCCCTCCCCCCCCCCCCCCGTCAGCTCACCTTGCTTCTCTCCCCTCTCCCTCATCAACTTTTCCCGCGCAACAAGTCAATGTACTACATCTTTCTCTATGCTGGTTTATAAATATAGGCAAAGATGGGGGTGGGGGAGGGGCTGTTTGTCAAAAAATTGTGTATGTGGGAGGGGGGGGTTACTAGTAGTGGGGAAAAGAAAAAAAAAAACAACTCGCTGGAATGAAAAAAGTTTTAAAAATTAACAAAAAAAAAGTGAATGTCTTCTCCAGGTTTACAACGTGGCTCAATGGATGGAGACTTCAAGAGGTTCCTGGAGTGGATGGTTATGACGAAAGGAAACAGAGAGGTGAGCTAGAGGAATGTCTTGTAGGGTACGTTGGTGGCACCGATCTACCGGCCTGATGGTGGGTGGGGAGGAGGAAGAGGAGGTGGGGGGGGGTGGGGCTGCTGTGTGACTTCTTACTGTCACTTGAAGCATGTCACATTTTGTCTTGTTAGAGGAGCACTACATGCACACACAATTACAAAATAAATAAATAATTCATATACTAAAAAAACACAAATATTTACCATGAAACATAAATACTAAAGATTTACCATTGTTATATGAACACTTACAACCACAAACTTTTTGATTCACAAGTAATATATATATATATATATATATATATATATATATATATATATATATATTATTCTTCCTTTGGGTTTATAGCCCATTTAGGGCCCTGGCCTGCCACACTACTCTTCTTCACTTTTTCTGATCCATGGTCTTCACTCTCTCACTCCTATGGCTTTAAGGTCTTTCTCCACTTCCTCCAACCATCTGCTTCTTTAGGCCTTATATATTGCCTTTGGACCTCTGTTGTTTTCCATTCTTTCCATGTGCCCTACCCACCTCAGTCTATATATACATATACCATTGTCTCGGGTCAGATACAAAAGTCACATTGGGAAATATGCTGCGGTCGATTTTCAAGAGATATTACAGAAAGTACTTAACACTCATGTCAGTGATTTGAGTCACTAGAAAATAGTGTGACGAACTGGGTCTTGGTAATGATTACATTTGTGAACCGACTTCCTGAGACAGTGAGACAACTGGGTGGCTGAAGGATAGACTACACACACACACACACAAACACACGCACACACAAATATACACACACAGGCACACACATATACAGTTATACACACACACAGGTACACACAGGCACAGAGACACAGGCACACACAGGCAAACACACATACACACGCACACACTCACGCACATACACAGACACACACGCACACACACACAGGCAAATCTCTCCCCCTCTCTCTCCCTCTCTCTCTCTCCCTCTGTCTCTCTCTCTCTCTATATATATATATACATATATATATATATATATATGTGTGTATATATTTATATGTTAATATTACTGATAGTAATGTTATTAATATACATTGATTTCCAATGAATAAGTAGTAACACTATCAGATTAAAAAAAACAGTTTATTTCGTCTAACAATGTATCATGTAAAATGTTATCAGTATAGAAGTAGTTCTCCAACTGTTAAAATGTAATTAAGCATTTCTTTTTTTTTATTTGAATTATTTCCGCAGTATTACTTCAATACATCAGCTTCAAAGCAGATTTGTTGGCGAGTGGAATCCTAGATATTTTTAGAGCATTTTCGAAAAAAAATGCTCTATTGTCCCCGTTTTGTCTGTCTGTCATCACCCTAGATCTCAACAACCATAAGTCCTAGACCCATGATGTATATATCATTTTGTAGGTCTTGGCCTGCCATGTGTACATCAAAAGCGCATTTCGCAATCTGACCTCTCAGGGCCGGGCTTCAGGGTTTCTTAGGGGCTTATATATGGCTTATATTTTATATATAGATTATAAACTAATCAAAGGGTCGTAATCATTATTTATTTTTGTAACAGTTATTAAACATGACTTGCTTCCCTCTCTATTTATACACGAAAATGCTTTAAACGCCCTGTTTTTACAGGCTTAAATTTTGCTTGAAGTATTTCCCTAACCTTTGCAGTCTGTGAAGTCCCCGTAAGGATGACAAGAAATCTCTTAGATCCTATGAACCACTAATGGGACTGTTTTTATGGTGCCTTTCTTTCATTCACACCATAGCCGATAGTGCAACGGCCATGGAGACACCACGGGAGATATAGCTGGGGCTTTCACCTTGAACTGATATATCCATTGGTGCTCGTCTGAGATCGAACCCCGGACCACCAGTACGACAGTCGAACACTTTACCGCACGACCATCAGTTTTAGTAAAGAGTGCCATCTAATTTTAGTTTAATAATAATACTGAGTGCGAGTTCAAAAATTTAATGATAGCTTGAAACACCACCATATTGGATGTTACTCAAGTTACGTTGTAAGTTGAAACACATATTTCTCTATGTGTAATGATAGCTTGAAACACCACCATGTTGGATGTTACTCAAGTTATGTTGTAAGTTGAAACACATATTTCTCTATGTGTAATGATAGCTTGAAACACCACCATGTTGGATGTTACTCAAGTTATGTTGTAAGTTGAAACACATATTTCTCTATGTGTAATGATAGCTTGAAACACCACCATGTTGGATGTTACTCAAGTTATGTTGTAAGTTGAAACACATATTCCTATATGTGTAATGATAGCTTGAAACACCACCATGTTGGATGCTACTCAAGTTATGTTGTAAGTTGAAACACATATTTCTCTATGTGTAATGATAGCTTGAAACACCACCATGTTGGATGTTACTTAAGTTACGTTGTAAGTTGGAACACATATTTCTCTATGTGTAATGATAGCTTGAAGCACCACCATGTTGGATGTTACTTAAGTTACGTTGTAAGTTGGAACACATATTTCTCTATGTGCAATGATAGCTTGAAACACCACCATGTTGAATGTTACTCAAGTTACGTTGTAAGTTGGAACACATATTTCTCTATGTGTAATGATAGCTTGAAACACCACCATGTTGAATGTTACTCAAGTTACGTTGTAAGTTGGAACACATATTTCTATATGTATCAGTTTTTAAAAAAAAATGAATAAAATAAAAATAAAAACAAAATGCACATACAGAGCTTTGAGCTGAGACATAATGTTATTACACTTTACTATAGCTGCAATCTGTTATGTTGACATAATGTTATTACACTTTACTATAGCTGCAATCTGTTATGTTGACATAATGTTATTACACTTTACTATAGCTGCAATCTGTTATATTTGTTTTTATTTCATCTACTCACGGTCTTATTATAAAAGTTAATATTCAAACATTAAATCTAAAAAGGTGCTAGAACTAACACTCACGCTATCTGACATGTAATAATGATGAAATGAACCCTTCTTAGTGTTTATACTTGCTCGACATCCTGGTGAAATGTACTCAGTCACTGTGTCTCTGGAGTACTCACACATGTATCCAACGACATGTACGCACCTGTACAATTCTTATACCCCCCTCTTTCTTTCCCCCCCCCCGCCTCTCCCCACATCAATAACCTTCTCTTTTGAAGTTTTTATCAAGTTGAAAGTACATGCTCACCACGTCATGGCCTTTTTGGGGGAAAAAAAATGGCGGGTCTCTGAACGAAGCATTTGCACCCCCCTCCTCACGTTTTGATTGGAGTGTATGGTATATGAAGTGCGATATGGCCTTACCGGTTGATTCACTTGACTGATAAGCCGTTTTCTCCCACCTTCCATACTTTTTTTTTTCTCTGTTTTATTTTTTAAAATTTTCTTCTTTGTAATTTATAGTCTTTAGATGGGCGACTGGAAGCCGTGAGGGAAAACTGTTTTGTAGGAGATGAGGAGTAACACCCCCCGATACAAACCCCAGGGGTGCCGGGGGACGTTGATAGTGACAGACAGATTTTTGAGATTTTGTTAATAGGCAACTGACGGGATGCAGAGATTTTTTTGTTGAATGGTGGTGCCAGGTTGTGTGTGTGATGGAGAGAAACAAAGCAGTTGATACAGGAATAGGTCTTGAGAATCTGGTGTGTTTGGAACTGTGTGTGCTGATGGTGATGGGGAACTGTGATGGTGGGGATGGGGTAGCGTATTTTGATGCAGGTGATGGGGAACTGTGTGTGCTGATGGTGATGGGGAAATGTCATGGTGGGGATGGGGTAGCGTATTTTGGTGCTGTGATGGGGAACTGTGTGTGCTGATGGTGATGGGGAACTGTGATGGTGGGGATGGGATAGCGTATTTTGATGCAGGTGATGGGGAACTGTGTGTGCTGATGGTGATAGGGAACTGTGATGATGGTGATGGGGTAGCGTATTTTGGTGCCGTGATGGGGAACTGTGCTGATGGTGATGGGAAACTGTGTGTGCTGATGGTGATAGGGAACTGTGATGATGGTGATGGGGGTTGTGTAGTTGATGTTGGTGTGTTGAAAACTGTATGTACTGGTGGTGATGAGGAACTTGTGATAATGGTGATGTGGAACTGTGTGTTTTGATCGAGATGTGTAACTTTTTCTATAGATAGTCATTGGGAACTGTGTTGGTTACTTGTAATGTGAAGCTTTGTGTGTTGATGGTGATAGGGGAAGAACATTATGCAATATAGTGCAAGGGGAAGAGGTCAGTGTTTTGATTATATGAACAATTTGCTTTAGATATGGAGATGTCCAAACTTACATTATGAAATGTTGAACTAGTTATTTTGAAAGCAGTACACGTGAATATTTTAAATAATAATGACCCATGAAACTGTTCTGGTTCGCTGTGATTTATTCTCGCAATAAATTCTATAAATTTTTACTGTTATGAGTGTGTGTAGTAATTTATGTTTTTACCTTCTTTTTACATTTGCCTGTATAATAGTATTGCAATGATTTTCATTTGTATTCAGTGGCGTAGCAAGCTTAATTCGCGCCTGTGGCACAATTACCTTTTTAGCGCCCCCCCCCCATTCGAAAACTGTATAATATTATATGTAAAATATACCATTTGTGCCCCTTGTGAGTAGCGCCCGGGGCTTGATGCCCTCCCCCCTTGCCCACTGTTTGGATTGTTTGAGAAATTAAAAAAATGATATATAATAAATAACATACTCACATAGAGAATCTTGATCTAACTAATACAACATATCGAATGTGTCTATGAATTTAAATTAATGCATTACCCAGCTAACTTTATTGGCATCAATCAATAAAAATATCAAAATTGTTATTTCGTGAAAGGCATTAAACATAGTTGCTAATGAAGAACTGCATACATGTCTTATTTATGTATTTAAAATATCCAATGGATTAACTGCATTGACAATAATACAAAAACCTTTGATATGAGCAAAAAATCTGGCCAAGTCTGCTTTAATAAAATTATCGCAGAGTTTCTGCAAAAGACAGCCATCGTCTGTATGCCAAGTTGTCCACGGTCTGTTACATCAGTTTGTCTGGTTCTGCCTAGAAGTTGCTGTAACAGTGGCCCGAGTCAGACTATTCACAGTTGTTGAACAGTGCCCAGACAGTGGTTACTTGTTAGCACTGAACAACAAACAAACGCGGCCGGCTGCCGGAACAGTAACATTATCTAGGTGGGAGTTCTGGAGCTAGAAAGCTAATAAGAAAACATAAACAGTTAAAGCCTGAGAAACTTTTGACCACACACACTGAAATTAGTTTCGAAAAATTAAGGGGAAAAAAATGAAACTTAAAAAACCAAGGAACAAAAATATTTATGAGAAAAATGTAGCTGAAAATGAAATGAAGCAACAGTTGTGTCAGTTTGAGTTATAAAATATTTACTTGTTTATCAAGTAACCATAACCATAACTGATAAATA
Organism: Bulinus truncatus; assembly: GCA_021962125.1. NCBI lineage: Eukaryota > Metazoa > Mollusca > Gastropoda > Planorbidae > Bulinus > Bulinus truncatus. Next base: position 82,814 of record JAGDYQ010000385.1, read on the forward strand.
TCCGGAAATATCTATTGTCTTTACCACTTCCATTTCAAAAGTACTTCTCGGATACGGTGTAAGCGTTACTGTTGATTGCATGGAGGCCAATGGTAAATGCGGAACATAGAAGTTAAAAACAAAACTGTTGTATATATATATAAATATATATATATATATATATATATATATCGTTTTGTTGGGCCCCTTGATATGAGCGTTTGATATATATATATATATATATATATATATATATATCGTTTTGTTGGGCCCCTTGATATGAACGTTTGATATATATATATATATATATATATATATATATATATATATATATATATCGTTTTGTTGGGCCCCTTGATATGAGCGTTTGATATATATATATATATCGTTTTGTTGGGCCCCTTGATTTGAGCGTTTGATATATATATATATATCGTTTTGTTGGGCCCCTTGATTTGAGCGTTTGATATATATATATATCAAGAAATGACCGAGTCGTCACCCCCCAAAGAACCGCTAGTGACGACACTTAGGGACACCACTGAACATTCAACACATTTTTGAACTTTTTAATGAATGAATACAAAGCCAAAATTGATGTAAGAATGACTGTTTGTTACACTTACAGACAATGTTCCCTCTAAGGTGTGGTATGAAGTGAGCAAGAAATTTTGTCTCTGAGCGAAATTTTTGTTTGAGGCCAAAATTTGTGAGCGATTTAAGCGATGTCGTCCGTCGGAGTGAGCGATCGTACGTGTAGTATGAGCGACGCTCTGAATACGTGTGAGCGATCGCTCACGCGCTCAGCTTAGAGGGAACATTGCTTACATACCGTTTGTCCCACTTACAGACCGTTTGTTACACTTGTAGACCGTTCACTGAATCTGTATTTGGTTTAATTAGTTGTACAGTCAGGGACGGTTATTATCGATGTCTGATAAAAAAAATTTTTTTTATAACTTTTACATAATATGTGAATGGCTCTTTCTTTAAATACGTTTATACAGTTGGCTTAATTTTTGTCCATTTTACATACATTCTCAAAACTTCACTTTCCAAGTTAGCAAAATTATGTATTATGACAATGGTGAAAACACCAAGACCCAGTTGATGTCTCTGTCAACAGTTGAGGGAACTAGAAACACTAGGATTCGAGCCCTTAACACGCGCACACACACACAACAATCTCTCTCTCTCTCTCACGCACACACACACACATCAACTTAGCGATATCCATACAAAAAAAGCAACATTGTGCAGTTCATTGGTTTTTGTAATTAACGTTTTTCTGAAGCAGCTATAGTAAAAGTGATTTAATGGGAGCCGCACTATGCTCAACGCAGAGCCCCATACGGCTCTAAGAGCCACTTTTGACCACCATTGAGATAAACACATGACCAATCAGACGACACCTTTTTTTTTAAAGCCGTCTTACCTGTAACACTCACACAGCGTGTCATGGTCTGCTGAGTTTCAAACTCTTAGCATCCACCATTTAGACGCAATGTCTTCTAACTCAGCCATGGGTAAACTACGGCTCGTGGTTCAAATCCAGTACGCGAGAAATTTTAATCTGGCCCGTCTCTAGTTTCAGAGCAATACTTTTATATTGTGACTTTAAAGTTTAAAGAATATCACTCCATGTCAACACTCCAACCAACTGCTCTGGTAAAATTTACGGACCTAATGTGGCCCGTGACTCATAAAATTTTGCCCACCTCTGGTCTAACGTCACTGTCCTAGATTATGATCCCACTTCAGAAAGTTAAATCAATTTTTTTACTAACATTTATCACTATCGCCATAACTGGACCTTCCTTCCATTCCCATCCCAGCCGCCACAATCAAATCGTTCTTTTCACTCGAACGTTCAGTTTCACCAGTAAAGATGTTCACTTTTACAACTCTGACTTTTATAGACCCGAAAAAAAAAATAAACTTAAAAAATTCACGCCATATAGTCATTAAATGTTGCTGATAATAATTTTGACATAGTCGCATTTCCTTTAACTATCAAAAACTCTGTTCTCGTCATCTTCAATTATACAAGATGGATGGCCACCTGTACACTGGCATATATATACACATATGATACGTGCACTGACACATATAATATATACACTTACGATACGTGCCATTCTGGGCCACCTCTGCCAACATAAAATAATTTACAAGACCGACGTATTCATTCCAAGTTGTGAATTTATCAGTATGAAAAAAAAATCCAAAAAAGAAATATATAAGTTTTTTTTTTTTATTTTCTCCCTTCAGTATCTTCAATAAAACTCAATAACCTAACGTTTTCACATTTATTTTATACTTTTATTTATTTATTTATATTTATATACATTTTTTTTAGTTTGTTTGTTTGTATCTCTTGCTCAAGTCCCACCTACGTCCAACGTCAGGATTGTTCGTTCGTTTGTATCAACTTTATCGCCGCCAAACGTTTTTGGATAACTTCTGGAGATACATTTATCATAACTCTGAGAAGAGAAGATAACTTGGCTCTTTTCACATCATCTTCAAAAGAAGGCCTCAAGTGGAAATGGAGGTGGGTGGGGGGCATGTCGTTTACTGCCTTCCATAAAGATACTGTTTAAGGAAAGGGGGGGGCGGGGTGGGGGGGGGTGGGCTGGCAACAAGGTCTGCACCCGATTGTCAGGACACGGGGCGCATACACATACACGCACACGCACACACACACACCCACACACATATCCGCACACACACACACGACTATACAAGTCAAAAGATGAGAGCACACAAAAAAATGATTGACTCACTTAGAGGGAGGCCTCGTGCGACACTCAAAAGAGAGAGGGGGGGGGAGCAAGGGGAGAAAAAAAAAAGGTGAAGGGTATGGTGAAGATGCTGCATGGCTGGACAACATCGCATAACCTGACCTACTTGTCTTAACTCATCCTTCCCTGGCTACTGAAGAGGGTTGGCGTCAAGGAAATTTTCAGAAACTATTAACGAAGGCCCTCGGTTTGTTCAGGAAGATAGTAAAAAAAAAAAATTTTTTTGCTGCACAGATAGAGGGACGGGGGCTTCAGGAATAGGTAAGTAATGAAGATTAGCCCTATCAATGCAAGCTCCGCGTGACCTCTTCATCAAAGGAAAACTTTGAATGTACACAATATGTTGCCGCTGATGATACTGCTGAATGTGTGTGTGTGAGAAAGAGAGGAAGGCGAAGAAAAGTCTGTGTGTGTGTGTGTGAGGGTGTGAAATAGTGCGTGAGCGAGGGTATTTGTGCATATGTATGTGTGTTTGAGAGAGAGAGAAAGAATGTGTTGATTTGATAATTCATGTACAATAAGAGTCACATGGTCTTTCTCTCTAAAGATTTCATGTTTCAAAAGATATTTTATCTTCAGTTACGGTGTTGCTAAGTTAAATAATATAACATTATAGTATCAGTATACAGTCATGTGATATTTACATCCGGTTTACTCAGGATGATAGAAGCCTATATAAAGTGTAGTTTTGGTCCATGATTAAAGAATCTATATAAATAATAGCGGTGTGGGTTCTGCGTTAAATCGAATGCAAAGAGTTAATACAACAGTATTCCAGTTTAAAATCATCAAACGTAAACAATAGTAATGAAAATCATAAAAAATCGGATCTGTCCGAAACCAAAAAATAACCTAGCCAGGCAAGCATACTGATCAAACCTAAAGGAATATAACTCTATGCAAAGGTTTGCAGGGTACAGCTAGTATGATAATATTTCTCTAAGACTTTAATACTTTGTGACAATATTTTTTTTTGGTGAAAGGTGTGCGACAAGAGCGTTGTACAATGTTACTTTAATGTATGTCATGACACAATTTATGTTCATGTATTGTGTAATTTATGTCCATGTATTGTGTAACTTATGTCCATGTAGTGTGTAATTCCTGTCCATGTATTGTGTAACTTATGTCCATGTATTGTGTAATTTATGTCCATGTATTGTGTAATTCATGTCCATGTATTGTGTAATTTATGTCCATGTATTGTGTAATTCATGTCCATGTATTGTGTAATTTATGTCCATGTATTGTGTAATTCATGTCCTTGTATTGTGTAACTTATGTCTATATATTTTGTAATTTATGTCCAAGTATTGTGTAATCTATGTCCATATATTGTGTAATTTATGTCCATGTACTGTCTAATTTATGTCTATATATTTTGTAATTCATGTCCATGTATTGTGTAATTTATGTCCATGTATTATGTAATTCATGTCCATGTATTGTGTAATTTATGTCCATGTATTGTGTAATTCATGTCCTTGTATTGTGTAACTTATGTCCATGTATTGTGTAATTTATGTCCATGTATTGTGTAATTCATGTCCAAGTATTGTGTAATCTATGTCCATATATTGTGTAATTTATGTCCATGTATTGTCTAATTTATGTCTATATATTTTGTAATTTATGTCCATGTATTGTGTAATTTATTGTCTTACGCAGAGTAAGAGCGTGTGAGTCCCCATGACGCAGAAGAAAGTATTGGACTTTTTGGAGAGAAAAAATATTGACATCTTAAATAATATGAATTCCTTTTACACTTGACCTTTCTTTGACTACTCTGAATCTGGGCGCTTAACCCCTGCGACCACTATTAAATCCGCGTCTGTTTGTGGCATAGCTAAGATACAGCTTATTGCAGTCTGTAATGCAGTGATTCTAAAATAATTGATTAGTGCATTATTTCAACTCTATTATTTCTTGACTTGCTACAGGCCTAAAAGCGTGTTAATCTGAAAAGTATAATGATACAGTTATATATATATATATATATATATATATATATATATATCATTAATGACATTTTTGTATCTTCTGTTTTATCTTCTGTTTCTCTATACGGATGAGTGCCGAATACAAATCAACGGTTCTCCCACTCGGACGCAAAGCGTTAAAGTGTGAGATCCACTTGTGCACAGTATACTGATAATAATACACACATTTTTGTGGTTGCTTTCTAGCTTGATATTGCACACCATGTTCATTTTATAAAGCGCAGTAAAAAAATTGAATTAAATATAACATTATCAATTTGATATGTGGTAAAGTTAGTCATATATACCAGTGCTTCTCAAAGTGGTGGGCCGCCGCCCCTGGGGGTCTGGGCCGGTCGGGGGGGGGGCCGGGGAAGTTTGAAAAATAAAATAAAAATAAATTTAATTTATTCTATTTTATTTTAATTAAATTATTTTTATATTAATTTAAAATATATTTTTTTTTGTTTTTTTTATTCTTTCCTTTTTTTCTTTTTAAAATTATATAAAAAAAAAATTGAATATTATAAAAATAGATATAAAAAATTAAAATTATAAAATAAATTAAACAAACAAAAAAAAAAAAAGAAAGGGGGACCGGGGCATTTGGGGGGCCGGGGCGCGGGACATTTAAAAAAAAATAATATAGACAACACACGCACACACACTTTGACCAAAAACTATGTTACTTTATATTTAGAGACATAATTCACACACAACCTGCCATGGCCCGAGATTCAAAACGTTTGGTGTATGCAATGTACCACAATGTACAGTTCAACATGTCGGTTCGTCATGTCAATAAAAGTCCTACCTGGCGTCGACAATCTTCAAGCACGGACAGAAATAATAAAATAAAACTCAATTCAGAGGTGGTCTTTAGTTAGAACTCAACACTTAAGGCCGTAACTTTTTAATGTCATATCATTTAATGCAACAACATGTTACGCTATGTGTAACATTTTATTCCATACACTTTATGTCTATATACGAGGTTTATGTTCAGTGTGTGCTTAAAGTGGGCATGTTAATATATCTACTACTGGACCTGTTAACAGTTAAGAAAAAGTGTTGTAAAATTGAGTAATAAAATAAAAAAAAAATTGGTGAATCCCATCTCCGGAAACTGAACTCAAGAAATGTTTGTGACGTTATGTTGGACGTTATGTTTGACGTAATGTTTGACGTAATGTTTGATGTAATGTTTGACGTAATGATTGCAGTTCTGACGCTAGGTGAAAATATTGTTGTGTGTTAATAATGGCTATTGATAAAGTCAATGACCTGTGTGACTGTAATAGCTTGTAATACATTGAATGATCGTGTGTGACACAGATGATTGTAGATATAATAGAGATAATTCCTTGTGCGGTATTCATACAAACAGGACAAAGTATTAATATTGATTTGTATTGATGTGGGTTTTTGTATGGGATCAATGACTTAAAATATGAAAAAAATGGGTTAACATGTTGACTGCTACCGCAAAGATTGATATTTTGTGTAGTGTGTCCTTGTAGCTGCTGTAGGATGCTATCTGTTCACGCCGTTCCTAAATGATAACTGAATGAAAATAAAGAAAGATGTATAGATTATATAGCAACTGATAACCAGAACAATTTCTCAGTGAAGATGAAAACTGATTTAAACATGCTTGAAATAAATACAAACCAGAAAGGTGCTTACTGGATTAAAACCTATCAATGTGACATTACCTCTGTGACATTACCACTGTGATTTCATCAATGTGACATTACCACTGTGATTTCATCAATGTGACATTACCACTGTGATTTTATCAATGTGACATTACCACTGTGATTTTATCAATGTGACATTACCACTGTGATTTCATCAATGTGACATTACCACTGTGATTTTATCAATGTGACATTACCACTGTGATTTTATCAATGTGACATTACCACTGTGATTTTATCAATGTGACATTACCACTGTGACATTACCACTGTGATTTTATCAATGTGACATTACCACTGTGACATTACCACTGTGATTTTATCAATGTGACATTACCACTGTGATTTTATCAATGTGACATTACCACTGTGATTTTATCAATGTGACATTACCACTGTGATTTTATCAATGTGACATTACCACCGTGATTTCATCAATGTGACATTACCACTGTGACATCACTGTGATTTCATCAATGTGACATTAGCACCGTGATATTACTACTGTGATTTCTTCGATGTGACATTACCACTGTGATTTTATCAATGTGACATTAGCACTGTGACATTACCACTGTGATTTCATCAATGTGACATTACCACTGTGACATCACTGTGATTTCATCAATGTGACATTAGCACCATGATATTACTACTGTGATTTCTTCGATGTGACATTACCACAGTGATTTTATCAATGTGACATTAGTACTGTTACATTACCACTATGATTTTATCAATGTGACATTAATACTGTTACATTACCACTGTGATTTTATCAATGCTATGCCACAAACCGACATTCTGCAGGCCAGACATCCTTTGAACCTACTATCGACTAAAAGCTGCTAGTAAAAAAAAAATAAAAAAAACACACAAACTTCTGATCTGATCTGTTCTCAATATCATCTGTCAATCTATGGTCTACAAAATCAAAACTAAATCCCACTCGACTTTCAACACGAGTCTTTTCATGATGATTACCATCTGATAACAAGTTTATTTGTTCACAGGCCTAGAGATCAGCCATTACTTTACCACAGCCAAGCAGTTCATTTACATGACTATATTGACAAACTTCATTAGACAAAGACACTTCGTGCTTTTTTGTGTCCCTATCGCATTACTTTATTTTTTTCTCTCTTGCTGATTTCCATTTAAGCGGATCCAAAAGTTTATCCCATCGTTCTTGTCAAAATCTCCCTCTATTTCTTCAATTTATGTAACAGCTTCTCCATCTTCCTGGCTGTAACTGGCTGGCATTAAAAGAACATGTTTTCAATATTTGGCTGCACTTGTCGCCAAAGCCCTGGCATCAAAAGACGTATTATCATTGCCAAATTGGTAGCACGCTGCGCGCTCTTTTAGATTCCTGTCTACGTTATTTTAGTTTTTTTTTTTTACTGTTGTGGTTTTTAAGACCTACCTCTAATGGTGGATGAATTTGGACTCACGCGGAGAGTTCAAAAATTTTATCAAGAAAGAGAACTATTTCTGGTTTCGGTGTTGAGATTGGACTATACGCTAGACATTCATTTTTCATATTTAGGGCGAGTTTGTAAGTCTGCATGGGAGATGAAAAAAAAAATAACCGCTCGCTATGAAGTTGTTTAAGGTTATGGCGTGGGAATTTATAGGCAGAAAATGTTCAACAAGACATTACAATATTGATACGTTTTTTTTTTTCGCTTCAAAATTTTCAAACAAACTTTAGTTTGTAAATAAAAATTAAAATACTGAAAAAAAATATGTTTTTCAGTATTAAGAATATTTTAGACTTTTTTTGGTAATTTTTTTTAGATCACTTTTAATATAAAGATCCTTAAGAAGAATTGTATAGATACCAAACAATAAAAGTAGCTACTGTGGAGTTATTACCTTAGTTGAAAAATGTATTCCATTAAATGTTATCCCCAAATTTTATATTTATTACTAGCTCGAGTCCAATGCCAGATATATTTCTATATATTGGTCTATCATTACGTCTATCTATCTGTCTGAGGGGACGGATGGTCGTGCTGTAAAGCGTTCGACTTTCCACTTGTGTTTCCCGGGCTCTCTATCTCTCTCCAATGAGAAACAAGAGAATGGTCCACGTCATGGTGAAAGTTTCCTCCGTCTCCCGTTGAGCCTCCATGGCTATTGCACTATCGGAAGGTCACTTCAAATAACCGTCCCACACATTATAGGATCTAATATATAAACATTTCATTATCACAGGGACTTCACGGATCTACATGACTGACATTCTGTTTATCGAACCAGCTCTCAGCAGACTGCAGTGCACACATCCCTCAGTGCACATTGTTTGCTGAGCAGCTATCAGTTGAACTGCAGTGCACGCATCTCTCAATGCGCATTGTTTGCTGTGCATCTCTCAGTAGATTGCAGTGCACACATCTCTCAATGCGCATTGTTTGCTGTTCAGCTCTCAGTAGACTGCAGTGCACACATCTCTCAGTGCGCATTGTTTGCTGTGCAGCTCTCAGTAGACTGCAGTGCACACATCTCTCAGTGCGCATTGTTTGCTGTGCAGCTCTCAGTAGACTGCAGTGCACACATCTCCCAGTGCGCATTGTTTTCTGTGCAGCTCTCAGTAGACTGCAGTGCACACATCTCTCAGTGCGCATTGTTTTCTGTGCAGCTCTCAGTAGACTGCAGTGCACACATCTCTCAGTGCGCATTGTTTGTTGTTCAGCTCTCAGTAGACTGCAGTGCACACATCTCTCAATGCGCATTGTTTGCTGTGCAGCTCTCAGTAGACTGCAGTGCACACATCTCTCAGTGCACATTGTTTGCTGTCAAGCTCTCAGTAGACTGCAGTGCACACATCTTTCAGTGAACATTGTTTGCTGTGCTGCTCTCAGTAGACTGCAGTGCACACATCTCCCAGTGCGCATTGTTTTCTGTGCAGCTCTCAGTAGACTGCAGTGCACACATCTCTCAGTGCGCATTGTTTTCTGTGCAGCTCTCAGTAGACTGCAGTGCACACATCTCTCAGTGCGCATTGTTTGTTGTTCAGCTCTCAGTAGACTGCAGTGCACACATCTCTCAGTGCGCATTGTTTTCTGTGCAGCTCTCAATAGACTGCAGTGCACACATCTCTCAGTGCGCATTGTTTGCTGTTCAGCTCTCAGTAGACTGCAGTGCACACATCTCCCAGTGCGCATTGTTTTCTGTGCAGCTCTCAGTAGACTGCAGTGCACACATCTCTCAGTGCGCATTGTTTGCTGTGCAGCTCTCAGTAGACTGCAGTGCACACATCTCTCAATGCGCATTGTTTGCTGTGCAGCTCTCAGTAGACTGCAGTGCACACATCTCTCAGTGCACATTGTTTGCTGTCAAGCTCTCAGTAGACTGCAGTGCACACATCTTTCAGTGAACATTGTTTTCTGTGCAGCTCTCATAAGACTGCAGTGCACACGTCTTTCAGTGCGCATTGTTTGCTGTGGCAGCTCTCAGTAGACTGCATTGCACACATCTCTCAGTGCGCATTGTTTGCTGCGCAGCTCTCAGTAGACTGCAGTGCACACATCTCTCAGTGCACATTGTTTGTTGTGCAGCTCTCAGTAGACTGCAGTGCACACATCTCTCAGTGCGCATTGTTTGCTGTGCAGCTCTCAGTAGACTGCAGTGCACACATCTCTCAATGCGCATTGTTTGCTGTGCAGCTCTCAGTAGACTGCAGTGCACACATCTCTCAGTGCACATTGTTTGCTGTCAAGCTCTCAGTAGACTGCAGTGCACACATCTTTCAGTGAACATTGTTTGCTGTGCAGCTCTCAGTAGACTGCAATGCACACGTCTTTCAGTGCGCATTGTTTGCTGTGGCAGCTCTCAGTAGACTGCAGTGCACACATCTCTCAGTGCGCATTGTTTGCTGCGCAGCTCTCAGTAGACTGCAGTGCACACATCTCTTAGTGCACATTGTTTGCTGTCAAGCTCTCAGTAGACTGCAGTGCACACATCTTTCAGTGAACATTGTTTGCTGTGCAGCTCTCAGTAGACTGCAGTGCACAAGTCTCTCAGTGCGCATTGTTTGCTGTGCAGCTCTCAGTAGACTGCCGTGCAAAAAACAAAACAGTATGTCATAATTGACTCTTTCACCTGCACTACTGAACTTTATTTATTTCTTAAGGCTACGCTTTGATTGAGTGAGAGGGTGAAGTGGCATCAACACAGAAATGGAGTAGATGTTGAAATTATTGTAGGATTGCTTATGCCATTAATGAGATTAAGGGAAATGTGTACTCAATAACGCGCGAAAAGTACCGAATGAAATTCAAGTGTGGGTTTTTATTGCAATAGAATGTGCTGTGGTCTGATGAATCCGAAAATCACTGTTTCATGTCAACAGACATCGTTGGGGGGAGGAAAATAAAATTAAATCTTCACCCAAAGAATTTGGTCCGTCGGATCATTTAGTTTAGAAACGTCACAAGACTGTACATTTCCCCTTACTTGTGCGTCACATATTTAATTCGTTGAAACAAACTCCAAATAAACAGCATATTTTGTTCAAAAATCTTAACGCCGTTAATAGTTTGCCCAACATTGTACAGAGTAGAGCAGCGGTGGGCAAACCTTTCAAGTCGCGGGGAACATTGGGTCCGTAAATAAATTTACCGGGGGGGCCGGACCATGAGCAGATGGTGGGGGGTCGTTGACATGAGCTAAAATGAGGTCTACAGTAAATGCTTGTGTGCCACGCTTCACTCTGAAACGAGTGGTGGACCGAATTAAACAGTTGGGCGGTCTGGATTTGACCCCCGAGCCGTAGTATGCCCATGGCTGGTGTAGAGTCTATCACAATGTTCGTTGATTTAGTGTGACTACACAACTGTTGTGTTTTGTTCTAACATATCACATGAATGTTTAATTGAGACTTGATATATATATATAGCGACCAAAATAGCGTAATATCTAGTTTGATGTTTAAACTTGATGTCACATTCAATGTCAAGACGAAGACTGTAGACAAGAAGACGCTCAGTAGCCTATTATGTATAATATTTTTTGACATGCGCCTAACTGGGTAACACATCAAAAACAGAAGAGTCGAAATTGATAAAAAAAATGGGAAAATGTAACTGCAGAAATAGCTTCACATTTAGGTTTAAATATAACTATGAATGAATTGCATTTGACTTTTATATCAGTGTAAGATGAGGGTGTACAAACCCGTTTACTTACAAATTCACGAGATGTTTCAACCAGCACCGTAGCGTGAAAATTCTACAGGAAGGCGCCAGGCATTCTACAGCAGGGGCCAGGCAATAGCGGGGGGGGGGGGGGGGCAGGTGATACATTTTACTAAGTAGAACCAATAAGCAGGGGGGGGGGCAGACAAAACGCACCCCCCCCCCCCCCCGCACGCTTCGGGCCTGGTTTCAACACATTACATGCACTTTTAAATGTTAGCATTTCTAATAGTCGCCTTAATTCTAAGAACGATAATGCGATGATTTCCGTCTTTAAACTTAATGGAATTGTGTCCCTTTTGCCATTTCTTTTTTTTTTTTAAAGAGGCTAATAACTAGAGGTCTTTCTTGTATATCTATTTTATTTTAAACAGGTTTTTATTACAATCACCCACTGGCGGTAACACACCGTGATTTGGGAAATATGAAATCAATTTTCACCAACTTGTCGAACAATTTTGTATTCTCGATGACAATACATTGTTTTAAAACGTTCGTGTCAATTAGTTAATTCTTAGGGAGCCCGACGTTAATTTCTCTGTTGATAATGTTCATAAAAAAAAAAAGAGATAAATTGCGAAAAGAGATTATGGCTGCTCAAGTTTAACACAGGGTTAATAAATATGATGAGTTCAGAGTTTGGTGCACTATTTTTAATATTGTTTATAAGCTTTACAAACAAAAGCAAGGGAAATTCTTTTTAACAATATAAAGTAAAACACTATGTACCAGCCCCGTAGCGTGAAAATTCTACAGCAGGGGCCAGGCATTCTACAGCAGGGGCCAGGCAATAGCAGGGGGGGGGGGCTAGGTAATACATTTTACTAAGTAGAACAAAAACGCAGAGGGGGTCCGGCCCCCCCTGGCCCCCCGCACGCTACGGGCCTGCTATGTACACCAAACTTATTGGTTTATACTAACTATACAAACACAAACAAGATAAATAGTTTTGACACTTAAAAGTATGAAATAAAAAAGATATACAAAGAAACTTTAAAAAAATAAACGTGCATAAAAATGGCTTTGATCATTAAAAAACATTTAATTTACGTTTTATTGAGTAGATAAAAGCCTGGACTAATACATATTGGCGCACACGCTTTTTTAGTCAATAAAATTGAAACAAACCTTTGGTTGATCTAAGACATTTTGATGAAAGACTTTTTAAAAAAAAGTCTTTTTTTCCCCTCCCTACTTAATGTACTTTTGAAGCCCAATCATATTTATAATAGATTCAAAATATGAGTATATTTTAGTGTTCTTGTGTGTGTGCGCGTGTGTGTGTTAACCTAGTAACAGACCTAAGTTTTTCTATGTAGAATTTTGAAACATATTTTAAAATACCAACATTTTCATTCTTTCACTTCTAAATCAGCACACCTCACCCCCCCCACACACACACACCTTACCCCGCAGTCAGCTAAGGCGTTTGTTTTCTAAAAACCTTGTTTTCTCGCTCTAATTATAAGTTGAGACAATCAAGGTGAGTAAATGAAACAAGATGAATGGGTACAGCTGTAGACCGTGAGTACATCCTATTGAACGAGACTCATGCACACATCCACACATACACAAACGCACACACACACACCACACTCTCTATACACAAAGTCTGTATCCTGACAATATCACTTTGACGTACAGGGTTGATATTAGCCGAAACTACACTACCACACTACCACACACACACACACACATATATATATATATATATATATATATATATATATATATATATATATATATATATAACAGTAAGTAGAGACATATGTGTACGTCAATACATACAGACAGAATACAAACATACACCGATGTGAATGTTCGACGAGACACAAATACAGACATGCATAGATACAGACAGACGTAAATACATACACAAATTTAAATACATAAAGACAAGAGATAAATACATAAAAGACACAAATGCACCCACGCACACACATATTTAACCATACATGCATTTAATGTTTATACAGAAAGACAAACCAATAACTATCTGTCCTAACAGACAAAATCACAAACAAATAGTTAGACACACGTATAAATAGAAAATAAGTCAAATCGCTCAAATCAAACACAATTTGTATTCTTGGAATCAGAACATTCTGAATTTAATTTACTGGTCGCTCATACACAAACATAGATGAGTGCATTCAAATTTTGTTTACTTATAAAACTGGGGCATATCATGCACGATTTAAATATTTTTCTTTAGCTGTCTGAACTAAATCAAAAATTAATGAAAAATAATATCTACGCCAGCATGGGAGGTAAAAGATGAGATTATCAGAAGTTCAACTGATCATGTGAGAATACCAATAACACAAATACACATATATTCAAAAGAGATATCGTATTATATATATGTGTATCTATTATAGATATATCTTATGGCAGGCATTATCTTTGTTACTTGTTTTATATTGCCTGTTGTATTGACTTCTCTCGGTTCAAGTTTAAACAACACAGCGCCGTTCTTTGTGGGCCCTTGACAGAGACTTCTGAGAAATTTCGGGGCCCTAGGCATAGACCAGAGATATTTGATGTCCCAGATCAAAGTATCAGACGGGGTTCCATCAGCACCATATTTAATAGACATCCTTGCAGGGGCCCTATTATAAGTCGGGGCCCTTAGCTATTGCTAGTCTGGCTATTGTCTGTCTATTCATAAAATGGGTGTGAAACAACACTTCCACACAAATATACAGCTCATATTCATATTTATGCTCCCCCCTCCACCTTTTACAAATAAAAAGCACACGTCCAGTTCATATTTACACTCTCACAACTCACTTTCAGTTTATGTGAGCACTACTACACGCCCACGCAAACACACAACCCACGATCAATTCATGCCTAAGTCCATGTTCATGTTTAATCCAAATCTGCGGCAAATGGACGCGGAGTGGTTCCCCTCCCCCTTCCCAAGAGAAAAGCCCCCCCCCCGCTGAGACCCGGGCAGCCAGTTATTGTCAATGAATATTTCATTAAAATATCATCGTCCGAAATGCCCGTCTCGTGGATGTCTGGGAGGTGTTGGGTCCCATCTGTGGTGTGTTTTCTGGCCGTTCGATGTCGTCGTGCTGGGATGACGTGCTGCATTCTTAATGTTCATTAGTTCCATTTCACTCGGTGCGCAAAGTTCAATTGAAACAATTATAAAATTAAGAACCACAGAGTAGATATGATAATATATTTTCTGCGTTAAGAACGGTTGTCATATTGTGTTTAGACTCAACGTGACACTAGTATACATTGCATAAAGATAAATAATATTAGATAGTACAATAAAATTAATTAATCACGGAAAGTGTGGGCGAGTGGTGTAGATGCTCGACTCGAGAGTCCTGGGTTCAACCCTCGTTGAAAACCAAAGGTAAATTGTCTAGGTCCTAGTAAAAGTTAAAGTCTCCCAAGTCCACCCAACTTTAAATGGGTACCTGACTTAAGTTGGGGAAGTAAAGGCGGCTGGGCATTGTGCTAACCACACAACCCACTATATGTCGAGGTTGCATAACATGAATTCTACGCTTCATCTGCCCCGATGGCCCTTTAGTGTTAAGAGAATTTTATTAACTACTTAACTAATCATCAAATTTTAAGCCCTTTGTGTGTATCTAAAATCGTTGTCTGTGTGGGATTTGACTGAACTCACTACATGGTTCACAATGTGAATACATAAAAAAAAAATTAATGGTACAAAGAAATCAATAATGCCTACACATTTATGTCATCCCATTTCTGAATAGCACCTCGTAGACGGGAACAGTGGCGTAGTGCCCGGGGTACAATACCTTTTTTTTTTTAGCGCCCCCCACCCATTCGAAAACCATATAATATTATGTGTAAAAATATATACCATTTGGTGCCCCCTTTATGTGTAGCGTCCGGGGCACGATGACTCCCCCCCCCCTTCCCCACCCCTCTCTACGCCACTGGATGGGAATAATTCAGGATATGTTTAAATCAGCGGTGCTCCAGTTTTTACTCTTCATGTACCCCGTTGGAAAACTGTAAAGAAAACCCATGATAAAAGAAATATCATAAAAACGTCAATAATTTTACATGCCTATATTCACCTGACAGATTGTGTCTTGCAGTACTCTCATAGACAGAAGTATCAGCGTGTATGCATACTTTCCAGATAAACAAACTTTTAGATTTATTACATTAATAAAATAAAAGAGATGAATATATGTATACAATCATAGATGCTCAATCAATTCCTTATAAATGTACTGTGTCGCGACCCCAATAAAATTCTTCCGCGACCAAAAATTTTAGAACCACTGGTGTATATAATGCTTTCATTTCAGTATTCATATTTATTTTACATACTACATACATGTTTACATATATGTGATTTATTAACTTATCAATGAGATTTTAAAATGTATAGTTTCTAAACATTTGAATCAGCGTGTATGTCATTTCGTTCTGTAGTATCTACTATTATAGACAGATGTATCAGCTTGTAAGTCATTTCGTCCTGTAGTATCTACTACTATAGACAGATGTATCAGCTTGTAAGTCATTTCGTCCTGTAGTATCTACTCTTGGGAAAAAAATACGTGTTTTTTCATGCACCACTTAAGATATTATATATACTATTAGAAATTGAATAATACAAACAATAAAATTAAATATCAGGAAACATTAGATGACATGTTACCCCTGAGTGTGTGTGTAGGGGGTGGGGTGGGGGTACTACGTGGGTGGTCATAGTGTTCCCACTGTGTACATTACGTAAACGGACAATATTTCTCCGGGAGGAAAAAAAAAATGTTATGACCCACCAGTGTTCTGGGTGGAACGTTCCCATTAAGGTGTGACATCTCTACTATCAAATGTCACAAAACTGTAGCCAACACCTCGTCATGTCCGACGGTAATTGATAACCGAACTGACTGGGGCTACCTAAAACGAAAATACCAAAGGGAGGGGGGAGGGGGTGCCCAGGATGCCCAGGGTCGATAAATCTTGCCAAGACGACGATCGCACATTATTTACTTCCCTTGAACGCTATGCCATTCGCTGAGAGGCTAATATTTTAGAATCGGAAATCCCCACTGTCAATTCTTGTCGTGTAATGTGGAAAGAGAACGCATTAGCTTCGGTCCCACACGGCGAACAGCTCACAATGTTTTACACAAAAATGTTCACAAATCGAATAGGATGGAGATCTCATCGACTGTTGCTTCACCAGGAAGCCCAGTTGTTTTAAAAAAAAAACCGTTTTGCTGGAGCCATTAGCCGTTGACTAGAGCGTGTGAGGTCTGTTCAACTTGAGCGCTCCTCATTAATGAGCAGCCAATGGGTTTACAGTTTAAATGCTATTCTTAGTGATGACACTGGATATCAATCATTTTGGCTGTGTCGGAGGACAGTGGACATGACTTATTTTCTTAACGAGTTTTTCACTTTTTTGAACATTAATATAAGACTGTCATTCCACCACAGGCAGAAACACTCTAAGAACATAATCACGTGAAAATAAAAATAGAAATATCATTATACATCTAACAGACGGTAAAATAGAGATATCGTTACACATCTAACATGAGGCAAAAATAGAGATATCGCTACACATCTAACATGAGGTAAAATAGAGATATCGTTACACATCTAACATGAGGTAAAATAGAGATATCGTTACACATCTAACAGAAGGTAAAAGTAAAATAGAGATATCGTTACACACTTAACAGAGGGTAAAATAGAGATATCGTTACACATCTAACAGAAGGTAAAGCAGACATATCGTTACACACTTAACACAAGGTAAACATATTCTGTACAATAAACTGAAGGAAAAAAAGCTGCGGGGGTGGGAAGCAGACCCGCCGCAAAGGTGTATAGTGGGCAACCTAATAATTTCGAGGTTGGAGCCTGTCAGACGGGCCCCAGTGTTAAGCTGGAAACGGCCCTGTTGGAGGATGGCAACCTGATCACTTCGGGGTAGGGGCCTGTCAGATGGGCCCCTGTGTTTAGCTGGAAACGGCCCTGTTGGAGGATGGTAACCTGATCACTTAGGGTAGGGGCCTGTCAGATGGGCCCCTGTGTTTAGCTGGAAACGGCCCTGTTGGAGGATGGCAACCTGATCACTTCGGGGTAGGGGCCTGTCAGATGGGCCCCTGTGTTTAGCTGGCGTCGGCCATGCTGAAGGATGGGTGGCAAATAAATACGTTAATAAGGTAATGATCTAAAATAATAAAATATTTTCCAATTCGAAATTTCTGTTGAATTTGCATTGTGGATGCTACGATAAAAAATATCAATGCATGCAATATAATGATAACACTTGATGCCCGTATATTTAATTAGTCAATGGTAGTTGTAAAATTAGATTTTTCTTACAACTTCTTTATAAAAGAAATACAGTTAAATGTTTATCAGTCAATACGCCTGCGAGTTTGTAGTCTTGTAGTAAGGTTGGTTGCAAATCAAATGAAAACAATGGTGGGGGGGGGGGGGGGAGAGAGAGAGAGAGAGAGAGAGAGATCAAGCGTTGTTTGAAAAAAAATCAGGGGGAAATAAATCAAGTGTAGTAATTATTTCTACAAAGCCCAGCAACAAACTCTTGAGATCACCAGCACCGAGAACTAGAAAGCCGCTCGGAGGGAGAGTGAAAGAGAGAGAGAGAGAGAACGAGAGAGAGAGAGAGAGAGAGAGAGAGAGAGAGAGAGAGAGAGAGAGAGAGAGAGAGAGAAGAAAAACGCCAAAGGTAATTGGCCCAGCAAATCAATCAAAACCCAAGCTAGATGACCTGCAAGACAGAGTCCATTAACACTTCTTACAGTCCCAACTGGGAAGGTCCATCTTGGCTGATCACCGTCCACTGGCGACTCGTGAACAGAATGGATTTACAGCGAGTCGAAATGGTGACAATTGGAGGACTTGTTCAATCAACTAACATCGGACTTAACTACCTGTGCAGAGGACGTTAAAGTGTAATCGATAAAACGACTGACCACCGGCGACCTACTCCCAAGTCTCAGGCGGCTCATCTACGTCGTCGGTTTGATTCGATTCTGAGGACATCGGCCCTTCTATCTGGCTGGGAACTTGGGACGTTGCTTCTCCGTCCCTCCTGTCCTCTCCTGCACGGTGGTCAGCGTGTGATGAGCGGTCCCAGTGGGGGCGAGCACTCCGCTCGAGGACTTCGTATTTAGATCTTTCTAAACTTATGGCCGCTATCTGTGTCATTTATCTCACCAACTGGGACTGGGGAGTCAATTGACCCGTTTCCCTTGTGTCTTGACTTCCTTTGGCTTTGATCACAGACAATAAAGTTTAAGATAAATTTGAGATTTGATGATCTGATATTGTTTATGTAATACTGTTACTTTCTGTAGTTGTATAGCTTTTAGCTTTAATAAAATATTCATTGTCCTTTTTTATTTTTATAGGTTATAATTTAACTTCATTTTCTGTGTTAGTTGTTGTAACTCAATTTTGGACTCGTTTTCATTTAATGAGAACACTCAAATTTGGCACATGTGCAAATTCTACATGACAACTTACCATTTTGATATTTTCGGATCTATAAATATAATCTTGTACATTTACAACGTTACTTACTGTTTATTTAAGATTAGTATGGAAGTATACGGAGGGAGACTATCAAGTCAAAGTAGGTATTACAGCACCGGTGTACATTAAAGAAACTATTTTGTAGTCTCAAATAGACTAGCCTAACGAGGCCTAAGTGTGCTACAAACAAGAAAAGTTTAACCCTTTTAAAACTAAAATAGTAAAACCCTATGAAAGTAATTCCTCGGATCATACACATACTTATATAAATTACTAGCTGTAATCTGCAAAACATTTGCATATAGTTACATCCCCGTACGCTACATCAGTAGGCTAGGTTATTTTTGGTTTCGGGCAGATCCGATTTTTTCATGATTGTATTTTAAACTGGAATACTGTTTTATTAATTCTTTACTTTCGATATAACGCAGAACCCACACCGCTATTATTTATATAGATAATTACTAAAAAAAAAGCGCGGATGCAGCAAATAAAACTGAACTTACTATTACTTTTAATAAATAGCAAGAAATAATAAAGAAACAATTAAACAGTTAATCATCAATAGATCTAGATTATAGTTTTAGTGATGATATTATTTTTTTTTTTTTACTTTTTGATGCACTCTAAAGAAAGTTTATTTTTAAAAGAGTTTTTTTTTAATATACATCTATTATAAAGGCTTCAAGAGTATTAGAAATGTCTTTCTCTGTTTAATAATATGAAATTTAATTTTCCTGTCTTTTTATTTTAATAAGGTTGAAGCGTGCTCAATTTCTCTCCCTTATTTTACCCCCCACTCCCCTTTTCTTTCTTTCTCTCTTCCCTTTTCTTTCTTTCTCTATCTTTTTCTTTCTCTTTTTCTTTCCTTTTCTTTCTCCCTTTTTCTCTCTCTAGTACAGTGCAAGTACAGAAACAGTTCTCATTCACCGCACCTACAGATACATAGATAGTTCTCATTCCCCGCACCTACAGATACATAAATAGTTCTCATTTCCCGCACCTACAGATACATAGATAGTTCTCATTCCCCGCACCTACATATACATAGATAGTTCTCATTCCCCGCACCTACAGATACATAGATAGTTCTTATTCCCCTCACCTACAGATACATAGATAGTTCTCATTCCCCGCACCTACAGATACATAGATAGTTCTCATTCCCCGCACCTACAGATACATAAATCTCATTCCCCCACACAAACAGCAGATAAAGAGAGATACCTTATTGCGCTCACCTACTAGTACAGTGACAGTCTCAACTCCAGATTGTTCCAACTTCATCTTCAGAGTCCTTGTATTAGGACACCTGTTTTAGTTGGATTATCGCTATGTTCTCACAAAAAGGTTGTATTTTAGTTGTTCTATCCGCGTCTCTCAAAAGCAACCGATAATAATCTATTTTATGACCATATAAAATATAGACGTGTTTGTGAGTGTAAGACCATGTGACTTAATTTAATCTACCAAAGAACTAGTCAAACGTACACACGCACATGTAGAAAACATTCCCGCCATTCAACTGGCAGACGATTCATGCTCACGTAGCTGGAACTTTGATTTCAATCTTCTAACAAAACAACGCCAACATTATCTTGTGTGAAACGATCACATCGCGAAATATTTTCCTAGCTCTGATCGTATTTTCATTTGCCCCCCCCCTTCCCACCAGTCTTACTGCGGCGCAGGTTGGGGGTGCCGGGGAATTAGACGACACTACCGAGCACCGGGCGTAAACTTGAGGATTAAGCCCGAAGAGAGGAACTAATTGTTCTTGGCCCTTCCCTCGATCAATGGTTTGCTGGTAGCTGTGGTAAGCCACACTTCGCCCTGCAGATTAAAGGCAGACCATGTCTTTGGGATTATGTATTGATATGATCTTCATTCATAACGGCTCCTGTATGGACAATGTCGTAGTGACCTGATCAGTGGTTCTCACAGATGAGGTCGCAGAACTCAATAGACTATTTCATAAAAGGAAAAAACAATTAAACAACAACGAAATTGTTTGCCATCTTGACCGTAGCTCAAAATTTAAATACAAAAGCACCAGTGAATGATTAATATCTATCAATAGTGTTCAATAGTGTTCATAATCCAGGATAGGTTAGGAGTTCATAAAAAAAATGTTTGTTAACTATGTTGCGTTTATTGTGCATACATTATCACTGCCTCTGTGTTCAGATGAATCTCACGTCTAAGCTAACAATTATAATAATATATAAATTATATTTATATGTCGTTGATGTTATTCAAGATTTATCTTTAATGTGTATTGTAATAAATATTTACACTTTGATCATTCATTATTAAGTCTGTGATTATTGAAAAAATCGTTGTTGTTTTTTTTTCCAATTTCCCGGGTTTCTTGACGTTTGTTGAAATATGTGGACAAATCTACAAAGCACACAAAAAGTATAGGTGGTGCTGTGATGTGAGGGCGAGTGACATGACCTATTTGACAAGAGGTCAGAATCTGTCCACGTTAATCGAAATGAGTTTGATTGACCGTATTAATGTCTAAAGTTTCTTTTCATAAAGAAATCAGGATTGAAGACTTCAGAAGGGGAGCGATGAATTAAATATGAAATCCGACATTTTGATGAGATCGTGAGCAGGAATTCTAAACAAAGGTTAAAAAAAAACAGTCATGGCACCACTTTACTAAATAGAATGCCCAAATTTTTATTAGTGTTACCGATAACGTCAGGGACGGATTTTAGAGTAGGCGCAATCCTGGGACCAACATACGCGAAGCCCTGCATAACAACAACTGTACACTTTTAATACTCTTGACATATGGTCTCTCCCCTCCCACCAATTTAATTCATTTTTTTCCGGGGGTTTCTAGTCAGCGCCCTACCTTGGGGTGGGCCTATCTATCATCTATGTGAGCCTGACTACCATCTATGTAGGCCTTACTATCATCTATGTAGGGCTGACTATCAACTATGTATTTCTGACTACCATCTATGTAGGCCTTACTACCATCTATGTAGGCCTGACTATCATCTATGTATTCCTGACTACCGTCTATGTAGGCCTGACTATCATCTATGTGGGCCTGACTATCATCTATGTAGGCCTGACTATCATCTATGTAGGCCTGACTATCATCTATGTAGGCCTGCCTATCATCTATGTAGGCCTGACTATCATCTATGTAGGCCTGACTATCATCTATGTGGGTCTGACTATCATCTATGTGGGCCTGACTATCATCTATGTGGGCCTGACTATCATCTATGTAGGCCTGACTATCATCTATGTAGGCCTGACTATCATCTATGTAGGGCTGACTATCATCTATGTAGGCCTGACTATCATCTATGTAGGCCTGACTATCATCTATATAGGCCTGACTATCATCTATGTGGGTCTGACTATCATCTATGTGGGCCTGACTATCATCTATGTATTCCTGACTACCATCTATGTAGGCCTGACTATCATCTATGTAGGCCTGACTATCATCTATGTGGGTCTGACTATCATCTATGTAGGCCTGACTATCATCTATGTAGGCCTGACTATCATCTATGTAGGCCTGACTATCAGCTATGTATACATGACTGTCAGCTATGTAGGCCTGTCAGCTATGTAGACCTGACTATCATCTATGTGGGCCTGACTATCATCTATGTAGACCTGACTATCATCTATATTAGCCTGACTATCATCTATGTAGGCCTGACTATTATCTATAAGAGCCTGCCAGGTATGTGAAATTTATTTTCGGATTACGGCAAAAAAAAATAATTGAAAAGTTTGTATTGGGACGCTAAATAGCTACTTAATTTTCCAGTCCACAAGAACAGTTCTGACTGTATGTCATAAAAAAAATTATGACATAAAATACAACAAAGATCTGTATACCAGATTGTATGTGTTTTAAAATTAGACCATGAACATTTAGTTTAAGGATGGATGAGATTTCATTTATTACTGTTATTAGCATTATTATTATATTTTAAGATAGCCTACAGTGTTAATACATTCTCTTGTAAACTGTATTTTTTATATTTTTTTTTTCAATTATCAGTTACAAAAAAAAAAAAAAAAACAACAAATAAGCCGTTTATATATTATTGCCATCGGTGTATAGATAGATACATTTACATCTATATTAAAACACTTTATAATAAACCCATTAATTTTCAGCAGTCCCTGTGTAAGTGTTGGGCTGACATGAGACACAACCTCCGCATTCATAGTTCTCGTCAAGTCTCAATCATAAATAATTTTATTTGTTAATTTAATGTTGGCGATGAACCAGCCGGCACGACAATAAGCCATTTATTTTCGTTATCTGTTTAATGCAACCCTTCCCCCCCTCCCCCCTCTCATTAATTCGACTTAAATTTGGTGCGAACAGCGCACATTGGATCACAGCGGCTTCGTACGAAAAAAAAGAAATGCCATTCATAGTGGGGTTGTGGGAAGGAAACACAACCCACATGAAGACTTTGTTATATTAATGTATCAGGCTATTGGTTGCGATAGAGTTAAGCTCCGCCTTCAAACTCGTTAATTTGACAAGTTGGCTCCTCCTACTCTCGACGACAGACGCTACTCAGCCGCGCATGGTGTAAAGAAGGGGGCAAGGGGTGTTGGGGGGGGGGAAGCATCCACGATTGACTAGCTCGACCCACCAAAAAAAAAATTAGCTCTTATTTCGTTTTCCCCGTTTGTTTACAACTTGCTACATAACTGACAGTAAACCCAAGGAGGAAGAGAGAGAAAGAGAGAGAGAGAGACATCGAGAGGGAGAGAGACAGAGCAAGAGAGAGAGAGACAGAGCAAGAGAGAGGGGGGAGTGAAATCAAAAATAGTGAAAAAGGTTGACCAGACAGTCTGGATATTTGGACGTGTTCTACTTACGTTAGCTTTCTTCAGGATCTAGTCAGTCGCAACCAAGAGTGAGCAGTTATGTTTCAATCACGATCTGCTCACAACGATCTGGATATATCTGTAGTCGCTGTTTGAACATATTGTACACCCAGCCTACACTACTGTAGGCTTGCGGTATATCGGTTTGTTTGCATGTCTTCAAGTGGACTTAGTGGAGTATACCAGCCGGCATTGTGGACAGGTGACTAGATAATTATTGTGTAATTGTACTAATTAGTCGGTTATATAGTTTATGATGTTGTGCTGGTAGTTTTAGTGAATTTCGTTGTTTATACTATAGACATATTCACCGTACAAGTTCTTATATAAATTATTATAAAGGACTTGTTCGGCTATTTCATATCTGTAATATAATACATTTTGTTCAACGATAACACTTTAAAAATGCCAGAGTATTTTAACTATTTCAACTGGGACAACATTGATATATATATATATATATATATATATATATATATATATATATATATATATATATATTGTAAGTGCTGTCTATTTTTATTAACAAATATCTTCTTAAAACTGGCATTCAATTCATTCATGTTCTCTTTGCTCGATATCAACATGAGCTGTATAAAAATAAATGGACCACACAAAAGAATTCTACATACATACATCTTGTTAACTTTTTTTGTAAAAACATAAAGCATGATCAATGAATTAAAAGGGTTCAATCTTTATGTTGTCCCATCTAGCATGCTACATTTGGGAATGCATTAAAACTAACTGGGGAAACACACAAAGGTCATATGTCAAAGTAAACATATATTCACTTAAAAAGATAGCAATTCATTTAGATAAAAATATAGCACAATATTTACATAAGGTAAAAAAACAGGTGTAATAACTAGAGGTGACATACATAAATAAAGATGTGGAATGGGGAACACAATAATAAGTTTTGATCTTTTTAGTATGATCTATGACAGTTTAATATCCCAAGAGTGACTCACGTGTTACATATGTAATGGAAACATAATCTCTTTTAAATATGTTAAGTAATGACTCACTGGTAGTGTATGTTGAGCGACAAAATGTCTGTCAAATGTGTGGGTGTTACCTAAGTGCTATTAGATTAATCCTGTATAATAAACTCATGATGATTGATTTCAGTCAGATTCTACTCTCAACCAGGTATTCTGCTCTCATTGGTAAAATATTCGATTTAATCTTATCTTGATTAAAGTTTTAAAATCGTATACAAGGTTTGGTGGGGGTGCACAGAAGCGTCCTTCTCTGTCCCCCATTCATTCTCATCTCAATACAATCCTGAATATAATCAATATATCACATCTAGGTGATGTAAATAATTATTAGCATAATTATTTAATTTTAAAAAATACGGATTAGAATTACAACCGTTAATACAAATATTTATGTATTTTGCTAATACAGTGATATATTTCTACAATACCAACCAAACAAACATTTTAATTTTAGAAATAAATTGAACTTACACCATGCTAGTTACAATAATATTTTCAATGCTACTAATTTTATAGCCACCACGTTGACTAAGCTAATACTTTCTGATATATTACCTCTATAGGCAACATGTTAATACCAGTAATAAGTGTTGTATGGATACGTGTATAGTGATTAACTTAACTGCGACAATTTGTTAATATGATAAGTTTTTTTACAGGCTATCTAGAGACGTAAATTGTATTCAGAGTAAATTGCTGCTACTAACCCATTATCGAAAGAATAATAAGATTAGATTGCCCTAATTATACAATTTTAAGAGTTATCATGCACGGTGCTGGGTATGGAAAAGTCCAAATCCAAAAAAAACTATATCTATTAATGCTATTTAGTCCAACTCTTCAAGTTTCAAGTAATGGGTGAATAATTTTGTTAAACTGATTATATTTAACTGCTAAATATTGTGTCCGAAGGTTTATATGGATAATAACTAAATAGACAAATACAATTGAATGAAAACTTATATATCAGGTTCCTTACTTCACTTCATCTACACTATATTCAGTGTTGACACATAGTTCATACTTAGTGTGGACACCAGTTCATACTTGTCAAACATCGAACGGATGGCCTGTCATATTTAGATAGTGAGAGATAGAGATGTACCGTAGGGTGACTGTCTTAAAGAGACACACATGCTCCTGATCAGCGACCTGGCCTGGTTGAGCCGTCTTCCATCAAACTGTTGTTATAGACAGGTCTGTGTGTGACACACAACTTAATTACGTGTGTATGGGGGATGTGGGGGGAGGGGGGGGGCTTATATGTATCTGTAGACAGTTTTACTTTGACCTTCTCACTGTGACTCCTGTTTCAGAGAATGTCATTGGCACATGTATCACCATTCCCAGCACAGATCGCTCAGTTAGTCCCAAGTATTGACAGTCGCTTCATATTTTCATCTTAAGTCATTGGTCCCCCCAGCCACGACCCCTTGATGTGAGAGTCACATGACTCGAGCCACAACGACATTTTTTTTCTAAATATATATAACTTGATAACTCTGCTGGCAAAAATAAGCGATTGAGACTAAAACTTATTGGCTGTTGCCCGATTCTCTATTGAAGTATGCACTCATCTCACGCAAGTTTTATGTTAATTGACTATCTATTCCATCATATTCAAATTGACAACGACACACAGGTAAAAAGTAGAAATACAAGAACACGTTATTATAACTGTATGTACACTCACAATAATTGTGTGTACATTTTGAATAATCGGCCCAATGAATTTAGACATAAGCATTAAAAAAATATGATGTCAGTTGATAAATTGACAAAACCATTTATCTACATACTTTCTCGCCGTACGTTCTTCATTTAACATCGTTTTATATTTTGCGGTATTTCTTTCAAATACAAACCGTTTGACATTATTTGAACAATTTCATTTTTTCACTCATTTAATTTAGGACCTTAAAGAGATAAATTATCACATAGAATTCTTTTGTGCGTCCCCCCCCCCCCCCTCAAATCCCTTCCTCCGTACACAATAAAATATACGGGAGTGGGGGAGGAATTGAATTTTAACTGGAGCAACTTATGCAAATAACCTAAACAACCTTCAAACTAACTGTGAATGGGAAACGACAAAGTGATGCTATCCACATCAAACAAAAAGAAATGCCTCAGCCCTAGAGCCAGGCTAACGTAATGTAATAACATCTGTACATAAACAATCTATTACTATTTGGTAGATAGAGTAAGGATTTCAGTTAATTTTTAAACTTCTGCACGAAATTTCACATTTTAGTTTTGTTTTTTTTAACAGTATATTGTTGATTTTGTGGTGCTCTTTAATTTTCTAATCGGGAAAGCAGTCAACTAGCGCGTCGATTCATCGGTAAATTATAACCCTATGTTCCTGTTTCTGACATTACCTAAGTTCGCTTGTTTATTTATATTTATTCATGCACACTTTACTTACAAGACCTTAACCATAATCTTAACATAATAGGTCTATATTAAAACTAAATGGTACTACGTGTGAGGGACGGTGTGGGGTTGGCTCACGGAGAGAGAGAGAACTTCAAGTCATATTTTTATTAAAAGAGAAAAAAAAAAGACTATGATGATATAAACGTCTTAAAAACACTAAGAAATCATTAACCAAAAGTAACCTTTAACTAGACAAAGTAATCTTTAACTAGACAAAGTAATCTTTAACTAGACAAAGTAATCTCTAATCAGAGTTGTACACACACTAAATACTTCCGTTAAGATTTGTGCAACAGTTCATAACGAAGATAGCATTAGGTCTCCGATAACATCATTAAACTCCGATAATCTAGAGTACTCGATAAACCTATTTTGATTGTCCTCTTAAGTGCATTTTACTGTTTATTTCTATGAGTTACTTCTGTATATTATCAACTAGATTTAGATTTAATCTACAGTAGTTAATTAATTCCCTTATTGTAGCATCTTTGTTATCTACAGTCATCTAACGTATCGAGGCACCGATGGCACTCATTTTTAGATCATACTAGTAATAACAACGTCTAATACCGTATGTGACAATAAGTGTGTGTGTGCTTGTGTATTTATGCGTGCGTGTGTGTGTGTGTGTGTGTGTGTGCGCGCGCATGTGAGTGTATGTGAAATAAAACAAGAAATGATTATAATCAAACTAAACATACTTTTGAAATTAAAGTTTGTCTGGTTAATTATCAAAAATTAAATGTCTACAAACCTTTGCTGGCAAATCTATCTCAACATGTTATTAAATGTATGCAGTGTGTTATTGAATGTATGCAGCGTGTTATTGAATGTATGCAGCGTATTATTGAATGTATGCAGCGTGTTATTGAATGTATGCAGCGTGTTATTGAATGTATGCAGTGTGTTATTAAATGTATGCAGCGAGTTATTGAATGTATGCAGCGAATTATTGAATGTATGCAGTGTGTTATTGAATGTATGCAGCGTGTTATTAAATGTATGCAGCGAGTTATTGAATGTATGCAGCGTGTTATTGAATGTATGCAGCGTGTTATTGAATGTATGCAGCGAGTTATTGAATGTATGCAGCGAGTTATTGAATGTATGCAGCGTGTTATTGAATGTATGCAGCGAGTTATTGAATGTATGCAGCGAGTTATTGAATGTATGCAGCGTGTTATTGAATGTATGCAGCGTGTTATTGAATGTATGCAGCGTGTTATTGAATGTATGCAGCGTGTTATTGAATGTATGCAGCGTGTTATTGAATGTATGCAGCGTGTTATTGAATGTATGCAGCGAGTTATTGAATGTATGCAGTGTGTTATTGAATGTATGCAGTGTGTTATTGAATGTATGCAGTGTGTTATTGAATGTATGCAGTGTGTTATTGAATGTATGCAGCGTGTTATTGAATGTATGCAGCGAGTTATTGAATGTATGCAGCGAGTTAATGACAGAATGATTTCAGTGTAAATTGAAACTAGAATCAATAATAATAATTATCGAACACATATTGTCTCTCTAAATATATTGTTGACAGTGGGGTAAATACCGACATTAAAATGAAATACATGCATCAAGTTACAGAATGCTTTGATATATTTTAATACAATAGATGATTATTGGTTTTACTTGATGTATACGCATGTATACAGTGCCGCCGATGGCGGGGGGGGGGAGCAAATGCCCAGGAGGCCCGGTGAGTTTTATGGCGAATTTTAGGGGCCCGAACTGAGCTGGCCAATCACTTTTGGAAATATTATTATCAGCACGGGGGGGGGCGTGACAGCCCTGCTCAGGGGCCCGAAATTTCTGTCGGTAGGCCTGCATGTTTATACTCTTATATTGCGATGTAATATACAAAGGCATTAACTGTTTGGTCTATATTAAGTACCCTCCCCTGATTTAATTTAAAGTGCAATTAAAAATCAAATAAAATTAAATACCGGTTTTTTTTTCGTTACAAAGAAATCACATAATTTTATTTAAAAAAAAAAATCTGTAGTAATGTTTTTGCTTGAGATATTACCAACTTTAGTTTTTAACCACACATTATATTTTAAAAAAATAATTCTTTAAAAGTATTTAAACTTATTATTACTACTTTTTTATTTACTACAATATACACTAATTTTATAGCATGGCATTCTCCTAAGTCTCAATCATTAATGTATTTTATTACATACAATGGTATAACTTTCGGAGAGCACTAGAATGTAATGAAAAGAACGTGAGGAAACTAAAGAAGATTATAGTCGTAAAACATTTGATGTTTAAATTAAAAATCATACAAATATAATCAAATTTGTAGTCCAGGGTTGTCCTAGAATGAGGTCCACGAGAACCGCATTACTTTGTTTTTTTTGTTTGTTTTTTTCATGTATTAATACAATTTTTAAATGCCCGAATCATAATCAATTTGACCATATTTAATAATCAAGTATTCTGTAGGGAATGAAACAAAAACTGTTGCAGTGAAAGCCGGAATGAACTCAACAAAAAGCCCTATTTGGTCATTGCTGAAAGCCCACTTCCAAGATAAAATTAACACCTTTTGTCAGATAAAATAAAACTTAGGTTCACATTTCTACAAATTCAAGGCAGGCAGATGTCCATTCTATTGAGTTGGAACATTGTTGTCTAAATATTATATGTGTGTGTGTGCACAAGAAAGTATTGTATTCACTTGGTCAGCACTTGTATGAATTTTATTTCAAGGGGAGAGAGGCAGAGAGAGAGAGAGAGAGAGAGAGAGAGAGAGAGAGAGAGAGAGAGAAAGAGAGAGAAAGAGAGAGAGAGAGAGAGAGCAGTTCTCAGAACGTGGGCTATCAAATGCGATGCAGCTTTCTGAAATTCACAATCATTTAACTTCCTTGGTATTCTATCAATGATATTGTCTCGATCTTTGTTTATACCTCCTCATTCTAGTTGAAATAAGTTAACTCTGTCATAGCAGAATTCTAGCTTTAAATTATATTTATATATATACATATTTATAATAATGTACTTTTTTTTTTAAGTAGATGGACATTTGATATAATGTACACCGTTTACGTTCTAGGACTGAAGTTCGTATCACTTCGTAGTCAAGTACTATTGGATCAATCAAGTGATTATAACAAAAGCTACTTTGTTTTTTAAATATCTGTGTTTAAATGAAATATAATAATGTACAAAGACAAACAACAATAAGGTATGGAAAGCCTGCGGACGAAAGGGGGAGGGGGTCCGCTTTGACTATGCCTATATCACAATATCTGTTACCCTCGGGAACAGGCAATGTAGTTTCCAGTCTATGAATACAAATAGATCAAACGGTGATTAGGAATAAGTTAAGTGGTTACTTCTCTGCAAATACTTACACTATACTCACAGTCTTATGTATATATACTCAGTCTTATGTATGCTCACAGCATTATGTATATATGCTGACAGCCTTATGTATATATATACTCTGTCATTTTATGTTTAAGTTAAGCGTTGTCAGTAGTCTGCATGGCTCTTTTAAATATAATACGAAGCCGATCAGTGATTATAAGAAATATAAACACATGCTTAGGAATGAGTGCGAACATTGTATGTATCTGTGACAACATATGTATCTGTAAAATAAATCACAATGTGATCGCAGTTTAGAAGTTTATACATAATTTAGGTCTGTATAGATGTTTCTGACATAGTCATATGACTCTAGCAGTAGTACATAAGACGTATTTAGTTAAGTTTAAAATATTGACTTTAATTACACTATGACTCATAGCCATGATAATCTCTGTAACACTTTCGTAACTTATATTTCAATTCGCAACTCTTTGGTAACATATTTAAGTAGCATTTCACATAATGATCAGATGTTGTTTTATGTTTTCACACTGTTGTAATAAAAAAAAAGCAACCAACTGGTAAAGGTTTAAATTTGTCAAAAGGTTAAGATTAGTCTTATGAAGAGGGTAATAATATTTTTTTGTGGGCGTTTTAAACAAGAGAACAAGAGAATTTGATAAAAATGTTCCGTGTGCAGCTCATTCTTTCAATCTGGTTGAC
This sequence comes from Bulinus truncatus, assembly GCA_021962125.1. Taxonomy (NCBI): domain Eukaryota; kingdom Metazoa; phylum Mollusca; class Gastropoda; family Planorbidae; genus Bulinus; species Bulinus truncatus. Next base: position 114,399 of record JAGDYQ010000385.1, read on the forward strand.
TGAACAGTAGATGACTGATGTCAAAAGACTGTTCAAGTCTTCTCTACAGCACATTTAGTTCACAACTTTTGATAAATTCAACACAGCCAATGGAAAATGCCTAATGATGTATTAAAAATGAAAATGTCATAAAATGTCTCTTTGAATACAAGATGTGGGAGGTACATGTAATAGAAGCAATTTTGAAATCTTTCTCAATAAATTTTAGACACGTCATATATTTGAATATCAGTCTGAAGGATTAAAATGATAGAATTAATTGTATCCATTGAGAAGTAGAAAATCCCCATCAGAACAAACGTGTTAACAAGCAAGCTGGATGCATTATATATACAGAGAGAGAGAGAGGGGGAGAGAGAGAGGAAGGGATGGGATCCAAATTAGTTAGTGCTTTAGGGCATCTCAGGGACTGAATTCAGCCCTGTAACCGACTGATACCATGAATGGGCCCTGAGGAAATCGTTTAAAAAAATTAAATGTAGATGGTTAGTCAGCGTTGGGCCCTTTATCAAGCTCCCAGCTATGGTCTGAAGTTATAAAAATCATACAATAGTAGCTTATTCAGTAACTCCTATAAAATTGCCGCTCTTTAATACTTTTTTTTACACTTAAAAAAGTCACAAGATGAAAGTGAAACAAGTAAGTTGTTATAACGTGAGCTGTACAGATGCATCGCTTTATCCAGACACAAAATAATTTCATTCATCCACACACTACCTACAGAGCAAATTTTACTTTTCTTGTTCTATTTATAATCAAACATACTTCTGTGAAATAATGTATTGTTACGACTTCCCCCCCCCCCCGGTGCGCACCGTGAATCGAGATATTGAACGTGATGACGCGGTAGAGAGAGTGACGTGGGAGCCGGAAGAAATTGGCCATGTTGCAGTTGTTGTTGTTTATTTAAGTTGATAGATATTAGTAAATACTCTTGGAACCCACGCCAGCCTGTGTGTTGTTTTAATTCCATAAACAAGAATTTTTAAAGAGTTATAACAGTATCTTTAATTTTTGAATGCTACGACACAATTGATAGCAAATATTAATCGCTTGATAAATCAACGAATAATTTCATACGTCTAAATTCTAAATGATGGAGTGTAACCTATTATTAATAAGTTTCTTTTCTTTTCAGTTACAATATAATGTATAATAAAGGGTCAGATTTCGTCCACAAACTTTTCATATAGATCGACATAAGTAGACTATACCTCAATATAAAATTAGAGTTTTTATATTTGGTTGGGTATGTGTTCCCCAAAGATATCTCACCAACCTTGAGTTGAGTTGTGTATATTTATTGCATTTATTTTTTTCAGAAATAAATTGCACGTGTGTTGAAATATTTTATTTATAGATATCAATATCTGTACTTTACACATTTCAATATTGATTGTGATCCCGTAATTGTTTTTTATTCCAATATGTTCTATAAATAGCATCATTTATTTACTTTGTATTTTATCAGGATCTGTTGATAGCCGCTAGAATGACCATGTCCAAGTCGGAAGATGACGATGGTCGAGACAAGTACGAGCCCATCAAGCGACTGGCCATGGTTCAAATCCAGCCGCCGAGGAACCCCTGCAAACCGTTCACCTCGTTTTGTATAAAGGACATCTTAGGGTCACCTGAGAAGAACTCCGAATGTGACCGTCCAGATGACCACTACAGAATCCAAAACCAGGTGAACAGCTGCCACAGCCAGAACAATGGGAACGGTGGACAGGCAAAGACAAAGTCGTCCTCTTTCAGAAACTCGGACAATGTCCACACCGGAAGCCGGCGACATTTGAGCCATAACGTGAAAACAAAACAGTCGAACAGCGAGAAGGACGTCACGGACCAGGTGATCCGATGTAACAAACCACAACAGAACAAAGAGCGTTTCCATACAAGCCAGCCCATCGGGTCAACATTAAGGTCACCCGTGAACGGCCGTAACAGCAAACCCGTTCTTTCCGGCCTGCCAACAACTTTACAGCATTTCGCACACAGAAATTTCCTTCAGTTGAGCCCCCAGACGAAGCCCGTGAACCTGACAACGAAAATCGTCCGACCGTGGGACACCAGAGACGCTGCGGAAGTTTCCGTGTGCCCGAGGGCCGCGTCGACGACGCCCAGCGGTGGCGGCGGCGGGCCTTTGCTGAGCCCGAACAGCGGATCCCCACTGACCCCACACGCAGGGGCGATACTGACGGCCAGCGAGGCGTCATCCGAGGACGAGGATGAAGAGATCAGCGTGGACGACGATGATCCACCTCCACCCCCACGGGCCCTGATCACCGGTAAAAACAAATCAGTTTCTCCATTGGATGCGTTAATGGCTATGACAAGTAAAACCTTTGAGGGTCTGGAAGGATCAGGAGCTTCCGGTAAGTCTTTGAATTATTTACTGTTTAAAGCAAATGTCCACATTTTGCTCAACACGTCGAGATTATACAACTTTATTGAATGAAAAATATTTCACAAATATATGTAAAGCTTTACAGATTGTGCATCTTTAATTTAAATTGATATTTCAGAAAGCCGCCATCTATCTGTTAATTGCGGACTCCGTGAGGCAAATAATTTTCTACTGTGTCAAGTCTCTTATCACTGAGAGAGTTCAGAGAGAGAGAGAGAGATAGTGAGAGAGAGAGAAAGAGAGAGTTTAGAGAGAGAAAGAGAGAGTTCAGAGAGAGAGAGAGTTCAGAGAGAGAGAGTTCAGAGAGAGAGAGAGAGAGAGAGAGAGACAGAGAGAGCGAGAGAGTTCAGAGAGAGAGAGAGAGTGAGAGAGTTCAGAGAGAGAGGGAGAGAGAGAGAGAGAGAGAGAGAGAGAGAGAGAGAGGGAGGGGAGGCAGAGAGTATTTAGGTGCTACACTATAAGAAAGCCAATAACAAAAACACCCGCTTTTTTTAGTCAAAGGTAGAGGAATTTTTACATAGCGAAGCGCATTCTGTGTAAGATATATTCTGTGATCTGTACTGTGATTCATTTCCTCTTGTATAATTTACTAAACTACTGTAATAATAATATTTTATAAAAAACATTACGTGAATTCAGAATGAAACAATACGGCTTTCCGAACATTGAAGTTGATTTTTTTAATCAGTCTAAATTTATAATCATAATGCCTTTATTCATAACTATGTACATATAAAATATGTATGTTTTACATTTATGCAAATCAAAGGGGTCAACACTGATGTGGGTCCTGTGGAAACTTTTTGAACCTGTTGTTTGATCCCCAACCCACCCCTCAAAGTCCACCAAGTTGTTAGCAGACCATTAAAAACCTTCAGACACTACAGTTCTGATCTGTCCAGCGGATGAACTTGAACCCCTCAGAGTTCATGGACATAAAACTGACAACGAGCTCTGTCTAGATGAGTAGATATAAAAACATTCCAGTCAAACATCCGTCAAGAAAAGGCAGAGCGATGAGAAAAATTCTCAGAGAAATTTGTTTTCTTCAGTTTGTTCTACTCCGTCTATTCATTTAGAATCCAATTGAAATAACTTTTATCGAATATTTCCTCCTCGTATGTTCCTAAGACTTTAAACATGTATAGATTAACGTAAGCGGGGATTTGAATGTAGTGAAAATTGTCGGCCATGGAGAGCATAGTAGACCATCACTAGAGATTGTATACTCTCAAACACCCCTTTCCAGAGATTGTATACTCTCAAACACCCCCTTTCCATATGCTCACTTAGTGACTGAGGAGATAATGATGAATCCAGGTCCGCGCAAGTCGCTTTGAAGGACAGACCATCAAACTAGGTTTTGTTTTTCTTCAAGTTTCACCGCACGTACGGGCCACCCTCACACCAACCTGGTGCACACGAGAACTTTGAATGGCCAGTTTATTGGAATATCTTTTATCCTTCACGCTTTGATGCGCGCGTGTGTTGTGAGTGTTTGTATGAATGTGTGTGTGTGTTTGGACAGATGAGTGTGTGTGTGTGTGTGAAAGAGTGTTGCTGGCATAGTATGTGAGTCTGCACATTTATATTTTTGTTTTTTTATGGTGTGTTTATTATTTATGGTGTGTGTATCTGTGTGTACAGATAATGTGTACATGGAGTATTTCTTCGCTGCCATTAGACATTTTTCAACCAGTCCATTTAAACGATTATATATATTCCTGTTTAGTTTTTATTTATTATTTTTGAAATAAAACTTTCTTTGAACCTCAACTTATGATGGTAATATAGAACCATAGTCAAGATATATTTATTGATATAATGTTACCTGACCATAACGACCACATGGTGAAGATGTTTTTACTTCTACGTGAAGCATATTTCTGTAAAAATATAAAAATAAATAAATAGAAAAATAATATATTTGCAAAAAATGCTTGCTAGTTGTGACCTGTGAAAATATTTTATTACATAAATATTTTAAAATAGTTTCTTTATATAAGTTGGGAGACGTGTATGTTAAGCCGATAAACCATTACATTTTTGCTATTAAACAATACAAATAAAATATCCTTGAAAGAAAAGAAATGTAAGTTGTATTTTAATTAAAGAACAGAAATGTAAGTTTTAATTTAATTAAAGAACAGAAATGTAATTTTAATTTAATTAAAGAACAGAAACGTTATTTTAATTTAATCAAAGAACAGAAATGGAAGTTTTAATTTAATTAAAGAACAGAAAAGTAAGTTTTAATTTAATAAAAGAACAGAAATGTAAATTTTAATTTAATTAAAGATCAGAAATATAAGTTTTAATTTCATTAAAGAACAGTAATGTAAGTTTTAATTTATGAAAATGATAACATGCACCAGGCTCTCTGATAATGGTTTGAGACCCCTCCCCCATGCGGTGGACTGGTTTAGACACAAAATAATACAAAAGGTATTGTGTGTCATGTTTGTTTATATTTTGTCTAATGACATAATAGAAAATAGCTGGATACAGTGGGCTTGGACCTAGTTAAAAAAAACAACCCAACATTTTTTTTTTTAAAAACTAAAAGTGTTAAGTTAAACACACTCCAGTTTTCCACCTTAAAAGGAAGTGCGTGAATAAAAAAAATTAAAAAAGCCACTATTTAGAAATGGTACGGTTATATGGTAACATAAGTCATAAATATTTCTTGTCGGGCGTCCGCTCATTTCTTTAACTTTAAAATCATGATTACTTAAGGTAAGGGGCAATTAACTCTAAACACATATTGTAATAATCGCTTGAAGAAACGGACTAAAAGTATCACGGTTGACAGAACCCCGACCCCTTCGCCTCCCCCCCCCCCACCCCTCCACCCATTTTCTTTTCTCGACCTGTCACCTAGCATACTTATTTTCATGATATTTATTACTTCTTAAAATGTTTGTTTCGTTTCTTTTTTTTTTAACATTAATATTATTAAGAAGTTAAAAAGAACGACTTCATAAAAAAATAAAAAAAAAAAGTTTTTGTGTTGCGAAACTCAAAATGAAAGAAAACAAAAAGGGAACTGTGAGGGTCGTTAATAGGACACATTAGCCAACACACACACAAAAAAAGAAAACTTTAACGTTTTGACTCACTTTTATAATTCCGTGAGCACAGGACATAAATTAGTTGACTTTGTGGAGGCAAGCTTTACGTGCTAAATTTTTT
>JAGDYQ010000385.1:122500-137500 GCA_021962125.1 Bulinus truncatus
AGTACGTGTGATTCTAGTCTGACAATTACATCATGTAGTACGTGTGATTCTAGTTTGACAAGAACATCATGTAGTACGTGTGATTCTAGTTTGACAAGAACATCATGTAGTACGTGTGATTCTAGTTTGACAAGAACATCATGTAGTACGTGTGATTCTAGTTTGACAAGAACATCATGTAGTACGTGTGATTCTAGTTTGACAAGTACATCATGTAGTACGTGTGATTCTAGTTTGACAAGAACATCATGTAGTACGTGTATATTTGAGATAGTTTTTTTTTTTTTTTTTAAATTATTCTAGTTTGACAAGATTGTACATCATGTAGTACGTGTGATTCTAGTTTGACAAGAACATCATGTAGTACGTGTGATTCTAGTTTGACAAGAACATCATGTAGTACGTGTTGATTCTAGTTTGACAAGAACATCATGTAGTACGTGTGATTCTAGTTTGACAAGAACATCATGTAGTACGTGTGATTCTAGTTTGACAAGAACATCATGTAGTACGTGTGATACTAGTCTGACAAATACATCATGTAGTACGTGTGATTCTAGTTTGACAAGAACATCATGTAGTACGTGTGATTCTAGTTTGACAAGAACATCATGTAGTACGTGTGATTCTAGTTTGACAAGAACATCATGTAGTACGTGTGATTCTAGTTTGACAAGAACATCATGTAGTACGTGTGATTCTAGTTTGACAAGAACATCATGTAGTACGTGATGAATTCTAGTCTGACAAATACATCATGTAGTACGTGTGATTCTAGTTTGACAAGAACATCATGTAGTACGTGTGATTCTAGTTTGACAAGAACATCATGTAGTACGTGTGATTCTAGTTTGACAAGAACATCATGTAGTACGTGTGATTCTAGTTTGACAAGAACATCATGTAGTACGTGTGATTCTAGTTTGACAAGAACATCATGTAGTACGTGTGATTCTAGTTTGACAAGAACATCATGTAGTACGTGTGATTCTAGTTTGACAAGAACATCATGTAGTACGTGTGATACAAGAGTGAGAAAGAACAGAAGTCAAAATAAAATTCACGAAGACATTAACACAAATGACATGATGCATCGTTTCTAGTTCATTCTTTTTAGCAGAGCAGACGACTTTTTTTTCCCCTGGCTTTAAGGTACAGAGGCGCCACTGGGGACTCACAACAAGATCAATACCATCGTCATTTAGACATTTTGTCTTATTTAGTCCTTATTTAGAGATGATATATAAATGTTTTGATATCCAATATATCACACCTGTATCCGCTATCCGTTCAGCTTTGCACTGAAAATGTAATTCATATCTTTTTTTTAAATGTGTTCCTTCACTGCTGTGGGTAAAAAAAAATGTATTTCTTTATATTCTGTCTCTTTTCACTGGTCATTTTGAAATGTGTGTCCTCTTTCTCTTCAAAAGAATCCCTTCCTTCCGCGCACCTGGTCTTAATTAGCACATTTATACCACCATCTTGCCACACCCATCACGTGACACGATTCATTACCCAGCATCATCTCCACTTAACGCGAAACAAAACTACAAACAACAATTTTCATAAATCAACGCGTTCATCTACGTCCTTTTAAATCTACGGATAACTTCCTTACCACAACACGGTCCTCCAGTCCTTACCACAGCCACGGTCCTTCCACTTTACACACCCACAACCAGAGGCGGATTTAGGATCGAGCGCCCGAGTCCCAGTCTCTTGAAGAAAAGCCCACAGAGCCAAAATTTTACCCCTATAAAAAAATGTCTCTTTTTTTTTTATTTTCAAAGTAACCCCTGGGGCCTCACTTAACTAAAGTCCGCCCCCTGACCTCAACTGCTTCTACACCCCACCCCATCCCGCCATTGATATAACAGACTGAACATAAATAAACAAGAGTGGTTTGTTTTGGCCACTATTCAATTTTGGAAAATGTTTCTTCATTTAATTAAACATTCTCACAATGGGACTGGAGTTTTGTTTGTGTATGTGTTTGTGTGTGTGCGTGCGCGCGCGCGCCCTCAAAGTAAAATGTTTTGTTTATCATGCATAGGTGTCTAGTTTGTCATGACAGACATATTTATTCATTTAGTCTGTACATTAATTATGTGTTGTTTACCAAACGTTATCGATTAGACAGAATTGTAACCAACAGCAGACATGCGCAAACAATAATCTTAGTATGTTACATTGGTCTATTTGAGTTAAAAAAAAAATTAAAATTATAGGACATAATGTTTATGCTTTTTTTTTTATTTAAAAAAACATAATTTAAATTTAATCTGTAAATTTGTATTTAGTTAAAACAAACCTACAAATTAAAAAAAAAATATTCCTACACCCAACAATAAGTCAAAACAAAAAGATTCAAATTATTAACTAAGAGTTTCAACCTAACATCTTTTAATTATAACAGGGGCATACTTGTGAAGCATAAATTAAGTTTAAACTTGTTATTTTTATAAAGGTACATCTTTTTTAGAAACAAAAACTATACATTAAACGAAACAAAACATCTACATGAATTAGTTTTACAACTTTCATGACATATTCAGCTATGTTAGGATTAAATCGGAGATAAGACTTTTAAAATACAATTAATTAAATGCAAAACAGACGTAATGTCCAGCTTGTGAAATTAAAAAAAAAACTAAATAAAAAGGAGATTAAATTTTACTAATAAAAACAGTTTCAGACTTAACAATGAAAAAAAAGAAAAGTCTTGTGTTAGAAATGTAATACGGCAGTTATAAAGAATTAAGCTCTGTCATAACTAAACTGTACATATGAGGGTGGAGCTAGAGGACAGAGAGAGAGAGAGAGAGAGATAAAGACGTACCTGTCTGAAGTGGGGACGCCATAATTCTTAACTAGGTTGACCTTCCAACACACACACACACGCACAGACCCACACTGAGCCACGCGGCGGTACATCATCATTTGTGTGGAGAATGCAAATTAATAGGAATTAAAATGTCTACCCCCGCTAAGTGGCTCGCTCTCTGTTGTATCGCTTCTTGTTTCGCTGTTTATGGTATCATAAAAAAAAAGTAAAAAAGATAGTGAGTCTTTCTGTTTGTCTGTTTGTCTGTTTATCTGTTTGTCTGTTTGTCTGTTTGTCTGTTTTATGACCGAGAGGAGAGTGTCTCGGTGTTTGTTTAAAACGTTCATCAAATATGTTGAGAGATGACTCCCTTTCTAGATGACTTTAGACGCCCTCTATAGTTGCCTTAAGACGATCTGTCTAGTTGACTTTAGACGCCCTCTATAGTTGCCTTAAGACGACCTGTCTAGTTGACTTTAGAGTCCAAATCTAGATGACTTAAGACGCCATTTTTAGTGACTGTTGTTTTTTTTTGTACGATTAAGATACATTTATGATTATATAGTAACATGTATGACTATGTAGTATTACTCTTAACTATCAAGCAGGTGTGTGAAATGGTTTATTTTAAATTAATGAAATTTTACAGTATTAATTTTTAATGATGGGTTTAAATTGGTTGAACTAATTACATACATATTTTTTTTTAAAGTCGAAACTTGGTTTATTTCTTGGGACATTTTGGGCAGGGCAACAGCCAGAAACTCTTGGGCCATTGCAAAGTATAACGACTGGGGCGGGGGGAGTCCGCAGCTCCACATTACAGTGCCGAAGCCAGAAAACCCTGGGCCCTTCATAGTCTCTGATAAATGGGGGGGTCCTTTGCTCCCCCCAATCAAACCTTACCCATCCTCAAATTCTTTGCTGTAAAACAAGTTTCAAAATCTACGGAGTCCTTAATTTTCGTCTTTCGCGACAAGTGCTTGGGTGGCATCCCCTTGCATCAGCCATCTTGGTGAATGAATAACACTGTGTCCATTGGTTGAGACAGACTATGTTGGATCAATGATTGGTAAGTAGCATAATTAGTCTGGAACTGTAACACCCAGGCCCACCGACAGAAATTTCTGGTCCCTGGACAGGGCTGTCACGCCCCCCCCCGTGCTGATAATAATATTTTCAAAAGTTGATTGGCCAGTTCAGTCCGGGCCCCTAAAACTCGCTTGGCCCCTGGGCATTTGCCCCCCTGCCCCGCTCTCTCTGCGGCACTGGTAACACCTATGAAGGCATGTACTTGATGTTCAGTAACGTATCGTCCTCTGTACTTAATAGTATCTAAATATGCACGGAAGTCTATTATGTACACAATAAATGGGTCTTTTAAGTTGGTATTAAAGTTTGCAAGGCGGCAGTAAATGTACATTTATTTTGTTGAGTCCATCAACAAAGAGAGAAAAGCGCCCGCCCCCACTAATGTACCCAATTCATTAACAGACGGTTGGCTATGATCTGGCTTTCAAAGACCCCCCCTCATGGTGAATGAACATGTCTACATCTGGACATGAGCTATCCGTCAAACAGATTCATGTCATGATGAACCCCCACCCAGAGCCGTCACCAAGTGACCCAATAAAGTAATAAACCAATTATCCCCCCGAGCACACTCCTCCTCCACCCATCCCTAGCGCACAGACCACAGCCCCCCCCCCCCGGACTATTGCAGTAGCGGGATCGATAGCTGAGGAAAATTTATGTTTATCATTTCTGTGGCCACACGCCTGTTCTGAATAATTGCTGTGACGTCAGTCAGGTCAGTTTCAAAGGTGACAGTAAGACGTGGTTTGATAAATAGAATTCTATGCATGACCCGCCCTTGGCTGAATGGTGTAATATGTAATGTTATGTAATGGCGTAAGATAGTAGTTCTCAAAGTGTGGTTGATGACCCTCTAGTGGGTCGCGGGCGAATTTCGGGCAGGTCGTGACCAAGTTTTAATGAATAATTAAAGGATCGATAATTTAGGTCTGCTTTATTAAGACTCTATTTCTCTACATTTTACAAACTATGAGTTTCGTTTAAATTTGAAATAATTAATGGGGGTGTGTGGGAAATCTATACATAACATTGATGACGCATTTAAATGGATTTTTATTATCTTTTACCATACCTCAACTTAATAGTTGGATAGCAAAAACTAATCAGTGTTCATGGTGGGTTACCCACATTACTGTCAGAGTTGATCGCGAGTAAAAGTTTGAGAGCCACTGGTGTAAGGAAATGTACATGAAAAAAAAAATCAACGTTACGCACTCATCAAACAGTGAATATAGAATAAAAGTAAACGCATTAATAACTCAAGGGTTCCCAAAGTGTAAGCCGCAAAAACAAAGCTAAAGGGGCCCACAAACTAACTTCTCCGAGCATTTTAGTGTGCATATTTTTTTTTATTTTCTCGCCTTTATTATCTTTCCTTGTTGTCTACATTCGTGAGCCATGAAAACTGAAGTTTTTATAATGGGTCTAAATTCGAAAATCGTAATAGATTGGGAATCGTTTCAATTGATCCATGTTTATGACGTATGGTAAACTCAAGAACCACTCTAAAAAAAAATAAAATAATCAAAGTACATTGGGGTAAACGGAGTAGGTTTCATTGGAGGGATTCAGGCAAAGACAAGTTTTTTTTTTGGAAGCTCAAGGCAAAAAGCCCATAACGGAGCTCTATTAGCAATAGTTGTAAGGGCACCTAACACAGTGGTGACACTAGGCGACTGCATAGTTTGCCTGGATATAAAAACGAAAGCTGGTGGTAAAAAAAATGGACAACTGCCCCCATCTTTTAAAAGAAGCACATTTCTTTATTTCTTTATTTCTTTATTTCTTTATTTCTTTATTTCTTTATTTCTTTATTTCTTTATTTCTTTATTTCTTTATTTCTTTATTTCTTTATTTCTTTATTTCTTTATTTCTTTATTTCTTTATTTCTTTATTTCTTTATTTCTTTATTTCTTTATTTCTTTATTTTTTGTGGATGTCAACCTGGCAATTAATCTTTATTTCACGTTGTGTTTTTTGCTTTAATGACGTCATTGTAAGATGTTGAATGAGCGTGTTATTATCTTCTGCATATTTATTTCCCCCCACAAATCAACCAATCACCATTACTTATATTATTCTGCCCTTGACGACCCCGAGGCTGTTTTTCTTTCCGTTTCCGAACTCATGAATATGTATCGGCTATTATGTTGTTCCAATAAAAACCAAAAAAAAAAAAAGCAAAATATCAATCGTGGCAAGATGGAGTGCCCTGATACGTGTTGCTATTTATAATACTGCACAGCATCGATAACACTTGCATATTATTTGCATACATTACGACAGTTTTATTTTCAGTCAAGTCGCGGTTGTCTAACTTTGCTCGGGCTCAACTTTTTCAAACTATTTTTTGCCGCCAAAGGTGTCCTTCTAGAGTTGACTCCAAACAAACCTGATGTACGTTATCCTAGGCCTGCCCTCGCAAATATCTCTACTCGTCTCTGCCTAGGGCCCTTTAATAGAGCCGCTCTTACTTTGTGGAGGCTCAAGGCAAATATACATTTAAGGGGGGGGCATGGAAAAACTATTTTGGGGGCCCTGGGCTTCCGCTTGCAAACAATGGGCCCTAATAATCTTTAAAAAAATTGAGGCTCCCCATGTCAACCCCCAACTGTTTTTGACCGAGGCCTCTCCGACAAGCGGTCAGATTCCCTTCCGTTGTGAATGGCTAAATAAAAGTCCCAAATGGAGTCCCGAGCATCAGAGTGGGGCATAGGAAGACGCCTTATTTGTCTACCAATTAGAACGCACCTGCCTCTAAATATCTATACATTTTTAATCCTTGGGCTCCCCAAAGGCCCCATGAACGTCTCAGGTCGCCCCGCGTAAACAGCTCGCCAGGTAACAAACAAACATGACTTCATTATAGATGATTTCATTTTAAGCGTACTGCCCTAGTTTGTATTTGATTTAACAGATCGACCGAGATACCTGATTGCTGGATCAAAACCGGAAAATGATTAAGGATTCAGGATTAAATTTTTTTAGAGCCCTCGTGTTTTACCGATTAACAGACAAGTGATATCTGACAGCAGCGAACGTAAAAACAAAATATCATCAGTACAGAAATGTTAGGCTAGGCCCAGAAAATGTTGGTTGTTTTTGAAAACAACGCGACAGATCGTTGTCTCTGATGTAAACCGTAAATGGACAAAAAAAAAATTCAAGTGTAATCAATGAAAAATATCTTTAAAATAATAACAGATTCAAGCACATAGGTGCCGGAGGTGGGGGGGGGGGATTAGAAAATCTGGGACAAAATTGTAGCCTCAGCCCTGGTTTAAAGTGACCCTGTAATTTTCTGCAGGGAGCATTGTTGATTACACGAGCGCCGACCTCAATCTGCGCGGGGCCTGTTTTGGTTTAGTCTGTCCAATCGGTTGGTTTAACGACGGTCCTGCTAACACACACACACAGGCTGTTTTATATTTACTATTTATGTATGGGCTTTTTAAAGAGATTATTTATGCATGGACTTTTTTTTATAAACCATTTATATACGGGCTTTATATATATATATACACTACTAATGTATGAATGTATACACAATAACATTCTGGTTTCAATAAAAAGATTTGTTTTGCTAATCATAACCCTACACGTGTTATGATAGACGTTATCACTGGCTGTCGGCGACACATATAGAAATATTGTTTGCACTTAACTTTACTCATAGGCACGTGCTTAACTCGGCGACTAGAGGTCATTATGACAGACACATACACAGACACAGACACATCCTCCCAAGGGGGGCGTACTCATGCCGTTCCCCCTTTCAGTCCGTTGCTAGTGAAAATTAGACTAATTATTTCGGCTGACACCTCTTACTAATTGGCCGTGAGCGGATCAACTCAGTGGGTGGCCTTCAGCTGACCATTGGTCAAATGCCAGCACACTGGCTACCACTAGAGGCTGTAGCTGTCCGTTCATGACTGAGTTGTAGCCCCTCCCGTGTGTCATGCAGGATCTTCCCCCAAGGGACGTAACCTGGTGGAAATGCTGAATGTTGTGGATGGAGCATGGGGTGATGGTGAGGACTGAATGTATTGGCCGGTGCACTTTATTGAAATGAAATAAGTTGAAATTATTGAGCAAATATGGTATGACACTGCATGTTGAGTGTCAGAATTTATGATTAATTTTTAATTTTACCAAATTTGTCCGGCGTTAATTTCAGACAGGTCACGCACAAATCAGCATAGGGGCAAAAACTTGTCAGTGGAGTTAAAATATTAGATCTTCAAATATGGACAAAATGTGTCGGTTGACCTAAACTACTAGCCCCTTTAAAAAACTCTACTTGTATTCAATTAATAGTTTAACTTATTCAGGGCGAAGTCAAATATTTCCGACCACACTGTTTTTTCCCCCCTCACAACACTGTCTCATTTTTCTATCTATGACGGTGGCGATATTTGGGGGGGGGGGGGCAGCGCCCAAAAAATCAATAGGTAGCCTGAAGGCTTTTTTCTTTTTAAAATTATTTTCTTTAACTATGTTATTTATTTATATCATCTTTAATAGTTTCCCTTAGCCCTAGCGGGCCATCGGGGCAGATGAAGTGTAGAATTCATCTGTTTCTATAACCTCGTCAATTGAAGGGATTGTGTGGTTAGCACAACGCCCATCCGCCTTTACTTCCCCAACTTAAAGTCAGGTACCCATTTAAAGCTGGGTTGACTTGTGCGACGACATTGAAACAAATTGTACCTGGAAAAATTCTCATGGTTCTCACCGAGGATCGAACCCAGGACTCTCAGGTCGACAGTCGCGTATCTACACCACTCGGCCATCATTATCATCGTTACCAGTGCTATTTTTCTAAAAATAAAAAAAAAGATCCGGAACTCCTATTTATGTCCGTCGTGTCATAAAAAATAACACTGAAAATATAGTGCAGTAAACCAAAGTCTACGGGAAAAAAAGTTGCCGGAACGCCTTTCCGATAAGTTCCGCCAGAAAAAAAGCATTGATTGTTACCCCAGTCAACCCCTAATATGTGACGTCACGTGTACGCCTCCCGTGTACTTAGTGGCTTTTGATGTCATTCATACACACGAGTTTTATAGTCCCTGTGATGTGCGATAAATAACGTCAGAGGGGGAGGATTGGCGAACATTCCGGGTGGCGTACTATGTTGAGGGCGTAGGGTGCCAGCCCATTAATCTGTCTTGAAATGCGAAGCACGAGCCCCTGGAAACGAGCAGACGTACAGTGGTATTTGTGTGACTGTAAATTGTTTTTTTTTTTGTACAGCCGCATTGTCGCGATCGCTGCTCGTCACGTGATTTAGTCTCCTATGCACCATTGTAAACAAACTATTTACTGTCCTATGCACCATGGTAAACAAACTATTTACTGTCCTATGCACCATGGTAAACAAACTATTTACTGTCCTATGCACCATGGTAAACAAACTATTTACTGTCCTATGCACCATGGTAAACAAACTATTTACTGTCCTATGCACCATGGTAAACAAACTATTTACTGTCCTATGCACCATGGTAAACAAACTATTTACTGTCCTACGCACCATGGTAAACAAACTATTTACTGTCCTACGCACCATGGTAAACAAACTATTTACTGTCCTATGCACCATGGTAAACAAACTATTTACTGTCCTATGCACCATGGTAAACAAACTATTTACTGTCCTATGCACCATGGGTAACAAACTATTTACTGTCCTATGCACCATGGTAAACAAACTATTTACTGTCCTATGCACCATGGTAAACAAACTATTAACTGTCCTATGCACCATGGTAAACAAACTATTTACTGTCCTATGCACCATGGTAAACAAACTATTTACTGTCCTATGCACCATGGTAAACAAACTATTTACTGTCCTATGCACCATGGTAAACAAAATATTTAGTGTCCTATGCACCATTGTACACAAACTAACCAAATTATTTCTCTTTGAAAACATTGGTCCAGATTATAACAAGCATTTTTGTTGTCATTTCAAAATTCAAAAAAAATTATTTAGTCATTTTTAAACATTGCAATGTACACAGGAACTTCAGTTCATGGACGTTGTCCTTTCAAATGACTCACTCCTTTGAACAAATTTTAAGCCAAGTGAATTTTGACAAAACCGAATCAGTGAAATCAGTTAGACATTACTTTGCACAAAAGTAACATATTTGGTTCGACAAAAAGCCGAAGTTTGAATTCATTATTGTCTTAAGACTAAATTTTTAGAAGATTACAAACATTATATTTATTATAAACATTTAAAAAAAGAAGACAATATTGCTCTTCCTATTTCAAATATTTTACGGTACAGTGATGTTAGATCTGTTGTGAGTACAGTGATGTTAGATCTGTTATAAGTACAGTGATGACAAATCTGTTGTGAGTACAGTGATATTATATATGTTATGAGTACAGTGATGTTATATCTGCTGTGACAGTACAAATGTTTCAGTACATGAACTAGTATTTACTTTCTCCATTTCATTCTCTTGTTATCCTCTCAGCCAACGAGAATTCCCCTCCCCCCATACACATTTGTTGATGTTTTCCCTGTGTTTGTTGGAACACATGTTTGTTGTACAATCTCAGAATTATTTTTTTGTCTAGCTAAGCATCCTCCACCTACTCCGCATTTTCATACTCTTCCCATGTTTTCCTTCTGTGAGTGTGTACGGCAATTCTCTCCACTGGATGCCGACTATCTCTTTGAAGTCGTCCATCCTATTTGCCTGGGAAGGAACGATGCCACGCCTCTTCATTCCCGCTACTAATGTATTTTAGTCCCCCCCCCTTTTCCCCTTTCTCTCTCTCTCCCCAATTCTTAATTAATAAAAGATTTTTACAAAATATGTGCTGTCTAGAAGTCTCTCAAGATTGATCGATTTTTATTTAACTTTACAAATTAGCTTCAAATTTATATTATCATGTCTGATACTTTTAGATACACACCCAAATGAGCTGTACTATTATCCAGTGACAATATATATAAGCGAATCAATGATGCACTGATTGATCGAATCTCAGAATTGATTTTAAAATGCTTCTGAGTGAACGATTAGTGCTTGAAATATGGCAATACTCGATAATAACTATTGATCTATTCATGCTTTCTGCAAACGTTTTCATTTTGGTATTTCATTTGTAAATATGTTTAATATATTTACTTGACAAAAACTGTTTGTGGAGACTTTTGTCTGCTATTTTTTTTTTTTAGAAATCTCTTCAATTGAATAAGCATCGCCATAGCAACGCTTTGTTTTACCAGTATCCGGCAAACCTCGTGAATTTTTTTTTTCTTCCTACTTAAAATCACAGACAATTTCCTTAAAGGAGGTACTCGTTTGTGATCCTCCTTCACAAATTAGTCTGGCTAATGCGCTAAATGGCAGACAGACTTCAGATTAGACAAGTCGCAGACAGACTTCCATCAAGATACTCAACTTCTGAACAAACAGAAATAAAAAAAAAACTCTAAAAATTTGAGTGAAGAACTTATGGCCAAATAGCACAAAACGAAACGTCTATTGCAACGTGCTGACAAACTGGCAACAGGAGAGACCGAAATTCCTAGAAGAGTGAACCACAAAGATATACATTACAACTTGACAGCATTCTTTCACAGACCTCACAAACAGTGTGCCAGGAGACAGTACACGATAGAAGCTTTTTTTCTGATGAATTTAAGTCGGTCCGAGAAGATAATTTTTGGTTCTGTTAACGTTAAGTTGCATTATTAAACCTTCACGATGACTTAAAAACAAAAAACAAAATGTTTTCAAAAGGAGTTGCAGATCTTGGACTAGATTGTGATAAGTAGGTTGTATCTGTGTGTGAACTGTGAGTGAGTGTGTGTGTGGGGGTGTGTGGGGGGTGAGGAGAATGTTTGCTGTTGTTGTTGTTTTATCCCTCCCCCCCCCTCTGAATTTACAAAACAACTTTCACTTGACTATGTTTAACTATTGCGACTTTTATTTTCTCATATCTTATTTATGTGACTGACCATCAGTTAAGGCCACATTGTAAGACTAACATTGACTTAAATCTGGCCACATTACAGGATAAATATTGGCTTGAATCTAGCCACATTGTAAGAGAGTACGCTGGCCTAAATCTGAAATAATAAATAATAAATTCATGAACTACAAAACAGTTCAAGCAGTAAGATTAAAGAAATGAAAAACAAAATGTAAGTTTCGACTGCTTGTGTCAAGTAGCGGCCTTAAGGAATGTTAACTCGGGCCACCGCCCCACGTACCGGGCCCTATTGGGGTGGGGTGGGGGGAAGGGCATGCTTGGAGTTTTTGTTCATTAGTTATTTAAATGCAACAAATCTAATCGTTTGTTCCAGGTCCCGCATATGAATATGACACTAGTCCTTAGAACCCCCCCTCCCACCTTCTCGCCACTGGCCCCACCTACTGTCAAGGCCGGCCCGGCTTGCGTCTATTCTCGGCGCATTGTTGTATCACTGTAAGTAAGCTATACATTTCAAAACCCCAAGTCCTTTCGTAAATTATTCAGTTCATGAACCTTCTTGTCTTTATTGTAGTTTGTGGTTACGTCTTGATCAACGGATATCGAGTCTTTCATGGAGTACTCATGGAAAAAAAAAATTTGAAAAAATAACCCCTGAACAGAGTAATCGCAAAGTATTTGGACAAAACAAGAGGCTCACGCAAATACTTCAGACAAATTTTTGCTTTATAATAAATAAAAGGTTTTTTTCCAATAAATCTATTGCAGTCATATTGGGGTATCCTAACAATACACTAAAAAAAACTATAGTTTAAGAACCACTGCTTTGATATAGATACCAGAGCTGTGGAGATAAAAGTTTCCATCTCGTCTCGGTTGAATCACCCCGGTGTTTGTCATTACTCTATGATTTACTATCTGCAATTGTCACCCGGATCAAAAGGCGAATCCTGGAGGCTGGTTACAGCTTCACCGCCACACTGAAGACTTTTTTTTTTTGTTTTTTTTTTTTGCGGGTTCCCCCCAAGAGATGCTATCGTACAGGGGCGGCCCAGCGGGGAACGCTTGATAGTCCCCCCGCCTCTCTTAGAATGTGCGCGCTGCTGTTTAGTTGGGGTTTTATGTTTTGCGTGGGGGGGGGGGATACTCCTTGTGCACTATATATCTCTGACCACATCGTCACTACCAGAAGCTGTTCTCTCTCTCTCTCTCTCTCTCTCTCTCTCTCTCTCTCTCTCTCTTTCTGTCACACTCTCTCTTTTCTCTCTTCATTCCTCTCTCCGACCCTATATTTTCATATTTTTAAAAGACTTTCATAGCACACTGGATATTAAATGATTATCCCGGTGGATAATGTGATTACACTTCAAATGTTTCAGTGCCCGGTACAAACACAGATCACGTTTCCATACTTACACAATCCATCATATCCTCACAGAACATCACAAACATATCACATTTCTGATCAATCTATACACTTGTGGATAAAGCGCCAGATTCGAGGAGATGCAAACAATAAATCGTACCTATCATGAACATCATAATGCCTGCCCCCTTTACTGGTTTTATTTTTATTTATTTATTTTTAATGGCATTTCTGTCTGCAGTATGAATTAGATATTTATATCTAAATGCAGTATCACTGCACGTTTCGTAGTTTTTTGGTTTTAATGTATTCATCTTTGACATATCGTTTTGCCCCGTTCATATGGGTTAGAGATATTCCATTACTATTTCAAGATGGGAACTTTGTAAGCAGAAGTGGTAGATGTCGTAACCTTCAGAGGAATAATATCAGCTGGATTGTAGCAGTGGTGAGCTAATGTCTGACGATCTTGGTATGTTAATGACAGGGGAGGGAATGATGAGGTCATTGTTGAGTGACGTCATAATGATTCAGACGTACGTGAAATATTACACATTACATTCACAACATCTATCTATCTATCTATCTATCTATCTATCTATCTATCTATCTATCTATCTATCTATCTATCTATCTATCTATCTATCTATCTATCTATCTATCTATCTATCTATCTATATATCTATCTAGCTATGTCCGTCTCCCCATCTGTATTTCTGTCTGTGTGTATGCATGTATGTAAGTTCGTATGTCGGTATTTTTGTAAGTCTATTCACCTGCCTAACTTTGTCTATCCGTCTGTCTGTCTAGCTTTCGTCTATCCGAGTTTCTATCTGTTTATTTATCTGCCTGTAAATAGAAACAATCGACCCTTACTTAACAAAGCCCCAAAAGTGTAAACCACTTGAACGGATTTTTCAGGCCAGGTTGGATGGTTTCAATAGGTTTTTCGACTTCTTTTTTTTTTTTAAATATATGTAATTAGTTAGGGTTAAAGGTTAAAAATTATATAATAAATGAGCTGAATAGTCATAACATCTGACTGCAGTGAATGTATTTTTTTTTTTTTTTTGCATTAGATTAATCTTTCTTATTCATTTTCAAACTTTTTTTTTTTGACAACCATGAAACTTTTTCCTAAACATAAGGGCGAACACTCATTGCGCCGTCTTAGACCAGCATGCCCCCCCCCCCCCCATACACCACAGCCCACTGACAGGCACAATTAGTACCTTCTTCAAACATCAAAACTTGGTTAAAAGAAAATGAAACTCTATTGTCTTCTACTGAGTCTATTGTTATGAAATAATTTATTTCTGACAAGAATAAAAGAGACATAACCCCCTCCCCCCCAATGACAATTGTTAAAATTTCAATTTCTGTTTAAGTTGCTTAAAGACTGTTACCAGTGTAGGAATTTTTTTTTTTTTTTGTTTTTGTCTTTAACGCTACCGAATATATCAATACACGGTGGTGGCTGATTGCTTTTGCAGGTAACTTGAGTTAGCGCTCTCGCTTTGATGCCTCATGGACTTGGAAGAATTCTTCCTCCAGTAAAAATCTGTGCTCGTAAATAAAGACACCAGTTTGTCCCGCTGCCCTCACGTCACGCGGGGATCCATCACCGAGGCTTTTTGTGGGACTAGAGAGTGGGTGGGGGGGGGGGGGAAGATAAAAGGAAAGTCAATGAGAATAACATAGATCCCGGGGTGTGGGGGGGGGTGGGAGGGAGAGTGAGAGATTGTGT
>JAGDYQ010000385.1:142500-190000 GCA_021962125.1 Bulinus truncatus
GCGGTGTTGTTTTAAAATCACACTTTCATAGTGAAAGAAATGAACTAGAGATCTAACTCTTTTAAGTCATATTAATATTTAGCATTATCGAAACACAACACGAGCTGTGGTTACTTGTTTATTACATTAACAGAGATCAATAGATGAGTGCATGATTAAACTGTCCATTAAAACCAACAACGAAGTTTCAAAATGAGTTCTGAAAAAAATAGAAAAAACCTAAGACATATTGGATAGTGTGTTTTACTTTCACCTACTGTTGCCTATCGCACCAGATACAGACAAAATATTTAAAAAAATTGATTCCATATTTCGGACGTTGTTCATTATAGTTTGGGGGTTGAAAGTGGGAAATGTTTGTTTGTAATCGATATGTTACATTTGTCTAAAACATGTTACATTTGTCTAAAACATGTTACATTTGTCTAAAATACTTGAATGTATATTTTTTGGTGGAAGATATTTCTTTTGAAAGATTAGCTTTCGTGTAGTTATCAGTGGTTTTCTTTGTCAGTGTTAAGCATTAATATCGCAGTTCTGTTTATACTAAAACGCGCCGTCAGTTTACTTTACACCATTCGTTTACTGCACGCGATTCGTTTACTTCACACCATTCGTTTACTGCACGCCATTCGTTTACTTCACACCATTCGTTTACTGCACGCCATTCGTTTACTTCACACCATTCGTTTACTGCACGCCATTCGTTTACTTCACACCATTCGTTTACTGCACGCCATTCGTTTACTTCACACCATTCGTTTACTGCACGCCATTCGTTTACTTCACACCATTCGTTTACTGCACGCCATTCGTTTACTTCACACCATTCGTTTACTGCACGCCATTCGTTTACTTCACACCATTCGTTTACTGCACGCCATTCGTTTACTTCACACCATTCGTTTACTGCACGCCATTCGTTTACTTCACACCATTCGTTTACTGCACGCGACTCGTTTACTTCACACCATTCGTTTACTGCACACCATTCGTTTACTGCACGCGACTCGTTTACTTCACACCATTCGTTTACTGCACACCATTCGTTTACTTCACACCATTCGTTTACTTCACACCATTCGTTTACTTCACACCATTCGTTTACTACACGCCATTCGTTTACTTCACACCATTCGTTTATTGCACGCCATTCGTTTACTTCACACCATTCGTTTACTGCACGCCATTCGTTTACTTCACACCATTCGTTCACTGCACGCGATTCGTTTACTTCACACCATTCGTTTACTGCACACCATTCGTTTACTTCACACCATTCGTTTACTGCACACCATTCGTTTACTTCACACCATTCGTTTACTGCACACCATTCGTTTACTGCACACCATTCGTTTACTTCACATCATTCGTTTACTTCACACCATTCGTTTACTGCACGCGATTCGTTTACTTCACACCATTCGTTTACTGCACACCATTCGTTTACTTCACACCATTCGTTTACTGCACATCATTCGTTTACTTCACACCATTCGTTTACTTCACACCATTCGTTTACTTCACACCATTCGTTTACTGCACACCATTCGTTTACTTCACACCATTCGTTTACTGCACACCATTCGTTTACTTCACACCATTCGTTTACTGCACACCATTCTTTTACTTCACATCATTCGTTTACTTCACATCATTCGTTTACTTCACACCATTCGTTTACTGCACGCGATTCGTTTACTTCACATCATTCGTTTACTTCACACCATTCGTTTACTGCACGCGATTCGTTTACTTCACACCATTCGTTTACTGCACACCATTCGTTTACTGCGCACCATTCGTTTACTTCACATCATTCGTTTACTTCACACCATTCGTTCACTGCACGCGATTCGTTTACTTCACACAATTCGTTTACTGCACACCATTCGTTTACTTCACACCATTCGTTTACTGCACACCATTCGTTTACTTCACACCATTCGTTTACTTCACACCATTCGTTTACTGCACGCGATTCGTTTACTTCACACCATTCGTTTACTGCACACCATTCGTTTACTGCGCACCATTCGTTTACTTCACATCATTCGTTTACTTCACACCATTCGTTTGCTGCACGCGATTCGTTTACTTCACACCATTCGTTTACTGCACACCATTCGTTTACTTCACACCATTCGTTTACTGCACACCATTCGTTTACTTCACATCATTCGTTTACTTCACATCATTCGTTTACTTCACACCATTCGTTTACTTCACACCATTCGTTTACTGCACACCATTCGTTTACTTCACACCATTCGTTTACTGCACACCATTCGTTTACTTCACACCATTCGTTTACTGCACACCATTCGTTTACTGCACACCATTCGTTTACTTCACACCATTCGTTTACTTCACACCATTCGTTTACTGCACGCGACTCGTTTACTTCACACCATTCGTTTACTTCACACCATTCGTTTACTGCACGCTACTCGTTTACTTCACACCATTCGTTTACTTCACACCATTCGTTTACTGCACGCGACTCGTTTACTTCACACCATTCGTTTACTTCACACAATTCGTTTACGGCACGCGACTCGTTTACTTCACACCATTCGTTTACTTCACACCATTCGTTTACTGCACGCGACTCGTTTACTTCACATCATTCGTTTACTTCACACCATTCGTTTACTTCACACCATTCGTTTACTGCACGCGACTCGTTTACTTCACACCATTCGTTTACTTCACACCATTCGTTTACTTCACACCATTCGTTTACTGCACGCGACTCGTTTACTTCACACCATTCGTTTACTGCACACCATTCGTTTTCTTCGCACAGAAAATAGAGAAAATAGAATCTGACCATACCTTATTTGGCATGCCCATAAAGCAACAGTAGTCAGTGTGGAGTATGACTCAATCCACTGACCAGTGGCTCCAATGACCATGCACAAATTTACGGTTTGATTCACACGGCCATTTGTGTCCTATAAATCCTGTCAGTTTAACATTGGCTGTCCAACATTCCTGCACTGTCGGTACAAAATTCAAATGGTCATTGGTCAGTTCCCCTCATTAACCAGCTGGATTATCTCCAAAGTTGTAATTGCTCCCTCCCCCTTCCCTCATCATTGACTTTTTACCCTTCCCCCCCCCCCGCCGCTTTTTCTCTCCCTGCCATTGCTCGACTGACAGTAAAGTAGACCTTCCCCGTGTTGTGGCCAGTTGCCTCACGTGTCTTTGTGCAATGTCTTTCACCTTTGTTCTGCTCTCAATGGCCGTTCAGTGTTATTAATACTTTAATTAATCGAATGTCATGTCCGAAGTGTTGTATTAAAATATTTTACCCAGAAATACGGACTTTTATATAATGCACTGTATACAATTTTTCTTTTTCGACATATGAATTTCGAAACTAATGTTTTGTTGTTATTGTTATATTTACAGTCATTGGAATGTCAGAATGCTAGCATTTATTTTTTTTTCAATATGTAAACTCATAGATATGAGGATTAAGTGCAAACCTATGTCTATAATTACTAAATAATGATAATTAAAACTAAAAAAACCATTAAGATAATTTAAATAGCCTTGAAAATATAAGATGGTGTTCATTATATATCACATGTTATACTGTGATGGTCGCCAACTTTTCACCCAATCAGAGTGGTTACTTCAAACTTATTTAGTAGCTGGTTGGTGGAATCTATTCAACACTAGTAAGGTGGCGCTTCAATTCCTATCAATTATCCAATCAGAATCTTGCAGCTCATTAATGCAAAAAAAAAAAAACAATAACATAAGATTCAATAAGGGGTGAGGAGAATGGTTCTGAAGCAATTTATTCTTTTACCCCACCCCCCAACTAGTAATCTCCATACCCTCCCAAAAATAGAACCCTAAAGGGTAACCAGATTTTGCGGTTTTCCTACTAGTTTGGGCGATTCGTATTCGGCTGCTTTTAAAATCTATATAATTAGTTTAATTAAAGTTTTAACATAATTTCAAAATAAGTTGAATATTGTTTACATTTCAACAGTCGCAAATTATAACTTTTATTTTATTAATCAAACTTGCTTTTTATTCATTAAACTTTTATTTTTATGAAGGTATCACCTTCCCCAACCCAAAGGGTCCACATCGAATGCTTGTTGCGTCCTCAGAGGCCTTCATGCTCCCCACCCTTCCACTCGCCCCCGCCCTCCCCCCCCCCCCCACACACACTCACAGCTTCTCGGTAAATGAGAACAAATCGTTTGTGTCATTGACGTTATCCGCGGAATGAGATGAGTAGTAAAGGGGAGTAAAACGGCCGGACTCAACAGATATAGATTACTGCGCAAATGTCGTGTCCAACTGCTAATCTTGTTTTACGAGGCGCTTGATGAGACCCAAGTGAAAGTGAGCACTGATGAGGCTATCAGTAGATGAGTGACTTGGGCTACTGGGGCAACCAGCCATATGAGACCTTCTATCAGGTATCGGCACATTTGGCGTATGTCTAGAGTTCGAACCCGAATAAATACCGCGGGCTTTTCATGGAACTACACCCCCCCCCTTGCCCCCAATGAGCCTTTCAACATCATTGGATGTTAAATAACAAAATTTATTTTACAATCGTGTATATGTATCTATATTATATTTTATCAGACACTTTGCTGATAACGCACAACATTGATCTCTCTACACTTACTACATTATGAGATCAAGACCCACTGAAGTCTAATCACGGCAATAGTATATGATATATGAATGCTACCAGGGGTTTTTTTGCCATGTAGCGCGCCGGATCTGCGATCAGGCACCTCTGATATATAACTCGGCACCTCTTATAGTTTTCTTCATTTGGTAAAAAGTAAAAAACTTCAGAGACCCACCGCCTCTTATTGAAGAGACCCACCACCTCTTATTGAGCAAAAAAACCCCTGAATGCTACACATGTTATAAAGACTGGCTTTAAGTTAACTATGTCCATCGTATGGTTATGTTTATTGAGCTATCAAGACTATATGTTTTAATTATAACTACACAGGTGTCTGTCTGTCGGTCTGTCTGTCTGTATGTATGTATGTATGTACGTGGATCAAATATCAAATAGACCTGTACCTGAACAGATAAAATTAGACAATTCTATCAAACGGGCCACTTAAGAGCTGTTATTATTTCACCGCCGTATCTATACTGTAGCACATCATTGTGTGGAGTAGTTTTATCCCTTCCCCCACCCTTGTCAAAGGGCTCCCCATCTCTATAGTAACCCCCCCCCCTCTCTACCCCCTCACCCCCCACCCTCCGTCTCTATACTCAAGACTTATCTCCTGTTAGCTGGCATCTAAAGCCCATCAATCTTCCACTATATAACCGAGATCTATCATAACATCTTTTAGACATGGAATCTCTCTATCATTCCAACGATGTAAGCCTGTGTAGTAATTTTTCAGTTTTAAAAACTAAAAATAAATGAAAGGGGTGGTGGGGGTAGAGAAAAAAGTGAAAATGTTGTAAATAAAAATAATAAAAAAAAATTGGAGTAAATTATGTTGGAATCATCTTATCAGCGGCCGAATTCAATCAAGAGTTCATCCTGCACGTGCGCCTTGTCCCTGGTTTGTTCCCGTCTCTTGTCGAACAAGTGAGTTAGTGTGTGTGTGTGTGTGAGAGAGAGAGAGAGAGAGAGAGAGAGAGAGAGAGAGGGGGAAAGAGGTGGGAGCTTCGGTTCAGCAGATAAGAGACTTGAGCCTGTTTCATACTGGTGCACAAAACTTTGAGTTTTTATTTTATTTTAAATTAAAGTATTGGATAAACTACTTGACGACACATGTGATGTTATCATGGGTGGGATGGTTCACATAATTTCGTGTATAATATGTCATGGATATTGTATGTATCACCGTCTACGGAACATGAACTTTGTTTCTTTTCATACAAGTCTCTTAAAAGCTCGGAAATTGAAGTTTGTCGCGTCGTAATTATTGACGTATCTTATTGATCACTGAACTACTCGCCTTGACCCATTTTTATCGTTTAATGTATGTTAAATACTAGCTTGCAATTACCCGGCTTTGCCCGGGTTTAAAATAAGGTTTTCTGTTTACCTTTTTGTTTTCTCTCCTTTACCCCCTCACTCCCACTCTCTCTCTCCCTCCTTACCCCCCTCTCCCCTTTCTCTTTCCCTCCCTCCCCTTTCCCCTCCCTCCCCTCCTCTCCCTCCCCCTCTCTAACTCTCCCCATCTCCCTCTCTCTCCCTATCTCCCTCCCTCCTTCTCTCACCCCCGTCCCCCCTCTCTCCACCTTCCTCCCTTCCTCCTCCCCCTCCCTGCCCCCTCTCTCTCTTTATATCTCACTCCCTCCCATTTCTCCCATCCTCTCTCTCCCTCTCTCCTTCCCTCCCCTTTCTCTCCCCTCCCTACCCCCTCTCTCTCCCTCCCTCCTTTCTCCCTTCCTCCCTCTCCCGTCTCCCCACTCTTCCCCCTCTCTCTCTCCCTCCCCCTCCCTCATTTCTCTCTCTCCCTCCCTGCCCCCCTCTCTATCTCTCTCCTTCCCTCTTTCTTTTCTCTCCCCTCCCTCTCTCTCCCTCCCCTCCCTATCTCCCTCCCCTACTCCCGCTCTCCCCTCCCTTCCTTTTTTCTTTCCTTCCCTCCCTTTCTCTCTCCCTCTCTCTCCAACCCTCCCTCCCCGTTATCTCCCTCCCCTACCACCTCCTCTTCTTCCCTCCCTCCTTTTCTCCCCCTTCCTGCCCCCTCCTTCCATCTCCCTCCCTTCCCTCCCTCTCTCTTTATCTCTCTCTCTCCCCCTCCCTCTCTCTCTGTACGATTAAAACGTCAAATTACGCTTCTTAAATAAACAGAAAACCTTATTTTTTAATCCCGGACAAAGCCGGGTACTTGCAGCATGAAAAAAAAACAACAACAACAACAATATTTTATTATTTTTTCCGTCCCTAACCCTTTCATCTCCGTCCGTTCAATTACACATTCACTTGGTTCGCGAATACAGGGAATTCCCCGTGCATTGATACAATTTGAATGCAATAACATTTAAAGCACCCGCGCGCAAGTTCATCTTCGGGAAATGACGTCACAGAGGATTTTTATTTATAGTGAAGGCGATCCCATACCGTGAATACTTTAATATAGTAAAATACTAAAATAATTAATTACAATTAAACTACCCATTGAGATTGTATCAATAATGTTAATAATGTCACAGAAACATTTTAATTAACGTATTTCGGTTTATTAAAGTGCACCTTTAATTTTAATCTTCTGAATACATAAAACGATAGGTAAATAGATATGACTATTGATTTCACCATGTTTACAATTGGAGTTTCCGGAAGTTACCCCTCTTTTAAAAATGTATCATCGGGAAATGACGTCACAGAGGAATTTTATTTATGGCGCCGTCGAGATTACTTTAATATAGTAAAATACTAAAATAAAAATAATTAATTACAATTAAACTACCCATCGAGATAAAACGAAACCTGTCCTATAACCTTCCCCATGTTATTATGTGTATGTGTAACAAATTTCACGTTATTTGGTTCTCTGGATCTTGAGTTATAAGGGAACAGACAGACAGACAGACAGACAGCAAATGCGTCTTATAAGTATAGAGATGTACTTAGTCAACTGTTACTCCCACCCCTCTTCATAAGTGACTACAAGCCATCTACTGAATATATAAACAATGGCGTTCAATTGATATTTTGTGGTATACACGTACAACTTATACATGTCTTGTTTAAATCAAAATGACACCCTCAATAGACTGGCTGGTAAAAAGGACTGGTTTGCCACTAGATCCAACTGGTAAAAGGACTGGTTTGCCACTAGATCCAACTGGTAAAAGGACTGGTTTGCCACTAGATCCAACTGGTAAAAGGACTGGTTTGCCACTAGATCCAACTGAGTAAAAGACTGGTTTGCCACTAGAGTCCAACTGGTAAAAGGACTGGTTTGCCACTTGGTAAAAGGACTGGTTTGCCACTAGATCCAACTGGTAAAAGGACTGGTTTGCCACTAGATCCAACTGGTAAAAGGACTGGTTTGCCACTAGATCCAACTGGTAAAAGGACTGGTTTGCCACTAGATCCAACTGGTAAAAGGACTGGTTTGCCACTAGATCCAACTGGTAAAAGGACTGGTTTGCCACTAGATCCAACTAGTAAAAGGACTGGTTTGCCACTTGGTAAAACGACTGGTTTGCCACTAGATCCAACTGGTAAAAGGACTGGTTTGCCACTAGATCCAACTGGTAAAAGGACTGGTTTGCCACTAAATCCATCCAAGTCGTGTAAGTACAGAGGGGCGGTAGGGCGGCGCTTACTATTCCATCAAGATGGGCAGCATTTGCACCTTTTTTTTGTAAAAAATATTTTTAGGCACGGAAATGGGGCGACATTTACAGAGTTCGCTCCGGGCGCTATTTTTTTATTACTGTCCATAATACTGTTATAAAAAAAACCAAAAGAACGGTAACTGTGGAGAAAAAATCAAGCGAGAGCCTGTTATTTTTGTCAGGGGCATACGCGGCATGTTATTTGGAGGAAACAAGGCAGGTAGACAACGTTGCACACCTATGTGGTGTCAACACTGTAGGTAGATGGCCTGATGTCTCAACTGTCATCCCTTTGATGAACACGCGGGGGCGGGGGGGGGGGAGGGGAGGGGAACAAGTATTTCTTAAATGGTCCCTTTGATATGTCCAAACAAAGGGCTCGCCGTCCGGCTATGGCTAAGTACTACAGTACATGTTTTATGAATCAAACCCTGGACTAGGATTAGTCACAGCGAGTCACCAAAAGTAGACACACGACCTTAGTACTGAGATGACCATTCGTTCATTTATGTCCAGTTAAATTTTTTTAAATTTTATTTTGTCCTTTATCTAAGAATTCTCCGCCTAAAAATGTGGACTTTAGTCATGAGTTTGCTTTTTTAATTTATTACTGCAGCTCATTTTGTTGGTGTTTACTTTATTATTTTGGGAATTTAGTGCGTTGACAGCACAGAATACGAATTTAATCCGCATGAAACCGTTCAAATTACGAATTGTTTAAATTTCAAATCATCTTTTCAATGTATAATTGATGTATAATGAATGAATTCCCACAAAATACCTTCCTAATCAACACAAGTTCCAGAAAACCATTTGAAAATCAGATTGTTGTTGTTTTGATTCTCCATTAGAAGTATTGGGGGGCACACCCCGTCACGTGGTAAGGGACATCAAAGTAGCTAACATATAAAAAGACATAATCTATATTGATAAGTTGTTATAAGTACTTAAAGGGTGTATATGAAATCGGTCTTAGCAGTGCCTGGGACCAAAGAAGAGATTATTCTGAAACAAACGTTAAGTTATCCTACTGTTAGATATCAATAAAAAAATCTCCAAGTGCGTAGCCCCCCTAACCCCCGATCCACGGGGCTTTGGTCTGTCACCCAGTTGGCCATTCACTGCAGTCACTGCTGGAGTGTAAATTTTATTTTAAAAAACTGTTTTTTAAATGTTAAATGTACTAGGTTGTTTTTATACCTAAAAAATAAACATAAAAACAAGTTCATCTAAGCAAAAGTAATACATGACACTTTTAACTACACAGAGAAATGTTATAAATAGCATAAAGCTAGCATGATCGTCGTGGGAATGGACTAAAATATACATAGACACAAAATTGACATGGATGTTCGAATTTCTAGGCATGTTCGTAGTTTAGGGTAATACATTAAGATGGCTTGGTTTCCAAAGCTACACAAAAGATATAAGCGCCACCGAAAACACACTTTGTTTTGCTTTCTAAATATTCTAAAATCAGCCAAGTAAACAATAATTACCTACTAATAAATAATCAAGTCAGGTTAACGTCATTTGCCAGGGTATTGGCAATATTGTCTATATATTCTGTTGCGTGACACATTACAATCGATTAAGCTAGCATTAGGCCAATTAATGTTCAAGATTAAAGTGAAACTATTGATCAACGCCAGGGAAGCTGAAAGTAAAATGGCCGAATATTTCTTGGTTGTAGTTGTAACTTGATTGGTGTGTCATCACCGACATGAAGTCAGCATTTCTTCCACTGAAATAAATAAGTTATAATCTTAGACGAGGGCGAGTTTGGTGGAGTTGTGAGAGAGCGTGGGGAAGCTGTGAAATGATTGTGTGACCTGTATTCAATATCGTCTGGCACCACCTTCTCTTGTTGATGTACTGACCCGTGCTGTCAGTCTGCTTACGTCTCGTACATCTGACTACCACCAACCATGTATAACACCAAACGCCTGCATGGTAAGGTATTGACAGTGTTGGAAGCCACCCCCGCACCCCACCCCCTCACCAATCTCTTGACCACAGAAGTAAAAGAGCTGGACATAACAATAAAACAATGGTGTTTACCACTTTTGCTCGTGGTGGCTCATCAATCAACTCTAGTCGACCTTCTGAACTTCTCCCCCTCCCCCACCACAACCCCGCACCCCTCACGTCCTCTGACGAGAGAGAGCTCGGGCTATTGGCCGTACCACAGGTTAATGTCTGCCCTGGTCCAATCTATGGATGTTATTTACCGTGGGCAGAACCCGGACACAGAGACAACAGTTCACAAGATAACACTCTCCTCTGAATTGCGTTCGATTTATCAGAAATATTGTACACAATGTCGAAACCCCTATGTAAATATAGTAAAATATAAATATGAATGAACAGATTTTATGGCTTTATATTTTAACTAATACTAGACTTGAGGTTTCTACATTTAAATTTTATTTACATCTATAACTCTCGCGGGTCTATCTATCTATCTATCTATCTATCTATCTATCTATCTATCTATCTATCTATCTATCTATCTATCTATCTATCTATCTATCTATCTATCTATCTATCTATCTATCTATCTATCTATCTATCTATCTATCTATCTATCTATCTATAAATCTCTTCTGCCTCTAATTCATAAAACATCTCATTGCAACATCTACATGTAATCATAACACAATAATCAAACAATGCGTAATCATAGGGGATAGGACAAAGTGTATCCTAAAGAGATAAACGATTAGCATTATGGCACGTTGGGCCATATTAAACATATTTGATGCACATTAAACCATGTAATCAACCGGTACAAGTTTCGATAAAATGGTTCCAGAAATCCTGAGTTAATTCCAATGGTACCCACACTTGGTCTCTAGGCTATACCATTTAAATCTACACCAGGTCTCTAGGATATACCAATCTAACCTACATCAGGTATCTAAGCTATGTGTTCTCTGATCTCAACTGTCGTGAGTTACTGTAACTATTTGATATTCATGTTAATGAAAACTACACAATTGAGTTATCTCACTTTGGAGTCATGGCAAACAGATGGCAAGAAGACTAAAAAATAATCACAATAACAATAAATATTGTAAATTTGAGAATTATAATCGTATTCTTGGTTTTTAAAAGACCGTCACAAGTTGACCAGAAAGGATGACGGTGTCATAAATGTAGAACAGAATTTCATTTATGATGGAGATTGTTTATGCTTCGATTAAATGATAAAATGCACAGATTAGAATAAATATGTATGAGACTAAAGAACCAATACAATGTTAATGTCAACTATTTGAGTCAAATCAATAGATTAGAATAAATATGTATGAGACTAAAGAACCAATACAATGTTAATGTCAACTATTTGAGTCAAATCAATAGAGATAAACCAAATAAACAACTTCATCCCAAAGTGTAAAGACCAAATTTTAAAGCAAGTCTTTTTTTTCCTGCCATTTTAATTTCTCTATGACATTTTTTTTGTTCCTAAATATTTTTTTTTCCTTTTGTACGAATAGATCAGTGATTAGTATTGACTTAGATAGTAATTTTTTTGTTTAGAGATGTAAAGACTTAGCCATTATTAAGTCAATGAAGATCTGTAGTTCATCTCCTGGTCATATCTCTTTACTCACATCTATGATATGTTGATTTATAATACATGTGCTGACCTACTTAACGAATTCAACCCTTTGTTGACATTGTTGAAAATTCAAAAGAATTGCGTGAATTAGAATATCATTATTCATCTGAGGAATTAATTAACAATAGAATTTGTAAATTTGTTGTGTTCTTAGCCAAATAAAATAAGGGGAGGGGGGAATATTAAATTATCAAGACAAATGATCCTCACCAAGTTATGTAACTCTTTTTCTGAAGAGAATGTGAATTGGTGACTTCCCTTTTCCAGATGGGTCAGTTCAGGATTACAATGATTGCCTACTTAATGTATTTAATATTTTAACTTAATTCTCTTCTCATTAGTAACAAAAAAAAATAAAAAATAAAAACTAGTGACACAATTTCCATAATTAATAACGATAGCTGCCTAATTAAACAAAAATTCTAGCACTTTGAGAGATAAAAAAAATAATTTTATAGACAATGCTATAATAAATGTAGGAACTGCAGTTTTGGATGACATTTAACTGTATTAACACAGAACTAGGAAGGACACACTTTGGAATATCAATGGAAACAGTTTTTGTTTGAAACTAGTCTTATGACATTTGTTTTCTTTATTATAGTATGTGTTATTGCAGTGTTTCTCGGAGCCAACATAGGAGGAAAGCTTAAATTCTTATGTTTCAGTTCCACCCCAGTAAGTGGAATGGTCATGCCTCATGTAAAATTCTCCGAAAAGATGTGTGCAACATAATGAAATGTAGGCCCCAATTAGTAGAAACAATGAGTGCTGTCTATTAAAATGTGGGTGAGTGAGGTCGTCGAATCGTGCAAGCACACATCTTAGATGTAACAGTGAGCTACCCACGGGTGATTGACGTAGGTCGACTCATAAAACTTTACACCGACCTATATACTCACATCGTCGCTGTTGAGACTCAACCCCCAGGATATCCCAGATAAGTCATTTCATTACAAAACAGCCGTATGGAGCTATCTTTTTTTTTTGTATCCCACTTCGGTCACTACGGTCAGTTTGAATACCCTATGAGTTATCTGTTGATCTCTTGACCACCAATGAGACAGCTACCGCTAGAATTCGAACCCCTTTCGGAGCACCTACCTCAGCCATAAACCGTGCCCACACTCACCAATCATATAGTATGTGAAGTACTACCAATCACATAGTATGTGAAGTACTACCAATCATATAGTATGGGAAGTACTACCAATCATATAGTATGTGAAGTACTACCAATCATATAGTATGTGAAGCACTACCAATCATACAGTATGTGAAGTACTACCAATCATACAGTATGTGAAGTACTACCAATCATACAGTATGTGAAGTACTACCAATCATACAGTATGTGAAGTACTACCAATCATATTCTTCCCTTCATATACGAACACTGTTGACCTTTTATTTAAGTAGTCAAAATTTTGTCATGTTATTGAGTACACTTTTATATTCAGTTTTTTTTTAATAATTTTTGTTTTACTTCACTTAACGTCGACTGTCGCCTACGTAGATCTTCAATTACAAATATACAGCCGAGACAAAACAAAACAATTATTTGTTCAAAAATGTGTAGGCTATCTATTTACAAAAAAAAATAATAATGTAAGAATCGGTAAATAAATCTCTATAATAATAATAATAATATAAATAATGATGAAAAGATAAATATTCTGACCTTCCCGCAAATATAACAAAGATAATTGAAAATTAATGCAAAAATCTTTTTATTATCTTTGTTCAGATCCATTCAATTTAAAGTTTACAACGTATTTCGTTAATCTACCTTATTATGTTCTATTTCATTCACAGATTAGGGGATGATCCAATAGAGATTAGCTACATCGATAATCCTCGTCTCCCTACCCCTTCCCCATCCCACTACAATGTCTTCATGTTCAATTTTAATTTTGTCCCCCTGTTCCCCCCCCCCTCCCCCTTACATTTTTTTTTCTTTATTTTATTTGAAATTCAGAAAGTTGTCAAATCGAGGCTATGATTCATGCGTCAACCTTTGACTTGGGTCACCGGGATTACCTTTGAACTCTGACAGCTTGGTATGCAACATGAAAGAAACAACTAGTACAAACGAATGGACGTCTCTTGTTACTTAGCCTCCCCCCCCCCCCGGGACAACCCCTTCCCTCCCCCCCCCAATCCCTCACGCTTTCTTTCACATTGTTTCATTTACCATGCCATCATTCTGTTCTTCTTCTACTTTGACCCTCTGTGTTGTGAATTCATTCACAAAATATTATGTTTTAGATTGATGAATCGCAATCCTATTACAAGTTGAACCCGGGAGGGGGGGGAGGGTGGAGCAGGGGCTAGGGGAGGGGATTGAGCATGGGCTACGGGAGATGCGATTTAATAAGAAGGCAGATTCCCAAACTAACACTACAAGTAAACCTTCTTTATATATCAATGAATAATTTATTTTATTCTCATAAGACTATTATTACCCCATTTGCAGCAGTGTAGAAATATTTGCAGTGGAAAGGGACTAGAAGAATAAAAGAGCGACGTCATTTTTTTTTTACTTGTGGAAGGACCAGGTGACGTCATTTTGTTACGTATGGAAGAGCTAAAGAATTTCATTTTTATTACATCTGATAGAGCAAACGAACTTTTCGCCAAAGTTCTATTTTTATATAGCTATGATCAAATATGCATAAGTAATGCATCTGATATGTTTGTTTCCCCACAATAGAATTCACGACTGGTCGTTATCTAACTTTTATTGACAATGAAACCATATAATCGCTGTCTTTGTTCCACGCAATTAACACATAGCAGGCATTATATGGGGAACATTTTCTCACGAAATGGACAATTTCGTAGACGCATTAAAGTCGTTGACCTGGGACGAGAGTTTCTGTAATCCTAGAACTTGAAGAAGAAGCCACCAGTAACTTCATATGGTGGACTTATTTTTTGTTTTTCTTCTTTTCATGCTATAATGTAGGAAATTAAAACTATATAAAGAGAAAAGCTCACCACTGAAAGATTTTTTCGTAAGGATTTTTTTAAAAAGATTAGTGTGTGTGTGTGTTTGTGTGTGTGTGTGTTTTGGTAGAGAGTTCGAATCTTGTTTCTCCAACGATGCCCACTTGCCATAAATAAATATATATAAAAAAAAGAAGACCCGGTGTTTATTCATACGCGTTGCACTACTTATGTTAACTTGTTTTAATAAATGAAGATCAGTGTGAGAGATTGCACCATGAGTCTACAGCAATCTGGGCCCAATCTGACATCTGAAACTGCCATTAGAATATTATCACAAAACGCCGGTCGGTTTCGTCCTGTACTTAGTTTCAGTCAGCGGAACAATTGAATTTTTTTTTTTTTTAAATTTGAAAAAAAAAAAATGCGGAATAACTTTGTTAATTTTTGGTGGTGTGGTGTAATGTAGGACGTCAGTGTTTTTAAACTGCCAGAATTAAAATTTAGGTAATGACGACATCTTGTCTTACATGCACATACTGATAGAAATACACACACACACACTTTGCTGTATTGTCAGGTGTTTTTTTTTTTCCTTTCTTTCTACACTCTGCGTGACTTGCGACCGTCAGGGGATGCAACTGTATATTTGAAGTGTTCCCTAATAGCTGTTTGTCTCACTGTGTAGCACGTTATGATGGATGAGTTGTCCTCCCCCCGTCCCATTTACACCCCCTTTCCCCCATCTTTCATTGAAGAAAGTTAAAAGACGAAATTTGAGGTCACGTTTAGGGCGCTAGCAGTCGTTAGCTCTGTTATGAATATATCCTCTGGACCCCCCCCCCACCACAACCACCACCACTCTCCATAACTTCATTTAGTTTTTCAAAAGATTTTTTTTTTAATGGACGTTGAACTGGTAACTTTTAAAAATATGACATGACTGACGCCATTGATGTTTTTAAGGAGCAGTGAGTCGCAGACAGTTATGTACAGTGAGTCACAGAGAGTTATGTACAATGAGTCGCAGACAGTTACGTACAGTGTCATACAAAGTTATGTACAGTGAGTGGTAGACAGTTATACGGTGTGTCGCAGACACTATGTACAGTGAGTCACAGACAGTTATGTACAGTGAGTCACAGACAGTTATGTACAGTGAGTCATACATAAGTTATGTACAGTGAGTCACAGACAGCTATGTACAGTGAGTCACAGACAGTTATGTACAGTGAGTCATACAAAGTTATGTACAGTGAGTCACAGACTGTTATGTACAGTGAGTCATACAAAGATATGTACAGTGAGTCACAGACAGTTATGAACAGTGAGTCACAGACAGTTATGTACAGTGAGTCATACAAAGTTATGCACAGTGAATCACAGACAGTTATGTACAATGAGTCGCAGACAGTTATGTACAGTGAGTCATACAAAGTTATGCACAGTGAGTCACAGACAGTTATGTACAGTGAGTTGCAGACAGTTATGTACAGTGAGTCATACAAAGTTATGTACAGTGAGTCACAGACAGTCACGTACAGTGAGTCGCAGACAGTTATGTACAGTGAGTCATACAAAGTTATGTACAGTGAGTCGCAGACAGTTATGTACAGTGAGTCGCAGACAGTTATGTACAGTGAGTCATACAAAGTTATGTACAGTGAGTCGCAGACAGTTATGTACAGTGAGTCGCAGACAGTTATGTACAGTGAGTCATACAAAGTTATGTACAGTGAGTCGCAGACAGTTATGTACAGTGAGTCGCAGACAGTCACGTACAGTGAGTCGCAGACAGTTATGTACAGTGAGTCGCAGACAGCTATGTACAGTGAGTCATACAAAGTTATGTACAGTGAGTCGCAGACAGTTATTTACAGTGAGTCATACAAAGTTATGTACAGTGAGTCGCAGACAGCTATGTACAGTGAGTCATACAAAGTTATGTACAGTGAGTCGCAGACAGTTATGTACAGTGAGTCCAGAAAGTCATGTACAGTGAGTCGCAGAACAGCTATGTACAGTGAGTCATACAAAGTTATGTGTAGTGAGTCGCAGACAGTTATGTACAGTGAGTCATACAAAGTTATGTACAGTGAGTCGCAGACAGTTATGTACAGTGAGTCGCAGACAGCTATGTACAGTGAGTCGCAGACAGTTATGTTCAGTGAGTCAGACAAAGTTATGTACATTGAGTCGCAGACAGTTATGTACAGTGAGTCACAGATAGTCATACAGTGAGTCGCAGACAGTTATGTACAGTGAGTCGCAGACAGTTATGTACAGTGAGTCATACAAAGTTATGTACAGTGAGTCGCAGATTGTTATGTACAGTGAGTCATACAAAGTTATGTACAGTGAGTCGCAGAAAGTCATGTACAGTGAGTCGCAGACAGCTATGTACAGTGAGTCATACAAAGTTATGTACAGTGAGTCGCAGACAGCTATGTACAGTGAGTCATACAAAGTTATGTACAGTGAGTCGCAGACAGTTATGTACAGTGAGTCACAGATAGTCACGTACAGTGAGTCGCAGACAGTTATGTACAGTGAGTCATACAAAGTTATGTACAGTGAGTCGCAGACAGTTATGTACAGTGAGTCGCAGACAGTTATGTACAGTGA
Organism: Bulinus truncatus; assembly: GCA_021962125.1. NCBI lineage: Eukaryota > Metazoa > Mollusca > Gastropoda > Planorbidae > Bulinus > Bulinus truncatus. Next base: position 160,016 of record JAGDYQ010000385.1, read on the forward strand.
GTCATACAAAGTTATGTACAGTGAGTCGCAGACAGTTATTTACAGTGAGTCGCAGACAGTCACGTACAGTGAGTCGCAGACAGTTATGTACAGTGAGTCGCAGACAGCTATGTACAGTGAGTCATACAAAGTTATGTACAGTGAGTCGCAGACAGTTATGTACAGTGAGTCATACAAAGTTATGTACAGTGAGTCGCAGACAGTTATGTACAGTGAGTCATACAAAGTTATGTACAGTGAGTCGCAGACAGTTATGTACAGTGAGTCGCAGACAGCTATGTACAGTGAGTCATACAAAGTTATGTACAGTGAGTCACAGACAGTTATGTACAGTGAGTCGCAGAAAGTCATGTACAGTGAGTCGCACATACAGCTATGTACAGTGAGTCATACAAAGTTATGTACAGTGAGTCGCAGACAGTTATGTACAGTGAGTCGCAGACAGTTATGTACAGTGAGTCGCAGACAGTTATGTTCAGTGAGTGTTATGTACAGTGAGTCAGACAAAGTTATGTACATTGAGTCACAGACAGTCACGTACAGTGAGTCGCAGACAGCTATGTACGATTCCCACGAAACAATTTGCATATTTTTGTATTGTTTCTTATTGGATAGTAAATTTACTATTACCAGGTCTATTACTATGAGATCCATTTAGCCCTATATAAGAGGTAGGATGTTATGGCTATATAATATTCTCAATAGGCCTCTGATGGAAAGGTGGCACATATGAGATGATGTAATCAGGTGAACAGCCCACATGTATGGCTTACGACAATCGATACAGGCCACGCGTACTGATGTGGCTGCTTGAACTATGTGGAACTTGTATTCACTATTGGACGATGTATTTTACATCTCACTGGACATGGTCACCCACACCTAAGGCTGCAAGTGATGGCGGACTAACTTTTGCAAGGATCCGCGTTGATGGGATTCGAACCAGATACCTGCATCACACAGATGGTGAGCGCAACCAGGTAGCCTGTACCACACAGATGATGAACACAATGATACCCAAAAAGGATGAGATGAAATCTCTTGGACTGTTTTTTATGGCGCCCTTTCTTTCATCCCCACCATAGATGATACAGCAATGGCCTTGAAGGCATGAGATATATCGGGCACTTGACCTTGATCTGAAATAACCATTGGTCCTCATCGGAGATCGAACCACTGACCCTTATGTCTACTTTCGAACATCCGTCTTCTGCATTGTAGATATACACATGCGAGAAAACTTTCCAGACTAAATATTTCACCGGGAAAGAAGCTTTCAGCAGTTAAAGAAACATTACAATAAAAATCCAAATTCACTCGATGGTAAATACAAAAAAAAAAAAATTGTTTACAAAAAAATACACACCAACTGATCAAGTAATGACAGAACACCGACAGGTAAATAAATAAATACATTTAATCGCAGGTAAGTATCACATTAAAAACACCAAAAATTCCAAAGGGGGAACATACGTCATTTCATACCGTTCCTGTGATAAATAATTCACAAACTTCTGAACCAGTGCTATCTGCAAGATTTGATTCCGCTGGCTTGTCTTACCCCCCCTCCTCCCAACCCCCTTCCCCCTCCCCCCATTGTATTGTGCCTGCCCAGGGCCGTGAATACGACTATGGGCCACTGGGTCGGTTGGTTCCGTGCAGTTTAATGTTTTTAAGTAGAAGCTGCTGCATAATAATATTGTTAAATCCATTGTAATTACCTTTTCGGGTCCCGATGGATTACTTGTGATTCAAGTTAAGACTGATAAGGAAGATCCCTCTTTACGAGCTATGCCTTTCGGTGGGTTTACTTTGAACAAACACACATGAAAAAAAAAATGTTGCTTTGTGTTATAGGCAATCTAGGGGTTGAATGGGTTGGGAGAGAGAGAGAGGGGGGGACATCATAACATCTGAGTATAGTTAGCTGTGTTTATCTACCTGGCCATCTGAATAATGTCCCGGCTTTTAACCACAATATGTTTTAAAAAAAAAAAAAAAAAAAACAAGCCTATTTATCTACGTAGAAGCGAGAACTGTGGAGACGTGGGGGTGGGGGGGGGGGTAGGGGGTGTTGGATGAAATAAAAAAAATCTCATAAATTTGGCTAATCAGATCTCCAGTCCTTGACGAGATATAGGCGTAGATTTGAACACACTTCTACCACTTGAAATGTAATAAATCTAAATTTAAGAAAACAAAAACCGAAAGGACATGTATGTATATGGGTATACGAATAAAATATATAGGTGTACATAAATATATAGGTATACATATAAAATATATGGTTATACATATCAAATATATAGGTATATGCCTGCATATAAAATATATAGCTGTACATATAAAATATATAGGTATACATATAAGAAATATAGGTATACATATAAAATATATAGGTGTACTTATAAAATATATAGGTATACATATAAAATATATAGGTATACATATAAAATATATAGGTATACATATAAAATATATAGGTATACATATAAAATATATAGGTATGCATATAAAATATATAGGAATGCATATAAAATATATAGGAATACATATAAAATATATAGGTATATATATATAAAATATATAGGAATGCATATAAAATATATAGGAATACATATAAAATATATAGGTATACATATAAAATATATAGGAATACATATAAAATATATAGGTATACATATAAAATATATAGGAATACATATAAAACATATAGGTATACATATAAACGATGTACATATATGAACCAAGTTTTTCACCAGTCAGAAAGTCAGAACTTGAAAATCGTTTGCTAATCTTAGTTGTCTGCTATCACAGTCTGCATTATCCACATATTTATTTCATTATCTTTTATTACATTCTTAATTGAAATTTAAAATAAAAAAATACACTGATTCTCGCTTTCCTTAGATATTAATAAATTTTGTTGTTTCAATTGAATTTCTTTTTCTATAGTTTTGCCAAGACCATTTAAAAAAAAAAAGAATCGAAGATTCTAACAGTTAATCCTTTCAATGTGACTCAAATCTTCATTTGTAAAGGACGCAACACCCACCATCTCTAAGCGGCATAAAAAGTGAAGTAATAATAAAAGAATAAAAAGCAAACGACAAGAATGGCGTCTTATTTTCCCGGTGTTCGACTTAAAGTCCTGGTTGGTGGTTGTCTGTTTTTAATGGCATCGTTTAGAAAATGCAGTGTCTGTTATGGCCCCATTGTTAGAGGAAGATGTCTGTCATTCCAGCTTGCGGCCGTACATGCGTACCAATATTGTGGGGGGGGGGGGGGGGGGGGAGTGAGGGCATTTTACGCGTGGCTTGCCGTACTGATTTCTATCCGATGAAAAGATTTGCATACAACTTTGTGTATGGGGGCGAACAAAAAGTGGGTCAGTCGTTTAGTAGAGTTTGACACCAATCCACTACCTCCCCCCTCCCCCCCCCCCACACACACCATAGAACCATCAACCAGTATCGTAAGGAAAGGTAGAGTACTTTGTTCGCCTGCGCATGGAGCCGAACTAAGTGCACACAAAAATAGCGGTAGTACAATTTTTTAAAAGCACTTTTAAGATCTAAGGGAGGGCGCCAAAAAAAAAAAGAAAACAAACAACGCTAGAACAGGGCGCCATGATAGTTAGCTACGACTCTCGTATCAACACAGTTATTAACTTACTGTCGGGTTTTTTTGGTTTTTTACTGACTACAGGCCCTTTAAAAAAAACGTTTATTGTGTAAGTCTATTAATTATTTATGAATTGCAACAATAAAAAAATCTAAATTGTGTATCAATAACACCTACCTCCCCCCCCCTTCCACAACTATATAAGCCACGTGCTCTCACAACGTTATTAATCAAGGTGAAAGAAGATAGCAACAGGTTTATACACGTGAGTTACTTAATACATGACACCATTTTCATAAGCCTCATAAAAAAATATTTTACATTAACATATTTACATTTTGGATAGTTATTCAGTGGAACGAATTTATGCGTGCACGCGCTCACACACACACGCACTCACACACACACACAAAACATTCATACATTCAAACTTCCGGTGACGTACAGCGAGTTAACCGTAGAGATGGCTCACTCCGCCGAGCCATTAAACAGCGGCGTCCCCGAGTGCGACTGGGGCGTCCTCTAACGGGCCCGTGTGACGAGGCGCTGACCCATGGCACCTTGAAGCAGATGGCAAGGACACCTTCTCATTGTAGTTGGGTTTTTTTTTTAATCTTTGTGTCACCTGGTTTTTAACCTAGGCGTTAGATCTTTTGTATGTGTTGTGTGCGTTACGCGATCGTGTGTTTGTGTGTGTATGTGTTTAATGTGTTTGATCAGTGACAGTAACAAAGTGTTCAGTGAGACTGAGGTGGGGCAGACGGGAGAGAGAGAGATAGAGAGAGAGAGAGAGAGAGAGAGAGAGAGAGAGAGAAAACGGTGCAAAATGAGAAGATTTGGGGATGGAGCTGAAGAAACTTTAAGTAAAAAATGACTGGTCAAAGTTTTAGCTTGTATCGCATTAAAATCAATCAATACATTACTGTATACCTGACTATAAATCAATCAATACATTACTGTGTACTTGACTATAAATCAATCAATACATTACTGTGTACCTGACATTAAATCACTCAATACATTACTGTGTACTTGACTATAAATCAATCAATACATTACTGTATACCTGACTATAAATCAATCAATACATTACTGTATACCTGACTATAAATCAATCAATACATTACTGTGTACCTGACTATAAATCTTGTTTCACAATTTTCAGAAGTTGTACTTGTAATTCAAAAATGATTTTTTTTTATTCCTCTAAATTGATCCATTCAAGGTTGTTCCAGATTTCACCTAATATGTACATTATCCTTTAATTTCTAAATTAATCTAAATTCTAATTTGATATAGATTTCACAGGTATGTGCTTTTCTTCAAAATTCTAAATTGATTCTAAAATTTCGATGGATCCAGATTTCTAGTTTAATTTATAATTATTCTCAAAGCTTAATAAAGATACATTATAGTTTTGTACAGATTTCACTTAGCATACATTTTATTCTTCTAAATATATCTGAATTATTTATTTGATCTTGATTTCACCAGGTATACAATTTAAATGAACCAACTTAGTCAGGCGTGTCTGCCGATCAATAAAAAATCCGACAGCGTCACGCTTGTTACCTGTTATTCTTCCATTCTCAATAAATTGTATTTACAACACGACAAAAGAGCTATTCACACTCACACGCCCACTGAGCAGCTCATGATCCGATCGTTGTCCGATAAACCAGATAGCCTTCTAATATATTCCTGAATACATTAAATTTTATAGCCAGCATCAAACTTACCCAGTCAGAGTCGTGCTCGATCATTGGTTGATTAGTTTTATATGTACGTCTGTCTATGTCGTCTGCATTCACCTTGCCGTCTGCCATTTTTGTGTGCTTTATTGCCCAGATATTTCATCCGGTCATGCGGCGCACGTTTGTGATTATAAGATATAACCTACTAGCTCAATCCCCATCCCATAATTATTTGTTTGTAATAGTTTGGCACGTCCACTTCTATACACGTCTATATTCCTTAATAAATTACCATTGTGGGTAATAGTTCTAAACTGTGCACGATTGGCTGTAGTCTGACACCGCTCTGGTCTTTCATGACCTTAACCCCTAGGCGGCAGAAGCTATCTGACGTTATTTTGGTAATCAAATCAATAGCAGGCTATGCAATTCACGTGGCGTAGGATTGGGAAAAAAGTGATTTAATTAATATATAAATATTTCTAATGTCAAGATCCCCTTTATGCACTAAGCTTGTGAAGGTCACCCAAGATGCCCCTCCCCCTTGCTAAAGCCGCCACTGTTCGAACCATAGCCTTCCCTACACCAGTGTATTCAATGATGAGACAGATATTGAAAGGAAAAGTTAAGAAGAAATTAGCCCTGTTTTAAGAAGGCACAAATTACGGGAAAATTTGGAACTAGTATAATATACCCAACTAGTAAAATATACCCAACTAGTATAATATACCCAACTAGTATAATATACCCAACTAGTATAATATACCCAAATAGTATAATATACCCAACCAGTATAATATACCCAACTAGTATAATATACCCAACTAGTATAATATACCCAACTTGTATAATATGCCCAACTAGTTTAATATGCCCAACTAGTTTAATATACCCAACTAGTATAATATACCCAATAAGTATAATCTACCCAACTGTTGTTCCTTTCCCAAACTAAAGTCAAAAGTACCCATTTACATTTTGACCTAAAAAAAATTTAAAAAAAAAATGTTTATAAATGTAATCTCAACATACATCGACCCCTAAGGCTGAAGGACCTCCTCATGAAATTATTTATATAGATGATTGATTTCATCTGAATGTTGTTTTCCAATTGAAAATTCATCTTGATTTCACATTTACTTATCATTTTTTTTTATTATCTTCTTTCAGATGGTAAACGACGGGACCAGTCGACGCTCTTCGGGAAACATCAGCCCCCGAAGAAGAGAAGAAAGTCCAGGACGGCCTTCACCAATCAACAAATTTACGAGCTGGAAAAACGATTCCTGTACCAGAAATACTTGACCCCGGCTGACAGGGATGAAATAGCTGCCAGTCTCGGCCTGACCAACGCCCAGGTCATCACGTGGTTTCAGAACCGTCGCGCGAAGCTCAAGAGGGATCTGGAAGAGCTGAAGAATGACGTAACTGCGGCCAAGAAGCTTCCGGTCAGCAAGTCGATCCCTGGCTCTATCGTTGAGATGGAGCTGAGGAAAGTTCAGGAGAAGACCCTCAGAGATAGTTTCAACAACGGGGGTCTGCAGTCTCCATCGTCCTCGTCGTTGGCCAGCTTGAGCGACGATCCCCAGGACAACACGCCCGACCGCAGCCCGGGGAACGCCGGCGAGGCCGGTGATGATCTTTTGATCTCCAGGATCAAAGGAGGGGAGGAGGAACCCATGGACACCCACTGCTGTGATGAAACCGATGAAGACAATGACAACGAACTGAGCGATGATGACCACCCCCACTCGCGAGAGGTCAAGCAGAATGGTCAGCTCTACAGCCCACGCATCAACGACAGCGAGAAACTGGACATGCAGAAAAAATTTGACCTCATGCTCCAGGATGACATGAGGACCGGGTCTGTGCGCGAGCAGATCCGAGACATAGAGAGCCATACCTAGAGTTAGACGTGAGCCTGGCTTAACCAGAAATAATGTACACGTTAAAATACTCGTCATGTGTGTTTGGCCGATAGGAATCGATAGCTCAGAAATCTGGCCACCCGCCTAACAATTTGTGTTTCATTCGTACGGAACTTTAAAAACAAACTCGTTCAAGGAATTATACATAAAAAGCTCACAAATGAAATCAAACTGGGATACTTTAGTCACTACGACTAATACTAACTCATAGTCTGGATTAAACGCTCGTACAATACATATATTGATATATATTTTGTGGTGTGGTTCTCACTTTATGCATATAGAATATTCATCGGTATCTTTGATCTGCACTTGTATATTCATCTACAGTAACATGTACAAACGAATATGTTTATATATCTGTTTAATTTAAATTTGTTTGTTCATGTCACAATTGTGGGTTTTAATTATATTGTTCAAGTTTAGAAATTTGTATTTTTTACAGTGGAGTTAACTTTTTCTTTTGTTTTTTTTTTTGCATACACATTTGCCACTTTTTTTTTTTAATTTGAAATATCGTTTTATCACTCTCGCTACAACGAGATGATACGTGGGGGTTTTATGGATGTAATTCTGCTTCATTTTATTTATTGCTAATAACGACAAATATTGAATACATATCCACTTTCAGTAGCTTCGTCACTTTAACAGAAAACAAAAGACGAGGCTAAGACAACAACTGGTAATATTAAGAAACATTAAATGTCTTTTTTTTTGGGGGGAGGGGGGGTCGATTAATTCAGATAGAAGAATTTTTCACAATTAACCTCACTCGACTTTGCTGTCTCTTTCTGTCTTCACGACAGTTTAATTATGATATCAATTGGTGTTATGTAATAATGTACGTACGCATGATCTGCTTGTAGATAGATGACAGTGCTCACATATTATTCATACAGAGGTTCTAAAAAAAACGGTTTACGAAAGTCTATTACTACACTCAGAACATTACAGATGCTATTGACTCATCGGACTTAAAGAACGAACACGCGCACACTTACCCATAGACTTAAAAATAAAAGTATGTCACTGCTATCGACTGCTGCTACCGACAGCTGCTTCCGACTGCGGTTGCCGACTGCTGCTACCGAAGGCTGCTACCGAAGGCTGCTACTGACTGCTGCTACCGACTGCGGCTACCGACTGCTGCTACACGTCTGCTGCTACTGACTGCTGCTACTGACTGCTGCTACTGACTGCTGCTACCGACTGCGGCTACCGACTGCTGCTACGTCTGCTGCTACTGACTGCTGCTACTGACTGCTGCTACTGACTGCTGCTACCGACTGCTGCTACTGACTGCTGCTACTGACTGCTGCTACTGACTGCTGCTACCGACTGCGGCTACCGACTGCTGCTACCGAAGGCTGCTACTGACTGCTGCTACTGACTGCTGCTACTGACTGCTGCTACTGACTGCTGCTACCGACTGCTGCTACTGACTGCTGCTACCGACTGCTGCTACCGACTGCTGCTACTGACTGCTGCTACTGACTGCTGCTACCGACTGCGGCTACCGACTGCTGCTACACGTCTGCTGCTACCGACTGCTGCTACTGACTGCTGCTACTGACTGCTACTGACTGCTGCTACCGACTGCTGCTACTGACTGCTGCTACTGACTGCTGCTACTGACTGCTGCTACCGACTGCGGCTACCGACTGCTGCTACACGTCTGCTGCTACTGACTGCTGCTACTGACTGCTGCTACCGACTGCTGCTCCTGACTGCTACTACCGACTGCTGCTACCGACTGCTGCTACCAAAGGCTGCTACCGAAGGCTGCTACCGACTGCTGCTACACGTCTGCTGCTACCGACTGCTGCTACCGACCGCTGCTACCGACTGCTGCTACCGACTGCTGCTACTGACTGCTGCTACCGACTGCTGCTACCGACTGCTCGACTGCTGCTACTGACTGCTGCTACCGACTGCTGCTACCGACTGCTGCTACTGACTGCTGCTACCGACTGCTGCTACCGACTGCTCCTACTGACTGCTGCTAGTGACTGCTGCTACCGACCGCTGCTACCGACTGCTACTAAATACCAATCTTTCCCAGTTTACAAAATATTCTCAAAAAATATAAACATACAAGAAGAAATATCGGAGAGTATGTTCGCCTCCCCCCCCCCACTCCTTTTTCATAATACATGTACTTAGATTTTCGATCAATCATCTTGGTATTTCTTGTTTACAAAGACTGGATAGCGTAATGAAAATTAAATTATCTATAGCTGTTTTAAGCTCTACGAACTTAAAACTCGATAAATTAGTTTGAAAATATTTTCTCCCAGTTTTTAACTATATAACGAAAATCATTACAAATAACAATTATCAAATGATAGTTCACCGAGGGGAATAACAGTTTCATGACAACTGAATAGAAACAAACAATAACACCTGCTTACAGAAATAATATCATTTAATGATTTTCGTTACAGAATGTAAGCGAGACGCCCTTTAACTCAGTGAATGTAACCGAGAAGCCATTTAAATCAGTGAATGTAAGCGAGAAGCCATTTAACTCAGTGAATGTAAGCGAGACGACATTTAACTCAGTGAATGTAAGCGAAACGACCTTTAACTCAGCTGAAAAAATAATTACTTTCTTTTTGGTCTATTATACTGTCTCTCTTGAGCCCCTCTAGTAATGTATCAGCATTGACATCGTGGGTTCTCCGAGCTGCCACAAACTGTTAAGTTGACTCGGGGGGTCCCTGAAAAAAAAAGCTCAGGCTGACCAACATGGGCCACTTATGTTTCACGTAAACTAGGTGCCGCCACGGATGGGCATTGATGCCATGAAACAAAACGACACAATTCAACACAGTGACAGTGACAGTGACAGCGACAGCGACAGCGACAGCGACAGCGACAGTGACAGTGACAGTGACAGCGACAATGACACATTGAGTGACAGTGGTGTGACATAGGACCACACCGCCCCTCCCCCCTTACCTGAGTCTAACTAATACAGAGTCACGTGGTCACCTTGCAGGCGTAAGAACTAATTTATATTCACATGTGATGCATATCACACACAAAAAACCCCACCATGTGCACACATCTGTTCTAGACTAGAATGTACGATATGATTATTTGGTTTTTCGTATTCTGCCAAGGTACTTCATTGAGCAACCTGTAGAGTTGTGTCCACCTGATAATTAAATGTTATCATTTTAGCACTATTTTAATTTTAACTACAACAATCTTTCTATTAGCTCTTAATGTCATTTTTTTTAATTTAATAAATAATGTGATATTTGTTATAACAGCATACAATAAACTTTTGAATGCCTTAGAATGTTCTTTCTTGGTTTATTTGTGCTGGTCCAGTTAAAATGTTATTTGATTTGCCAGTATAAATAGAAGTGTAGAAATGACAAGGATATATAGTCGAAATGACCCTGGTTTTACAGTGGAATTCCCCAGATTAAACAGTATTTTACAAGAGAAATGATCACATGATGCATTAGAGATGACCTAGTTTAACAGTACAACCTAGAAATGAGAACGCTTCAGAGTTGCGGACTAAGGCCAGATAGAGAGCTAGAGTTGCGGACTAAGGCCAGATAGAGAGTTGCGGACTAAGGCCAGATAGAGAGCTAGAGTTGCGGACTAAGGCCAGATAGAGAGCTAGAGTTGCGGACTAAGGCCAGATAGAGAGCTAGAGTTGCGGACTAAGGCCAGATAGAGAGCTAGGGTTGCGTTCAGTACAAATGAAGGCCACGTAGTGCAGCTAAAAACATTAAAGGAGAAGTCGTCCGAAAATGAGGAGCCAGTGACATTCAACTTTCAGGGTTAGGTTTACACACAGTGGGCATAAGTTGGAGAGTCCATTTTGAAAAACAAGCAATTTAAGTCTTTTCCGTTTCGGACAAAGGACATTTTAGAGCATTTTCGTGTACGGTTACGCCGGATGAAATCCGTATTTTTTTTTCCGGGTGAAAGCCATAGATTTTGCTGGTAAATAGAGAGGGAAGTAATCATGTTGAATAACTGTTACAAAAATAAATAATGATTACGCCCCTTTGATTAGCTTTAATATTTGTATTTAAATATAAGCAAAAACGGTAATTAAAATGCCCCCTTTTTCGGCCCTCAGAGATCAGATCGCGAAATGCACTTTTGATGTACACTTGGCAGGCCAAGACCTACAAAATGATATATACATCATGGGTCTAAGACTTATGGTTGCTGAGATATAGGGCGGTCCTTTATTAATATAGCTTATATAGTAAAAACGGTACTTAAAACGCCCCCTTTTTCGGCCCTCAGAGGTCAAATCGCGAAATGGACAAAAGTCATTTTTTGGCAGGCCAAGACCTACAAAATGATATATACATCATGGGTCTAGGACTCATGGTTGTTGAGATCTAGGGTGGTGAAGGACAGACAGATAGACAGACAAAACGGGGACAATAGAGCATTTTTTTTTCGAAAATGCTCTAAAAATCATCCAAACAAACTTGTTACCAACAGGGCGGTTAAGCTGATGTATGATAACAGGATGACCCAATTCTGAAAGATTCTCCAGAAAAGGACGTGACAAATCCCCTTTGATAATTTCTTCATGTAGTAAGATTCCCCAGTCGTCTGCCAAGAAACATGACAAGAAACTCCAGAAACAATAGATTCAGAACACATTTTTTTTTATTTTACATTTATTTTATTTGTATCATTCACTTTGTTTAACACGTGAATGACACGTATTATTATTTAGCGTTTTGTCAGGTTGATGACCCCGATGTTAATAAAAAAAAAGATTCAGTTATATTGAAACGGAATGTATTTAATTAATTGATTTCAATGTTCGAAGTACGAACTTTTCGGGTGACGAAGAGAGTCCTTTAACGAATTAAGTTCGTAAGTCGATGTACCATTTTACATTAGAAATGACTTGGTACTAACAGTAGAGGGGACGGATGGTCGTGCGGTAACGCGCTCGACTGTCGACCTGAGGGTCACTGGTTCGATCTTCTGTGAGGACCATATTGTATTTTCAGGTCCCCGTTACATCTCCCGTGGTGCCTCCATGGTCATTGCACTATCGGCTATGGTGGGGATGAAAGAAGGGCACTACAAAAACCGTCCCATTAGTGGTTTATAGGATCTAAGAGATTTCATCTCATCCTTACAGGTAAAACAGAAAAAAAATTCCTGGTTAAACAGTAGTAATGGGCTGGTTAAGCAGTAGATATGGACTGGTCATCATTACACGCCCAAAGCCCAAGTGACAACAATTACTTGCTGCCTACTTGGTTCTTCCATGTCCATTACAACATATTTCATGGTAGGTAACGGCAGAAATCGTCCCATCGAGATTATACAAGAGATACATATCTTATTCTTGTATTTAGCACCGGCTGATCATTCATTCAAGTTTTTTTTCTCTCTAAAAGTAATGCTCAATAAATATTTAATTATATTATTCAAGTCTAATTGTTAATCGGGCCTTCAGATTTATAAAATATATTCAGCATTTAGTTTTTAAACTACAAATGAAGTAAAAACCATCAAGTATTTGAAAGGAAAACTGTACGGAATAATGCAATTTTCAATGACACAAATAATGAAATGGGTGATGAAATAAATAATGACACAGCTCGTGAATATTAACAAGGGGAGGTAAATATTTAGAGAGATATTAAATGTCATCGTTAACTTCAGGGGAGATAACCGTTAGAGCTTCTCATGGCTGGGATATCTTCAAATAAAGCCCACACAAGTTCACCCGATGAGGTAGACATATATATAGACCTTACAGCAAAACATGTTTGAATTACTTGAAAACAGGGGCGCCGAGAGGCGACAAGGGCACCAGGGGCAGGACATCATTGCGGGCCCCTTAATAAACAATGAGTCGTGAAAAAATTGACATGGTCGGGGCGGCCGGGCCCCCTTACAGATGCGGGCCCCCTGGTAATGACTCCCCTGACCCCCCCCTCTCGGCGTGCCTGCTTGAAAACAATTTTTCCTTTATAAGATTTAATTTATTTTGCCGTTGGGCTGTTCTGTGTTGTTTTATCTTTGCTTTGTGAAATTGGAAATCTTTTATTACAAACTTCGCGAAAACCAATCAATTTGAAATTTTGAACAGGTGTGTATTCTCGATGACAATAAACTACTCTAATACACTCGTGTCAGTGAAGTTAATTCTTTTGGAGTCCAAAGCAATGTTCCCTCTAAGCTGAGCGCGTGAGCGATCGCTCACACGAATTCAGAGCGTCGCTCATACTACACGTACGATCGCTCACTCCGACGGACGACGGATCGCTCACAAATTTGGGCTTCAAACAAAAATATCGCTCAGAGACAAAATTTCTTGCTCTCTTCATACCACACTTTGGAGGGAACATTGGTCCAAAGTGAAGTAGATAAACACCACGTTCGACGGGCTTAAAATATTTATTTAATAAAATGATATTTTAAAGTAAATATTTAATAAAATAGTATTTTTAAGTAAATATTAAATAAATTGGTTTTTTTAAGTAAATAAAAAATATAAAATTCCCGCCCGTCGTTCGACGGGCTAAAAATACTTGTGTTTAATATTTTATGTAAACTTTACCAAGGAAAAACAAGATACATTCTTTATTCAGTATAACGCATTAAGTTTTACTATTATATTTGAGTAAATCCATTTTTAATGGTTTACAAATTTTAATGACAGGCCAAATATGCTATAGAGGGACGGGTGGCTGAGCGGTGTAGAGCGCTCGACTGTAGAACTAAGAGTCCCGGTTTCGATCCTCTGTGAGAACCAAGGGAGTTTTTTTCAGGATCAGGTGAAAGTTGGTCAAAAGTCCTTCAAGTTCACCCAGCATTAAATGGGTACCTGCCTAATTGAGAAAGTAAATGGACCCTATTTAACCCACGGTGATCTATAACACAATATACTTATTACATAAAAAAAAAAATAACCTATGCTTTACCGTGTTAAACCAAATTTACACCAGCCATGGGTGAACTACGGCGTATAGCAGACCTCGCCTTTATTTGGGCTGGTTTTTTGGCGGGCTTCAAAGTTTTATAATACTCTTAATAGTTAATTACGAAGATAAAAAAAAACACTTAAAATTTTTTAAATGATATTAAATTTTGACATTTCTGACGGCTTTCATCTAAATTTTCTTGAGAACGCTTACCCCCCCCCCCTTTCTGCAAATGGCTTTTTCAGAGGGTTTTATTTTGTTTTGGCTTTAATAATTTAACCATCAATTTAGTATGTGTTATAGAACAGATAGTACGTTTTCATCCGTATCAGAATTATAAAACCTGTTATATGTATACCTTTAAAAAAGATGATCGTCGATCGTGAGTAAATGACGCCAAAGACTGTACCTTATTTAATAAAATAAAAAAAAACCACCATGTACCTATTTAATAAAAAAAAAATAACCCACTCTGTACCGTATTTAATACAAAAAATAATAACCCTCTGTGTACCGTATTTAATTTAAAAAAAGCTCTCTAGAATCTGCTAAAACTCTGCAACGTTGTTTACAGTCTCCATAGCGGCAATTTCTAAGCTAATAATGAAGTTCAGAACGAAGTCTATTTGTAACCTGATCAGTACTGGAGTTCTTTTGATTTGTACCCCCCCCCCCCCCCTCCCAGCTCGTCAATAAATAAATTATACTGCACAGCGTGCCTCCCCTCCCCCGCCCCTATTCCACCCCTCACCATTCAGTCAAGACAACGCTACGGCGGGGGCATACATCAATGGCTGAAGTCGGGGGTGAGTGGTTTTCACATTAAGTTGTTCTCTGCTTTATGCTGACTTTTATTGCGTGAGAGATCCTGGGTGGGATGGAGAGAAAGTCTGAGAAGAAAGTGAACATGAAGCAAAATGTACATTCAAAATGCGGGACCAAACTACAACACACTGCAATAAATAAATAAATTATACTGCACAGACTACAACACATTGCAATAAATAAATAAATTATACTGCACAGACTACAACACACTGCAATAAATAAATAAATAAATTATAATGCACAGACTACAACACATTGCAATAAATAAATAAGTAAATTATACTGCACAGACTACAACACATTGCAATAAATAAATAAATTATACTGCACATACTACAACACACTGAAATAAATAAATAAATAAATTATAATGCACAGACTACAACACATTGCAATAAATAAATGAATTAATTATAATGCACAGACTACAACACATTGCAATAAATAAATAAATTAATTAATTATACTGCACAGACTACAACACATTGCAATAAATAAATAAATTATACTGCACAGAATACAACACATTGCAATAAATAAATAAATTATACTGCACAGACTACAACACATTGCAATAAATAAATAAATTAATTAATTATACTGCACAGACTACAACACACTGCAATAAATAAATAAATTATACTGCACCGACTACAACACATTGCAATAAATAAATAAATTATACTGCACAGACTACAACACATTGCAATAAATAAATAAATTATACTGCACAGACTACAACACATTGCAATAAATAAATAAATTATACTCCACAGACTACAACACATTGCAATAAATAAATAAATTATACTGCAAACTATTGCAGTTTGAAGCGGGTAATATGAGAATGAAAACTATTTCTACTTAGTATTAAAAAAAAAAACACCAAATACACAAAAAAAAAACTTTTATTCGAATGTGTATTAGCAGTTTGTTTCTGCTTTTTTTTTTTTCATTTCGAGGTCAAACGTTTTGCTAGAGAACTCCACATATTTGAATATTTTCCCTAACTTTAGATTATAACAGTAATTCGTTCCATTATTTTTGTTTTAAATTTTCGTTATTCAATGTTTTATTTATCATTTATTATTTGTAGAACTACATTTTTTTTCAAATTATTTCAACGATTTTTCAAACATTGAATCAAACAATCAATTATATTAATTACAAATGTATGGATCGGCTGGCTCTTCTTATTATGCTCTTTATCATGTCTGTATACATTTATTACTTTCAAGAATGATGTGATAAATAAATCAACTTTATGTTCCGTCCAGCGTCTCTCTAACTGTTCAACTCATCAATCTATTTTAAACAATCAATTTCTGAAACAGAATAAACTCTTTTATCATTGTCGTTAACATACTCATTTCTTTAAACAATCGATGTTCGTAACGTAATCATCTCTTTAAAGTTTGAACAATCAATGTCTGTAACAGAACCATCTCTTTTAAAATTGTATGTCTGTAACGAAATTACCTCCTTTCAGTTTTAACAGAATCCCCACTGATCTATACAATATATGTACAAAAGTTTAAAAGTTTTAGGGGCCGTGTTTTGGATTTCTTTTTTTTTTTTTTGCCTTATCTCCAATGAGTACCATACATACGGAGTCCTCTTGTATTGGTAAAATTATAATCCATCCAGTATAACAGTTCTATACGGTACTTACTTTTCAACCTTGTTGATCTTGTATTACATTCACCAGTCATTAACAAATCTCCCCTGAGGGGACAGTTCTTTTATCCTCATCTTGTCTCCATAGTGGACATACGGCGCCCTGGGCACTGTCCATATTTACGTTGTCCCGAAATCCCCCCCTCCGCCTACCATGACGCCCTCGCTATCAGTCTATCTGTCCTTCATTCTCTCTGGTACACTCTATCATACTTTGGTTGTTTCACTGTCTGTATTCCATCCATCCCTGTAGCTAAGGGGCCTTGCAATCCCCTCTTGTTTATTTGCCAACATAACAATTGGAGACAGCGGTCCACTGGATCGATGAGAGATGAGCCACAGAGTACAGAGCCCTGTTTATTTGATTACCGATCAGGCCAATGATTTATTGAACGGACACACAAGCTTCAGTATTGATGTATACCCTCCCCACTCTTTACATCTTCACTTTGAACAACTGGTAGTGGAAGGGCAATTATTATTTTTTTTTTTTGGAAACGCATGTATCACTTCAGTAATGGCAAATATTTTGTGGTTGATTTGAAATGTATTTATCACTTTGGTAATGGCACATTTTGTAAGATTTGTTGTCATTTTCAATATTTAGACTATCTGACCTACAACTTAAAGGGATGACAACAACATATTTATTCTATGTAGGACCGTCCTTGAACTCATTTAACGGCTCGCTCCAGGATTAACAATAAGCTTGTTCATCACTCACCACATATTGTATAACACTGAGTACAAGTGAATCATCTCCGATCTTGCTCCACATTCTTATGGCTACTAGTACAGCACGTTTTATAAAAGAATAGTAATACAATATAAAGTAAAATCTAAAAAGTAATACCCTAAAAGATATATTATGATTATATCCGGTTGACTAATTCGATTTTTTAATTATTTTTTTTTTGGTCAGGACGAAGTGAGGTCTTTTCAAAAATGTTTTAAAATTAGTTTCACACAACATAAACACAATTTCGAATTAATATCTCAGACTGTTCCCATGACTCACCATGAATGTAAACGTCATTTAGATGTAGCTTTAGATGCTGGTCTCTGATACTTTAGATTTGTCACTCTTAGTATTCATTGATGGCGAATTAGTTATTTACTCTTTTTAATTTGTCCCCCCCCCTCCCGGGCTAGAATATTTCGTGTCATTTTGATGTTCAAGATGAGTGTTGAGTTAAAAATATCTTGAACTATCCGGATCGATGTCAAGATTCGGCAAAATAATTAGATATTACTCAAGCGATTAGTTTTCGCTGGACAGGTAACGAAATATCTGTATTTGAAGAGACATCATCTGATCAATACACGGACCTGTAACCAAAGCCTATGACCACTGGCGGCGCCCCCCCCCCTTGAATTTTGGCTTGCCCCCCCTTAAAATATTTCGTTCCGCCGCCACTGCCAATGACTCACATTGCTGGAAGAGTCCCTTGTCATGACTTTTGTTCTGCCAAACACAAGAAAGCGTAATTTTAATATTTGTCATTTGTCTCCGGCTAAAATGACCTCACTGGACACCCCAATTTTTAAAGATTAATAGGCCTACACTGCCCGGTCTCGCCGAGAATTTTAGCCACAACATACACAGAGGTATCACGTTAATAGCCACAACATACACAGAAGTATCACGTTAATAGCCACAACATACACAGAAGTATCACGTTAATAGCCACAACATACACAGAGGTATCACGTTAATAGCCACAACATACACAGAAGTATCACGTTTATAGCCACAACATACACAGAGGTATCACGTTAATAGCCACAACATACACAGAAGTATCACGTTTATAGCCACAACATATACAGAAGTATCACGTTAATAGCCACAACATACACAGAAGTATCACGTTTATAGCCACAACATACACAGAAGTATCACGTTAATAGCCACAACATACACAGAGGTATCACGTTAATAGCCACAACATACACAGAAGTATCACGTTAATAGCCACAACATACACAGAAGTATCACGTTAATAGCCACAACATACACAGAGGTATCACGTTAATAGCCACAACATACACAGAAGTATCACGTTAATAGCCACAACATACACAGAGGTATCACGTTAATAGCCACAACATACACAGAAGTATCACGTTAATAGCCGCAACATACACAGAAGTATCACGTTAATAGTAACTGACAAAGATATGACCTTCTAAAAAGTAAAACCTAAAAAAATACAAGCAATTAAGCCTGTTCCATTCTGGACACAGGACGTGTTAGCACATTTTCATGTTATGTATCAGTACGTTTGTTAGCTTTCAGTAAATATTTGTAAATTTTGGAAATGTTTATAAATTCAATTGTGTAATGCATATATCTGTAAAAAAAATATTATAAAGACGTTTCTTTATATTTGAAAAAAAATTATTTTCTCTTAAATCTAACTACAAGTGGTTTGTGGTTACTGAAATAGGACTCATAATTGAAAACATTCGAAATTGTAGTCATTTAATCGTCCGAAAACTCCGTCAATTGTTGCATAGCTCTGATACTTTCAATTAAACTCAGAACACAAGCTTACTATTTCATTTGATGAGTTTCTTAATAAATCTTGGTGAAACTACGTGCTGCAGTATTTCGCACCAAATGAATGGGTTATTGAACGTACAAGGTGTATATATAATATATAAGCCCCTTAGGAGCCCTGAAGCCCGGCCCTCAGAGGTCCTATCGCGAAATAAACTTTTGATGTACACATGGCAGGCCAAGACCTACAAAATGATATATAAATCATGGGTCTAGGACTTATGGTTGCTGAGATATAGGGCGCTCCATTATTAATATAGCTTATATAGTAAAAAACAGTACTTTATAAGGCCCCTTTTACGGCCCTGAGAGGTCAGATCGCGAAATGGAAAAAAGTCATTCCTTGGCAGGCCAAGACCTACAAAATGATATATACATCATGGGTCTAGGACTTATGGTTGCTGAGATATAGGGCGCTCCATTATTAATATAGCTTATATAGTAAAAAAACAGTACTTTATAAGGCCCCTTTTACGGCCCTGAGAGGTCAGATCGCGAAATGGAAAAAAGTCATTCCTTGGCAGGCCAAGACCTACAAAATGATATATACATCATGGGTCTAGGACTTATGGTTGTTGAGATCTAGGGTGATGACAGACAGACAGACAGACAGACAAAACGGGGACAATAGAGCATTTTTTTTTTCGAAAATGCTCTAAAAATCAATTGACTTCTAGTACGTTTTGTATTCTAACACATTATCGTTTTTAAAAATAGTTTCATTCATACATCACATTCCGCTGACACCACTCACCCCTCGTTCTAATAATATTCTGACAAACAAACTGATATGAAGTGTGCATTGTTTTCAAATCAAAATATAACACAATAATAGCAGGCCTACTATTCACTGGGTATACACACTTTCAGTATACTGGTATTTAATGTCAGAAAATTACATAGTAATTACTCGAGTATCCCGATCCCTTAAATTTCTGTTGGTAATTACCCTCCCCAACTTAAACGCAGTTAGACTGCTTCAATCTATTATTGAATTACCCTTCTCCAACTTACACACAGTTAAACTGCTTCAATCTATTATTGAATTACCCCTCCCCAACTTACACACGGTTCAACCTCTGCGATCTATTATTGCGTCACTGGCTTCAAGTAATTACAGATTCGGTGAAAATTTCACTGAATCACATAATGATATATGTGGTCATCACTTGATTATTGGTGACATGCATATAATTCCAAAGTGTCACGAGGCTGAGAAATCACAATGTAACAAGTGATATAACGAGAATTTGATGTAAAAATAAATATGAAAAATAACGTTACAGCCGTCATGGTTAATTTAAAGTAAAACCGTGTTTCGTTTAGGCTCACTTGGTTCACGGCAATTTCTAACAACTGAATCATGAAGGGGGGAAAAAAGAAACTGAGATATATACTAATGGGAGGCTAAGATATTTCATGAAGTGCGAGTGATGGGGAGAGAGAGAGAGACAGAGAGAGACAGAGAGAGAGAGACAGACACAGAGAGAGAGAGAGAGAGAGAGAGAGAGAGAGAGAGAGAGAGAAAGAGAGAGAACGCTGATCCCGCCGCTAGACCATACCCAGAATCTGACTCGTGCGCCGCTGCCACCACTGCTAGATACTCAGCGGCTATTGGACATGGCGGTCTGAGCACTCCGGAAGTCGAATGCACGATTCTTGTAGTGCTGCATGAGTGAACCTTAGCGTGTCTCTACCCATCTTCGTCTGTCCGATCCTATCAAGTACATCCGGGTAATGCGTAGTGGAGGGGGGGCACAGGGTGTAATTTGCCTTACGATGAAACGGGGGAATGCTAGGAAGAAATGCTGTAGGGGAAGGGGGGGGGGTGTAACACTAGACAATAAACCGTGCACTGCGCCCCAGTGAGACTACAACATACCTTCCTCATTATCCCCATGTCAATAGGATGAATGTAGACACTCTGTAGGCCGCCATGTTTCATTAATTTGTTACGGGCAGAGCCACATATTAACTACAGCTAATTAATGAGCCAACAATGGTAAGTTATATTGCTCATGGACAGCTCATCACCCATCGTAAATGGACATGAATAAATAAAGCGATTTTTTTTAAAATTTCTTTCTGTGTATGTGTGTTTTAAATGTATATGTTAAATATATTTGTTAAATGTGGGTGTGAAATGTGTGTGTTAAATATGTGTGTTAAGTGTGTTTGTTAAATGTGTGTGTTAAGTGTGTTTGTTAAATATGTGTGTTAAAGGTGTGTGTTAAATGTGGGTGTCAAATGTGTGTGTGTGTTGTACTTGCATCTATAAAAATAAACAACAATTTATAGTGTTTATATAGAATGTCTATATTATTTTTTAAATAAGTACTTTTCCAATGAATAAATATGTGTTATCAATTTTAATCGCAATGGATTCACACAGAGAAATTTCCCAACCTCTGTTATAGATGCCACTTATATTAACGACCTTTTTTATTTTTTTTTGAATCTATTTTATTATTTTCAATTAAAAAAGATTCTACTTACACCTCCAATCATTGTGGACTCATCCGTTATTCACATCACCAGGCATTTTAACAGACGCACGTCTATGTTGACAACTAACATCCATATTAACAATTGTTTACAGCTACCGACAACCCGTGCAAAGGTTCACAACGAGTTCTCTTTTCTTTGGGTTTTCCGGAACCTGGCGAATAGTTGAGAAAACTCGTGTCAGTTCTGATTTCCCGCCTGCTCCAATAACGAAGTCCCAGTGCCAGAATCTTATTGTGTTAATGTGACATCACGCGGAGGTATCTGGGTACACCTGTCAGGACACTCCATGTTGAATTAGTTCAGACACCGGCGATGTCGGTCTGTGATTCTGTATAGACACGTAGTGTACAACAGTGTACATGCTCTTGTCAAGGATACTTTGTAGTGGCTATGACCTAAAAGTTCCCTTCTTAGCCCTAACGGGCCTTCGGGGCAGATGAAGTGTAGAATTCATCTGTTTCTATAACCTCGGCATATGAAGGGATTGTGTGGTTAGCACAACGCCCAGCCGCCTTTACTTCCCCAACTTACAGCCAGGTACCCATTTAGAGCTGGGTGGACTTGTGGGACGACTTTGCACCAAATTTCACCTGGAAAAATTTCATGGGCCTCACCGAGGATCGAACCCACGACTCTCAGGTTGACAGTCGAGTATCTACACCACTCGGCCATCCGTCCCACGGCTATGACCTATGTTCCCTCTAATTCTCGGAAGGCTACGTTGTGTGCGGCAAAAGATCCTTTGTCGTAACTGTGGCCAATGTTACCTCTAATTCTCGGAAGGCCAATGTAATTCTCGGATGGCTATGTTGTGTGAGGCAGAAGATCCTTTGTTGTAACTGTGTCCGTAGTTACCTCTAATTCTCAAAAGGCTATGTTGTGTGCGGCAGAAGATCCTTTGTCGTAACTGTGGCCAATGTTACCTCT
Organism: Bulinus truncatus; assembly: GCA_021962125.1. Lineage (NCBI taxonomy): Eukaryota > Metazoa > Mollusca > Gastropoda > Planorbidae > Bulinus > Bulinus truncatus. Next base: position 182,703 of record JAGDYQ010000385.1, read on the forward strand.
AATTCTTGGGGACGGGTGAACGACCGTGCAGTAAACCGTTCGACTGTCGAACTGGGGGGTGGGGGGCCCTGTTTCGATTTTCGGTGAGAAACAATGGATATTTCAGATCACGGTTAAAGTCTCCGTTATATCTCCCGTGGTGCCTCCATGGTCTGCACTATCGACTATTTTGGGGATGAAAGAAGGGTACTGCAAAAAACTGTCCCATTAGTGGCTTATAGGATCTAAGATACTTCATCTCTTCCTTAAAGGGGCTTCACTCACCTCTAATTCTTGGAAGGCTGTGTGGTCTGCGGCCGAAGATATTGGCTGTGCGCAGCTCTTGATAGAAAATCGATATATTTGTTTGCGCAATAAAACTCAAATATTTATGTGCAATGTTGAAATGTGTGCGCACCCACACGCGAACATACTAGCGGTAACACTGGCTACGGCCCATTGTAGATTCTGTACAGACATAAAGTGTACATAGTCTTGTCAATGACCAGGCACGCCGAGGGGGGGGCAGGGAGGGTCATTGCCAGGAGGCCCGCATCTGTAAGGGGGCCCGGCCGCCCCGACCATGTCAATTTTTTCACGACTTATTGGGCCGCAATGATGTCCTGTCCTGGGGCCCGTGTTGGCTCTCGGAGCCACTGTCAATGACCATTAATAGTGGCTTTGGCTCGTTGTTTCTGTTCATCGTGATTCAGTGTTGCTTTTGGACATGGATCTTTCCTTTTAATTAATTAGCGACGTGTGGCTGTCTAAATGTAGCCTAAGTGTTCAAAACTTAATAGAAACTCAACAAATAAAACATTAATTCATGTGACCTTTACTAAGTGTAGTAGTTTGTAGGGGACACAGTTCATGGAGACTGCAGTGGTTAGGTTTCTCAACTTATCTCCTTGTTCGCCAGTACCAATGTTTGATAAGCTGCCATTTTCTCCTCGTTTTCACCACCAGTAAAAGAATCAATGATGTCAAAAAAGACCGCCTGTATTTCAAATAACATACAATGTTATCTCATTATATTTTTTTAACTCGTTGAAATCGATCAACTTAATAGATATAAACTGCTTCTTTATTTTTAACCAATCCATTCCGTCTATTCCTTTATGTAAAGGTGGCTTCTATTCGCTCCCTCCATGGTATCCTGAATGATAAACAAACAGTTTAATAAATAGTTTTAAAAAATATCAACGAGGATGAGAAAGATAAGTTTTAATATCTCGCTATTTGTTATGATTGAACGAACACACATAGAAAAACTAAAAACCGTTTTCTCTCACTTTAATTCTTTCTATGTGCTCAGAATACGAGGAATGGTTTACAATTACACAATAAAGCAATAACAACCAGGGCCTTATTTAGACTTGATAAGGCCCTAAGCTATTTGAGATATGGGGCCCTTTATATAAGGCCCTAAGCTATTTGAGATATGGGGCCCTTTATATAAGTCCAGATATTATATGTCATTGCCAAATATTTAAGTAAATATGACAATTGCTCACTCGGACAATTTTTTCGGGGGCCCCCAAGAAAGTGGTGGCCCTAAGGTATAGCATGTGTAGCTTATACGTAAATCCTGCACTGATGATGACACAACTATGGTGTTCAAATCTTTTACTGATGACTCATGAGCTTTTCTAGTGCGACTGCTACCTATACTAAATCAACAATAACATTATAAATATTTCAGCAAATAATATCTCAATTCTAAACTGCCACCTAAATTAAATTTTTTGTCCAAGACCAGTGTAAGATAATAAACCAGGACTGGAAACATTTCTTCTTGTTAGATTCATGCCTGTGACAATGTGGGCCCTCATCCTTACCGCCGCTGAGAATTCCAAGAAGTGCTCACTTGCTTGAGACCATCCTAGATACAGGGGTGTCTTTAGGTGCAAGATTCCACCACACCAAGATTTATAGCTTGTTAATGGGCAGCTCACCCAACGCTGGCGCCACCCTTGGAAAAAAAAAAACAACAAACCAACTAACTACTTCTATTTTACTAGCAGACGATGTTATTCTGCTTTTATTTTACTTTTTCTTTGACGAAAATCTGTTTAGTTATATTTATGTTATGTTTTAAAATATACTTTATGTGAACTTTCGCTTTTGTGCACATGATTTAGTGTTGTCTGTGTTGGAACTTGAGACTTATGTCTGGGTGGCTAGGAAATGTCAAGAGACAGAATTATATCCCTTCTGTTTATATAGGTTAATTATTTTCAACTGCTAAACTGTCACGTAGATGAGGTAATTATTGAAATATGTGTAAGTTTTATTCGTTAAAATTTGTTTTGTGTGGGTATTGGTGGAAGGTAGTGTAGAAGGTAGTGTAGAAAGTAGTGTAAAGTAGCACGGAATGTATCCCACACAAAGAAATCAAAAGTCATATTCAGTGACACGACAAAATCAAAACTTATTCCGTTCCTGAAAGTCGCTCAGATTTTTCATCGTAAAGAGTTTCAAGTTAGTTTTTTTTTATTAAAATTTTATAAAATGGGTTTAATTTTTTTTCTGAGTTTCAAAACTTTCATACGTGTTTTTAATTTATATATACGGTAGAAACATTTGATTTTTAAGGCCAAAATGTATATTATTTGAATCGTGAATACATTTATTATAAATGGCTAAAAAAAATCACAACATAAAATAAAAATTAAATCCTTGGGTCTTCAGTTGGCTGCAGTAAAAAAAACACAACATGTTGTCCGTCACGTTCATTTTAGTTTGAATTTTTGAGCAAAGTACGACATGTTAGCAAAAAGTCATTTATTGACATGACACAAAGTTATGACAAACAATAACAACAACAAGAACCACCGTCGTCCCTGATGTGAGAGAGAGCTGAAAGGGGGGGGAGGGTATGTAAAAGAAAATCTACTCATAAACAAAAATATCACGGAATTTCAAAAATACGAACTGTAGGCAATCGCCTTGCCAGGAAGAGCCGACATGTTGAGGAGGTCTCCCTCCATAATACGGCATTCTGAAGAGCTTTATGGTCCCCTGTGCTATTTATAGAAAGTTAAACCAGTGGCTATGTTAGGTATAGAAAATATTACATTTGGTCCGAGGCAGTATCCCGTCGACTGTGCAACTTATAGAAAATAAATATCTCATTTTCTTACGTACTACAACTAACAACTTATTTTTTTTTTAATCAAACTAATCCCAAAAGATTAATCTCGCTTTGTACTTTTTGTAATCTTCAGCTAATAGTTGTCTATCAAGTTAACAAACAAGTACATGTATATGGTTCAACCTTCATAACACAGAGAGATAAAGATAAGAAATATAAATGTGTAATTTAGACAAAAAATAACATGTTTTTTTTTTTGTACGATGTGCTTTTTGGAAACAGAACATGTGCGTCTTATCTCCATATCAAATTAAAAACTGTTCAGAAAAAAATCTCTTTCTGCGGGAAGTGTTCGTGAGCCGAGGAAACTGCTGGCATGGGAAAAGATCTGACCCCTAGGGGTCGGTGCGAATTCGTTGAGAACGTCCCCCCGTTTATTGAAAATGATGCTCGCAGTTGGTCGCTAGCTCTCTGAGGAGCTAACACTATCATAAATTAAGGGTCGGCGGGGTAAGGCAGGGTTAACTAGATCAGTGAAGAGTCCCACAGAACTAAGTACTTAGCCTCTTTCTTTGATGTGATAAGTCAATCCAGAAGCTATTCAAAAGAGAGAGAGAGAGGGGGGGGAGAGAGAGAGAGCGTGAGAGGGAGAGAGAGAGAAAGTGAGAGAGAGAGAAAGAGAGGGAGAGAGAGGGAGAGAGAAAGTGAGAGAGATGTCAGAATGTCTGAGTGACTGCACTTTATCCACAGCAAATGAAGTCGCTTATTCTGGTCAAAAGAAGTTTGCAGCTTGTCGACCAAAAGGTACAAGGGGAAAGCACTTTGTTCAATTTGATAACTTCTTTTTTCCCAACTCCTTTATTTATTTATTTATTTTTGAAAGTTGAGCTCAAGTACGATGAATAACAGTAATTATTGTAGGCAGGAAGATAAAGAATCTAAAAAAAAAAATAGAAGTAAAGGAATGAGCTCTTTAAAACAAAAACTTCAATTGAAGAACAGGAGCTCTAATTTATCACCCTAATGGCTTATTGCTCCCCGCCCCCTCCCTCACTCCGGCTGCTTGTTATTTGAAATTAGTTTACAATGAGATGGTCTAAAATAACGTCACACCTATAGAGAAGAAATAAAGTAAATATATATACATATATATACAGAGAGAGAGAGGGAGAGAGAGAGAGAGAGAGAGAGAGAGAAAGAGAGAGAGAGAGAGAGAAAGTAAGAGAAAATATATAGACTCGACGTTTTTTTTTTGTGTATATATATATATATATATATATATATATATATATAGTGTCGTATATAGATGGGACATTTTATCACAAGGGGGAAGGGGCTGTTGGGGTGTCAAGTCAACAAAAGATGGGCTACCTAAGCTCTCGATTTACAAACATTTATTTATATTTCATAATTAATTTTTGATTTTGAAAAACTCTTTCTTCCCCAGAAGTTAGAATTGTTTGATATTTTAGTGAACTTACCACATGCCCCAAACACTTTGCTTAAATGTCTAGGTAAAACTGCTAGTGTGAGCCACTAAACAAATGAAGCTGGTATATTGTGAGCCACTCTATAGATGAAATGTGTATTGTGAGCCACTATATAGATGACACTTGGATTGTGAGCCACTATATATATATGACACTTGGATTGTGAGCCACTATATAGATGACACTTGGAGTGTGAGCCACTATATAGATGACACTTGGATTGTGAGCCACTATGTAGATGACACTTGGATTGTGAGCCACATTATAGTAAATGTTTTTTGAAGACCTACGTAATAACTGACAAGATGTGGTTGACTTATCGTTGAAATATTTTTGTTTTTAAACCTACTTAAATTATGTAAAGATATAAGAATGAAATGATAAAAAAAAACAAAAAAAAAACTGCGCCACGTGTGACATAAATAATAAGATCTTGTCTACCCCATAAATCATTTTCAATAATTTTTTTTTATCCAGCTTCTCAATATCAAGACATAAATACTCATGTTCCGCTTCAGCGACCCTTGTCTCACGCTCCATTCAACTCCATAGCAAGTCTCAGAATGAAAAAAAAAATGTCTGCCAAGAGCTTGTTGCAGATGTAAGGAATTGAGTCCAGCCGCCATTGACAACCCTAACAGTTTATATCTATTACGTTGATCGATTTCAACGAGTTAAAAAAAATATAATGAAATAACATTTTATGTTATTTAAAATACAGGCGGTCTTTTTTAACATCATTGATTCTCTTACTGGTGGTGAAAACGAGGAGAAAATGGCAGCTTATCAAAAAAAAGATCGGTTTATTAATTTTTTATAAAAAAAGATTATTACATATCCCCTTACAGAGCCCCACAGTCCTGCAGCTACTGTTATGATGGAATGAATAAAAAAAAAAATCACCCGTCAGACAATCACTCGCAGTCACGCCCATGCCTGAGATCAAACACCAGGAGTGGGTCTCTCGTTACATTCAATTTGATCTTCATTGAAAAAAAAAAAACGTGTGCCGCCACCACCCACCCTCCCACCAACCCGCTACCCTCTCACAAATGCCGCTCCTGCACATCTGCCTCCGTCAGTCCATGCGTGTACGGTAGTGGCATTGTTTCATTGGGAGGAGTGGGTGTGTGGTTGAAGAGATTGGGGGGGGGGGGGGACGATTTGAAAACCAAATCCCCTCTCTGTCTCGGGTACTCTCTCCCGTGTTAGGTCATGCTGTGCCTGTCCCTGATCCTGTCGTAGGTAATGCTCATTAAGTCTTTGTGTGTGTGTGTGTGTGTGTTTGTGTGTGTGTGTGTGTGTTTGTGTGTGTGTGTGTGTTTGTGCGCGAGCTGGTTAACTAACTGGAACTGACATCAACAACAGAGAAAGAGAGATCTGCCCCACCCCATCCCCACTCCCGGGACAGGCTTGTCGTCATGTTAAACGTAAACTTATTGTTTGCTAATTTCATTCTCTGTGTGTGTCGAATTATCATAGCGGGGCTCGGGTCTGAAAAAATAGGAATAGAGTTTAGTAAGTCAAATACTCACCCCAAGTAGCAGATTCTTTATTTTTGTATTATTTAACCACAGCAGACGTTCATATTTTTTTATTTACATTGTACAGAAAAAGTACTTCAGTGTAAGGTGTGAATTCATACAGTTTGTAGACTAGTACTCTATATAGGTGGGACGGATGGCCGAGTGGTGTAGATACTCGACTGTCAACCTGAGAGTCCTTGGTTCGTTACTCGTTGAGAACCAAGGGAATTTTTCCAGGTGAAATGTGTTTCAAAGTCGCCCCACAAGTCCACCCAGCTTTAAATGGGTACCTGACTTTAAGTTGGGGAAGTAAAGGCGGCTGGGCGTTGTGCTAACCACACAATCTCTTCATATGCCGAGGTTATACACTTCATCTGCCCCAATGGCCCTTTAGGGCTAAGGGAACTTTTACTCTATATAAACTCACAGTCTGTAGGCTGGCACTCTTTGTAGTCTATTAGTATAAGGGACCCTCTTTGTACATTAAATATTCAAATTGTATTCTTCTGAGTGGTTATAGTCCTGAGTCCCCCATCTCTTTAAAGATGGTTCATGTCACATTCAGCTTGAGATGTTACCTTTGATCCAGTGGTTCTCAAAGTGTGGCTCGCGACCCACTGCTGGCTCGCGGACGAATTTAAGTTGGGTCACGAAGCAAAATCTACTCAATTAAAAGTAACTTTATTCTATGTTCTTTCAATTAATAGTAACGTTATTCTATGTTCTTTCAATTAATAGTAATGTTATTTCAATTAATAGTAACGTTATTCTATCTTCTTTCAATTAATAGTAACGTTATTCTATCTTCTTTCAATTAATAGTAACGTTATTCTATCTTCTTTCTATGTATTTTACAGGATGGTCGCGACATCAAACCAATTTTCATAACGGGTCGTGAAGCGTAAACGTTGGAGAATCACTGTAGCCAATCCTTCAATCCTTACAGGCAATATTGTTACAGGCAATATTGTTACAGGCAATGTTGCGTACCGGCTCCCCTTTGGCGGAGTCTGCAATAAACAACGGTCGATGGGTCTCAAACTTGAAACCTGTTTTCACAAGATTGCCTGATGTACAGCCACAGCTACAGTCGAATTATTCTAACCGTTGGTTTATCTGTGACATTATTTGATTAGTTTTATTTTATTTAGATTTCATCTGATTCATTTAACATTGCGGCTATCTGATTTCGTCAAGTAATCGTTAAAT
>JAGDYQ010000385.1:200000-205000 GCA_021962125.1 Bulinus truncatus
AAAAGCTCATGACAACGGCTATTGTTGGTGGCCCAATTTATGTGGCGATAAGAGATGAATGGCCGGTGTGAGGTTGTATTAGCTACAACAAACTCCAATAAATTTATATTGTTTCACATCATCTGTTTTATTTACGGTCATTAACATTATAAAGACATACATCTGTGTGTGAAGTACATTTCATCTTTGTCTGAGTATTAGACTGGTAACCTAAAGGTTTACTGTACTGTTGTATGTGTGATGTGTCGTAGTTCTACTATGTTGTTATATCTTCGGTTTACTGTACTGATGTATTGTGTCGTAGTTTTACTATGTTGTTGTATCAATGGTTTACTGTACTGATGTATTGTGTCGTTGTTTTACTATGTTGTTGTATCAATGGTTTACTGTACTGATGTATTGTGTCGTAGTTTTACTATGTTGTTGTATCAATGGTTTACTGTACTGATGTATTGTGTCGTAGTTTTACTATGTTGTTGTATCAATGGTTTACTGTACTGATGTATTGTGTCGTAGTTTTACTATGTTGTTGTATCAATGGTTTACTGTACTGATGTATTGTGTCGTAGTTTTACTATGTTGTTGTATCAATGGTTTACTGTACTGATGTATTGTGTCGTAGTTTTACTATGTTGTTGTATCAATGGTTTACTGTACTGATGTATTGTGTCGTAGTTTTACTATGTTGTTGTATCAATGGTTTACTGTACTGATGTATTGTGTCGTAGTTTTACTATGTTGTTGTATCAATGGTTTACTGTACTGATGTATTGTGTCGTAGTTTTACTATGTTGTTGTATCAATGGTTTACTGTACTGATGTATTGTGTCGTATTTTTACTATGTTGTTGTATCTTTGGTTTACTGTTCTGTTGTATCTTTGGTTTACTGTTCTGTTGTATCTTTGGTTTACTCTGCTATAGTACCTTCATTTCATTGCACTATTCTATCTCTGGTTTATTTATAATTTGTCTCGTGTATGATAACAATGAAAACTTTAAATTTCAAGCATCAAGCTTATTGTGACATTCTAAAAATAGCCATGAGTAATTTATAGAATCAGATACTTAAAAAAAAACAACTGACATCTCAATGTTGATAACTGGGTCTAGGTAATGTCAAACGTTTAATTTATATTAAGCTATGTTTTGTTTGTTTGGAAAATACTTTGTTTGTCAAACTCTAGCAAAGATAGAGCTATATTAATATATATGTACTAGCAGTGTACCCGGCATTGCCCTGTAAGTTGGGAGTTCAAACGTGACACTTGAAACATTTCTAACATACCATTAGGTAAAGATATGGGTGATAATTTATGCCACCTACCTAATGTGAAGAAAAGACCTACATTTCATACGTCACAAATTACGGTTTACCGGTCAACCAACCAAACCAAACCAGTTAACTAAACCAACCAATCAAACCTTCCAAAACCAAATCAACCAATTAAACCAAACCAAACACCACTAGGTAAAAATATGAGTGCTAATTTATGCCACCTACCTAATGTGCATAAATGACCTACATTTCATACATCACAAATTACGTTTTACCCCTCAACTCAAATAACTTGGGATTATTTGTTTAAACAGTAATTAATTCTCTCAATGTTAAAATCAAAATGATGCATTGCAATAATGATCAAATTAATTTTTCCTCTGCCATTTTGCAGCACAGAGGCAAGTTGGTGTGACGCGATACGGCACCCGAGCGCAAGTTGAATTCGGCTTCTTATTAACTTTCTTAATTTCTTACTTACACGCTGTTCTTATATATATATATATATTGTAAAAAATATGCTGTATTTAAACTCTCATTGACTCAGTGATTATAAGAAAATGCCGCAGTTGGCTACAATTGGTCCGATCTGTGATATTAATTTCATATGGTGACAGGTGGTCGTGTGGTAAAGCACTCGACTTTCGACCTGAGGGTCCCCGGTTCTATTTCCGGTGAGATTTGATTGGTGAGGACCAATGGATATTTCAGGTCATGGTTTAAGTCCCCACTACATCCTCCATGGTGCCTCCCGCACTATCGGCTAGGAGTGGGGACGAAAGTAGGGCACCGTAAAAAAACCCCTCCCATTGGTGGTTTATAGAAATCTAAGAGGGACTTTACACACATTAACTTCATAGTTATATGCCCCTTATGTATCACAATTCATTATGTGCGCATTTCATTACAACATAACGTGTACAGCCGAACATTCGGACAATTAGTGGAAACTTTCGGACAACTAGTGGAAACATTGGACTCGAAAACTTGACAGATCCAACGGTTTATTAATGTTACTCTTATTCTTCTCTGTTAACCTTAAACTTTCACAATTTGAACCGTGTTTGATTGTGAGTGAGTAACCAGTCCGCTCACCTACCAACTCTCAGTTCATTTTCTCTCTTTCTCTCCCCCCCCCTCTCTGTCCTCGGAACGGTCGCCCAGAATGTCCAACATGAAGGGTCAAAGATCATAGATAGTTAATTTCATTATGTCCACATGTCATTCACACAGATAGTATTTCTCTCTACTGCTCGCGTTCCAGTAATTGAAGAGCATGCGACGAGGGAGGTTCATGTGTCCCCCCATTAGAGCCAGCAATGCGTCCGCTGTGGTCATTCTCTCTGTCCATTGTCCACTGTGCCACCCACTTACTCATCAAAACTGTTTCTTTTGCTCTACTGCACACGGGTTACTGAAAGGAATTTTCGTCCAGTTTAATCGAGATGAATGACCGGCTGAAAACGTGGCGAACGTTTAGCTGTGTCAAAGTTTAATCAGTTATAAACTAATTTTGTTTTCGAAACTAAATTTATTTCTTATTTAAGAGACCTGGATTCGGGGTCGACGTGATGGATCATGCAGAACAGTCATACAAAGTTAGAACCCCAGTGTTACATAATGGGCACTTGCATTACATAATGGGCCCACAGCGTAATATAATGGGTCTCGTCGTTAGATAATGTGCCCCATTATTACATAATGGGCCCCCAGCATTACATAATGTGCCCCAGTGCTACAAAATGGGCTCCAGTGTTAAATAATGGGCCCCATTATAATTATAACAAGGGGCTGTCCATTATTTATGTCAACAACTTGTCAAACTTCCAGAGACCCCCCCCCTATAAAATTACGTCAACATTTGATTACCCCCCCCCCCTAAAAAAGGTGGCTTCCAAAATGTTTATGCAGCAAATAGTAGGAATATAGTTAGTTTAATTAAAATACTGAATGTTAAGCGAGTGAGTAACACAGGGCTACAAACGCTGCTTAATTTTACTTTATTAAGTAATTATATTAAATTTTAAAAAAAGTAACTTTGTTGACGTCAACTTTTCTTGACCTCCCCCCCCCTTCCTTGTCAACAATTGTCAAAAATTTTCTGACCCCCCCCTCCCCCCTATTTTGTTGACGTAATTAATGGACAGCCCCCCAAGGCAAATTTCTTTGTTATAAAATAATAAAAAAATCTTTTGGCTTAAAAGCAAACAATAAAGAAAGAAACAAATAAAAATAAAGTAATATATGAACAACCGATATATTTCTATCGATGTATCAATATGTTTGTCTTACAATAGTGATGGACTGCATACGTTAAATCAGTGGAGATGTATGATACAGTGTGTGTTTGACTGACAGTGTATGTGTGTCTGACTGACAGTGTATGTGTGTTTGACTGACAGTGTATGTGTGTTTGACTGACAGTGTGTGTTTGACTGACAGTGTATGTGTGTTTGACTGACAGTGTCTGTGTGTTTGACTGACAGTGTGTGTTTGACTGACAGTGTGTGTTTGACTGACAGTGTGTGTTTGACTGACAGTGTATATGTGTTTGACTGACAGTGTGTGTTTGACTGACAGTGTATGTGTGTTTGACTGACAGTGTGTGTTTGACTGACAGTGTATGTGTGTTTGACTGACAGTGTGTGTTTGACTGACAGTGTATGTGTGTTTGACTGACAGTGTGTGTTTGACTGACAGTGTATGTGTGTCTGACTGACAGTGTCTGTGTGTTTGACTGACAGTGTGTGTTTGACTGACAGTGTGTGTTTGACTGACAGTGTATGTGTGTTTGACTGACAGTGTCTGTGTGTTTGACTGACAGTGTGTGTTTGACTGAAAGTGTGTGTTTGACTGACAGTGTATGTGTGTTTGACTGACAGTGTGTGTTTGACTGACAGTGTATGTGTGTTTGACTGACAGTGTGTGTTTGACTGACAGTGTATGTGTGTTTGACTGACAGTGTGTGTTTGACTGACAGTGTATGTGTGTCTGACTGACAGTGTATGTGTGTTTGACTGACAGTGTGTGTTTGACTGACAGTGTGTGTTTGACTGACAGTGTATGTGTGTTTGACTGACAGTGTGTGTTTGACTGACAGTGTATGTGTGTTTGACTGACAGTGTGTGTTTGACTGACAGTGTATGTGTGTTTGACTGACAGTGTGTGTTTGACTGACAGTGTATGTGTGTTTGACTGACAGTGTGTGTTTGACTGACAGTGTATGTGTGTCTGACTGACAGTGTATGTGTGTTTGACTGACAGTGTATGTGTGTTTGACTGACAGTGTGTGTTTGACTGACAGTGTCTGTGTGTTTGACTGACAGTGTGTGTTTGACTGACAGTGTGTGTTTGACTGACAGTGTATGTGTGTTTGACTGACAGTGTCTGTGTGTTTGACTGACAGTGTGTGTTTGACTGACAGTGTGTGTTTGACTGACAGTGTATGTGTGTCTGACTGACAGTGTCTGTGTGTTTGACTGACAGTGTGTGTTTGACTGACAGTGTATGTGTGTTTGACTGACAGTGTGTGTTTGACTGACAGTGTATGTGTGTTTGACTGACAGTGTGTGTTTGACTGACAGTGTATGTGTGTTTGACTGACAGTGTGTGTTTGACTGACAGTGTATGTGTGTTTGACTGACAGTGTGTGTTTGACTGACAGTGTATGTGTGTCTGACTGACAGTGTATGTGTGTTTGACTGACAGTGTATGTGTGTTTGA
>JAGDYQ010000385.1:207500-451805 GCA_021962125.1 Bulinus truncatus
CACACACAAACACATTCACAAGTACTCTCCCGTTTCCACACAGACATTTGACTTGAAACCATCACAGCCGTCTCATTTATTGGTATCTCGCCGCTATGCACTGGGAAGGGCGAGGAGTAGGGGTGGGGGTTAAAGGGGATGGACCAGTGGGCGGAACCTGGACTCACCTAATGAATTCCAATTAAACTCAGCTCCTAGAAAACTGACGCGAGTTCATTAGAATCTTGACAGCATATGGGCTCAGAAGCTCGTCACTCTTACAGGAGGGGGTGGGGGAAAGTTTTAGAAGTAGGTGATACCTCCCCAGTATCGATGTCAGGGTTGTTCTAAATAGTGGTACCATTAGAGCATCTGTCACTAAATACCACTTGTCCCCCCCCTCCACCCCCATGACCCAGTTCTACCCTTAACTGGCTGCAACCTCCCCCCCCCCCAACAAAATGCCAGTTTCCATTGTTCAAGCGAGCAGCGTAGCACAAACAGGGCTTTGTCAGATGAAATAAGTGTTTTAACTGTCAGTATTTCGTTGTCTTTAGGAACTCAAGGTAGTCAGTGTGTTACAGTGCTATTATTCACTGTAGCTATAGAAATAGAACCTAGTGGACATGTAGATAGAATCCATCATTAAAGTTCTTGTAAGATTGAGATTTTTATTTACATGGAGACGTTTTAACTCAGTTCTATTCCACCCCACTAAGTGTACAATGGTGGTGGGGGGGGGGTACCACTGATTACATTGGTCGGTGACTAAATGTGCTGGGATTTAAACCCGAAACGCTTAGAACAGGCCAGGGGTGGGCAAACGTTTTTGGGTCGCGGGTCACATTGGGCTCAAACATTTGACTGGCGGGCCTGACCAAGATCAGCTGGATGGATGGATGGATGGATGGATGGATGGATGGATGGATGGATGGATGGAGGGTGTGTTGACATGAACTCATGTAAATTAAAAGTAACCGTCTCAACACAAAAGGCTGGTATATACTTCAGTCTGAAGCGAGTAGCGGGCCGCATTAAACAGTTCGGCAGGCCGAGTCTTGCCAAATTAAACAGTCCGGCAGGCCGAGTCAGTCTGGCCAAATTAAACAGTTCGGCAGGCCGAGTCAGTCTGGCCAAATTAAACAGTTCGGCAGGCCGAGTCTTGCCAAATTAAACAGTCCGGCAGGCCGAGTCAGTCTGGCCAAATTAAACAGTTCGGCAGGCCGAGTCAGTCTGGCCAAATTAAACAGTTCGGCAGGCCGAGTCAGTCTGGCCAAATTAAACAGTTCGGCAGGCCGAGTCAGTCTGGCCAAATTAAACAGTTCAGCAGGCCGAGTCAGTCTGGCCAAATTAAACAGTCCGGCAGGCAGAGTCAGTCTGGCCAAATTAAACAGTCCGGCAGGCCGAGTCTGTCTGGCCAAATTAAACAGTCCGGCAGGCCGAGTCAGTCTGGCCAAATTAAACAGTCCGGCAGGCCGAGTCAGTCTGGCCAAATTAAACAGTCCGGCAGGCCGAGTCAGTCTGGCCAAATTAAACAGTCCGGCAGGCCGAGTCAGTCTGGCCAAATTAAACAGTTCGGCAGGCCGAGTCTGGCCAAATTAAACAGTTCGGCAGGCCGAGTCTGGCCAAATTAAACAGTTCGGCAGGCCGAGTCTGGCCAAATTAAACAGTCCGGCAGGCCGAGTCTGGACCGCGGGCCTCAGTTTTTCCAAGGCTAGAACGGACCAATGATGATCAAATATGGCTCTAAGAGACATACGCGGCTTTACCTTGAGTCTAGTGCCAATTTTTATTTCTGTTATTTAATTTTATCACTAAATCTTGATTAATTGTTTATAGGTGAGGCTATTTAAAGATTACTTTCCCAGTCCCACTATATATTAAGAAACGCCAATGTCTGATGACATCTGTTCATAAAGTGTTTTTTTATTTATTTCTGAGAAAATGTCCTGTTTCTCTTAATCGCTCAAAGTCGGACATTGAGCAGACCTATTAATTTTTGTGATGCTATCAATGTATAATTTCAATTTACGAATTTCTGTATCTAAAACACATAAATCCTTCGTCCCCTACCCCCGCCGATCTTCTCCGGACTCTCTGAATAACAAAAAACCAAACATAAACTAGTAAAATACTGAGTGTCCTCTCTAGTAACAGCTGTTCTTTACAAACTTGTTCTGTTTGTTTTTTTCCAACTCGATACAAGACAAAGTGAACCGTGGGCCAGGCACGCGAACTTTTGTTCCGTTTCATTGTGATCGCATAGAGACATTTTTTAATGTTAATCATTCACACACCATTGATCAAAACAAAAAAAAAAAACTATTTACGATATCTAGCTACATGGGAGACCCTTAATTAAACAAGTGGGGAGGGGGGGGGGGGCGTCTCACTGTCCAATCGGTGGGGTGAAAGCAGCAAAATAAATGGCTGAGATCATATCTCTACACTTCCTCTCATCGACCTGTACAGTTGTTCAAGTTTTAGTCTGAAGCGTTGTATTATGTGAATGGGTTTCACTTTACAGTGACGCGAAGAAATAAAAGCTATGCGAAAGACCCGACAACAGCTAACCAATACAGTGTTTTGACTTTTTCGCGTTATTAAGTATTTTCCAACTAGATCGTTCAAGTTAACTTAGCTTGTGATAAACTTCAGTTTTCTGGAAGTTATAAAAAAATATAAAAAAAGTGTTTTACGTTTGATAGGTAGATAATAGTATTAACTGATTAAACACATAATTACAAGCTAGTTAATTTTGTTTTAATTTTTGGTATATACTTATTTAAATTAGCATTCAATTTACAGTACATAAAATTAAGATATAGCCTAGTTTAAAAAAAAAAAACACTGAAATCCCCTTATGGACTAAGTTCCCCTTTGTCCTACATATGACTGACTTGTTTATCTTATACTAAGATCTTTTCTTTTTAAATTGTTACATTAAGCAAAGTATGCTAGAGACCGATTAAACCAATCAGTTTAAAATAGGGAGATAACATTTCTCTTTTATTAAGGTTATCAAAATAATGTGATCGTGTCAGTGTAGATTCGCAAGTGTGATACACACGAATGTATAGACATGTTTTGGATAATTTCCATTTAACTCGAGGCGTTCAGAAGAAGGCAGAAAAATTGGTTTGTGATGGAGGGCAAAGGGAGGGGAAGACTGTAATATATATATACCTGTGTGACGCACGGAGTCACCAACAATATTCTGATTTGCATATCTGAAATAAATAACCGCTTTGTATGTATCTGTGAATCTATATTTGAATGAAGGTCTGTTTGGCAGCCGTTATTATTTTATGGAGAAATAAAACTATTTAATTGATGAGTAGAGAGATACATTAAAATACAAAATACACCCCCCCCCCAAACCTCTACACTTAAAACAGTTTCTAGATATGCTATATTTCTTTATTTAATTTGATTTAAGGGATAAAGAAAAAAGTGTAATACGATAAATATTTATTGTGATTCTAAATTTATATATATACATAAAATTACATAAAAAATGACACATATGCACCAATGCAATTTGATAAATGTAATAACCAAGTGCAATAGATAAATGTAATAACCAAGTGCAATTGATAAATGTAATAACCAAGTGCAATAGATAAATGTAATAACCAAGTGCAATTGGTAAATGTAATAACCAAGTACAATTGATACATGTAATAACCAAGTACAATTGATACATGTAATAACCAAGTACAATTGATACATGTAATAACCAACTACAATTGATACATGTAATAACCAAGTACGATTGATGCATGTAATAACCAAGTACAATTGATACATGTAATAACCAACTAAAATTGATACATGTAATAACCAAGTACAATTGATACATGTAATAACAAAGTACAATTGATACATGTAATAACCAAGTACGATTGATACATGTAATAACCAAGTACAATTGATACATGTAATAACCAAGTACGATTGATACATGTAATAACCAAGTACAATTGATACATGTAATAACCAAGTACAATTGATACATGTAATAACCAAGTACAATTGATACATGTAATAACCAAGTACAATTGATACATGTAATAACCAAGTACGATTGATACATGTAATAACCAAGTACAATTGATACATGTAATAACCAAGTACAATTGATACATGTACATAAATAAACTACAATAAAGGCTAAGACAGTGAGACGATTTTTTTTAATATTTATATTTGATAAAAACAAAATGAAATATTTTAATTTAGTACAAAATTAATAAATGAACAAAAGTATAATATTACATTTAAAAATAACAATAAAAAGATAATAGATTAATTAAAGCTGAATAAATCTGTTAAAAATTACTAACTCTAAAAATAACGCGGTATTTACTAAGTTTAGTAAGCCTGTTTAATAATGTTTTCAATATAATGTATTTATATGGTAAAACATTATATCTTGTAAAAGTCACAAAGCGCACAATTAAGATCGAATCTGTGTTGTTATATTATGGTCCTAACTAATCCCCGGGGATAATTATGATCAGAATGCAGAGATTAAAATAATACTTCAACGAAATCTGATTTCAAGCTAAGGTGTTTAAAAATACACAGAGGATAATGTGAAGTACATTAGAAAATATTAAACTGGTGAAAAAAATATAATAAAGTTTTGAATATTAGCTGAGATTATTTTATTTTAAAAAAAATACATGATTAATAATAAATGTAGTTTATTAGAAGACAGTCTGAACAGATAGATAGTTAGATAGACAGACAGACAGACCGACAGATAGATAGATAGATAGATAGATAGATAGATAGATAGATAGATAGATAGATAGATAGATAGATAGATAGATAGATAGATAGATAGATAGATAGATAGATAGATAGATAGATAGATAGATAGATAGATAGATAGATAATTATTGTGTTACCAGGGTTCATCTTACAACCAATCATATCACAGCCAGACATCTACTGACAGCCAGCAGTACATCGCTTGACTTAGAGTTTGCAACAGTCATAACAGATGTCAGTGATCTACTGCTGCTGACACGTGTTGTGGACAGGTTAAAAGTGAGTCTAATCTAGACTAGTAACACCTGCACTGGCCAATAAATTTCTTGACCATTCATGTATTTCATTTTGAGGCAAACAAAAAGCCCTGTTGATTTACTTGTTTTGTATTTTTTTATATCTTTTCATTTGTTCCAGATGTGTGTCATATAGTAATAACAAAAAAAAAATAATTTTAAACTTAGAAGCAAGTTAATACAAACTAAAAAAAAAAACATAAAAAAAAACATTAAAATTGTTTTTAATGATGCTGGACCAGAGGCGTCCCTAGAGGTTTGGGGGCCCGGGGGGGGGGGGCTTGGCCTTTTTGGGGGCCCCTGCAAATTTGACATACGATATCATGACATGAGATAACAGCTAGTATTTAATATTTAGTGTTAACATAAAAAAATTGGAAACTCGTTTGGGGGCCCCCCTCAAGCGGGGACCCGGGGTGGACGTTCAAATTTGGACCCCCCCTCCCCCATCCTAGCTACGCCACTGTGCTGGACTTGAAGAAATAATTATACATCAGAAACGACTAGGCGGAAAATAAAACTTTCACTTCACCATGGGCGCAACCGATGCACGGGTCGTGTGGGTCCGGACCCTACCAAAAATCAAACCACTGGTTTTCGACCCTACCAAAAGTTAAGGGGAAGACATACCAATTTTCATCTTCTCTGATATTTTGGACCCTACCAATTTCAACATAGTGGTTGCGCTCCTGCACTTTACATTGTAAATTTAATCAGGACTTAATAAAAGTAAGAGCCAATAAACTTCAGCTCACAAAATGTAATTGTACATTGCGTGCATAAACTGTCGCCTGTTAATTATTACACAGTTTAAAGTCAATAATATTTATTTATTGTATTGTGTGTTTATTTATGTGAAGATGAATTTACTTTATTTATTTCGTTGTCTTTGTTTTAAGTGTTTTCTTTTACATAAATTAAAAACAAATTATAGGTCCAATGAAATATAACACAAGTTTTAATTTTTGGTAAAAAATAATTTTGAATAAAGTTAATACAGAAGTTCTGGCTTTTATATTATTGTAGTAAATTGTCATTATTATATTTAATTGCTTGATTAATATGTTTCCATTAATCATCATCCCATGTAAGATTAAAAACGTTGTAAATATTATTTTGTTGAAAATAAAAAAAAAAACATCTGGAGTATTTTCATGGGCATATCCAAATGTCACAGCCTCTAAAAATTCAGCATATAAACGGCCCTGCTACAGATGAAACTGAAATGTTGGTGGCCAATACTGGACAACATATAAGCGGCCCTGCTAGAGTTGAAACTGTTGGTGGCCAATACTGGACAACATATACGCGGCCCTGCTACATTTGAAACTGTTGGTGGCCAATACTGGACAACATATAAGCGGCCCTGCTACAGTTGAAACTGTTGGTGGCCAATACTGGACAACATATAAGCGGCCCTGCTACAGTTGAAACTGTTGGTGGCCAATACTGGACAACAATGTACGTTTTTGGAATGCAGTTTAAAATTCACAAATTAAAAAAAAAAAATGTTTCCAAAACATTGATCAAAGCCTAACATATTTCATCGATTAATCCAAATTTTCACAAAGCTGTAATGTTTTATGACTTCCATATAGCATCTGCCTTATATGGGGAGAGGGGGGGGGGAGAGAATGTATATCTGAATCTGGCCTTTGTACGACAGCATGCGCCCACGTGTCTATGACTAACCAACATTTCAATGAAAATGATGAAGTTCCCCGTGTGATAGATAGACAAGGAATTCGGCAGACAGATCAAAGTTTTGACCGCCATTGTTACGGGGTGGAGTGATCACCGAGTCACGTCCAGGGATCTCTCTCTCTCTCTCCAGACATCAGACAAAGGGAGATGAAGTCCAGCCCATGTCAGTCACCTATGTCACTACACCTTCAAATGGCCGGCACTTCAAAGAGACCACTGACGATCTGTCAATGTTGATGGGCCGAACAAAGAATGATCAATGCTGCAACTATTCAATTTTTTTTCCTTCATACTTTATAGTTTGAGATAATTGAAACATATTGCAAAAACAAGAGGGGAAGGGGAGATAAAAACTGTAAATGGGTTGGTGGATTTTAAGGTCAGTAGATGGACTTAGGAGAGCCTAGAAGACGAATGTATTTATTTTTGAGACGATTTAAAGGCTAGAAGTTATTTAAAAATTATGCAACATGTAAGAAAATTAATTTGATTCAAAAAGTTCTTTGGAATAAATTTGAAGTTATCTTATATTGTAAAAGTAACTTGTTAACAGAAGAAAATTATTTTTTCCAATAATGTGATGACTTTAAATACACTTATTTAAATAGAATTAGTTGTTTTCAGTAATTTGTTGTATATCAAAGAGGTAAAATGTATCATTTAATGTTTTTTTTAACTAATTAAAATATTTCCTTTGACTTAATCTTGAATATATTTTCGTTTAACAAATGAAAAATAATTGATATTTTCTCACCTTAATAAAATATACTTGTAGTATTCTACCAATGCTAGTTAATAATAAGTAAGTAAAGTTCCCTTAACTCTAATGGGCCATCGAGGCAGATGAAATCTGTCTCAAGGTAAAAAAGAAAAATGTGCCAATATTGTACACTCCTGCAGATTTTTACATTTAATTGTAAAACTAAATATAATTTTTATTAGATATTATCCCAACCATATTTAAACAAAATGACATTTATAATGATTTACAAAATATTGTGCAGTGTGTATTTAAAAAATGTTTGATTTTTAACTATCAAAGAATTAAATAAACTATTTCTATCTAACCCTAACGCCAGACCTCTTGATGGTCAGTAAACAAAGTTTTCAAATGTGGTTGTGTAATAAAAGATCTAATAGCCAAAAGACAAACAACGGTTTTTTCAATTGATTTATTTATCTCATAAATTCCAAAAACAATAAAGTGACATTTTTAACAACTAAGAAAACAATGAAAAAAAAAATGTATATACTCTGGTAAACCAAAATACTTGTGACTGCAACCAATCAAACGCTAAGTGATGAATTACACTCAAGTAAGTGAATTACAAACAGTGCCATTACACAATTGATTTCATGTTTACACCCGTTTAATTTACTAATGGTGATCACAAAGTAAATTCATTTTATTTAAAAACCCAATCAAGCCAAAGGTAATGGTTTTTCAAAATGTAATTTTATTCTGCACTTAACTGTGTGAGCAAAATGTGATTCTCTGACACCTTAAAATTATCAGTGTATCAGTAGAAGCAAGTTTGTGAAAATGCTATACGTCCAGCAGGTATGAAACCCTATTCATATAAGTAACCTATGGATTTAATGTTGCCTCCATGGCATTATTTGAAAATGTAGAAAGGGCACAACAAAACTGGCCCTAAAGTGCCTGTACATTTGAACAAGAGATAAAATCTCACCCGAGCAAATGTTTTTAAGAAAATATGCACAAATTTTATAACATATGATGGGGAGGGTCTCTTTTTGTTTGTATCGGGAAATGTGGATGTTTGTTAAAATTGATGCAAAACAAAACTTAAATGGCTTTTTTTAAAGAAGTGGTATGGAATTATTTTATATATTGGTTTAATTATAATTAGCATGGTGGTCATTTTTGTTCATTATTGTGTTAACTAATACATAAAGGATAAAAGATGAAGAAAAATGAGTTCAACAAAAGACTGAATGACAGCAAGAATAAAAATACCAATTATTGAATCTCATAAACAGGTTTCAATGAAATAAAAAAAAATTAAGGCTTTATATTTCATCATACCTGTACAGAAATATGTAAATTTAACCTAACTTTTATTTTAAAAATTAAAAGTAAAAATACAATGCATGATAAAACATGAGTCACAATTAAAATAAAAAAAACAAACAGTATAAGAACATTATATGCAATATTCAATAAGCCTGGAATGTAAATGGAATGGAAAGTTATCATAACAGACAGTAGTGAATATGAGAAACAAAAATTTAAATAATGTAATCATTATATTTATCACAGATCATTCATTAAATAATAAAAAGTTTTACACAGAAAAATGCTGACGATTTGCACAGTAATTCTAAGTATCTAACATATTTAGCAAAAATAAAATATAATAATTTATATTAAAAAATGTGAAAAATACAAATTTGTAAAAACTATGAAATTGATCACAAGCTCTTGACATTTTCAAATTAAAATGATGGTAAGCAGACAAATAATTTTTTTCATGTAGACAAAATTCGATGTGGACTGTTAGTTTTTTATAAAAAATATAATATCACTGTTGTCGTAACCTGTGACGCATAGAACTCTTCCCTGATCATCCACAAATCTACCACCTACTAACTGTAGGTCTATGACCGATTCAGCAGATCTGTATTCAATCTATGGAAATAAAAAATTGGACAACTTAAAAAGCATGCAGCAAAATAAAATACAATAACAATACAAAATTTATCTGTTATTTTTTTTTATTCTTGACAGTAAAACACATGAAGAAAAAGATGTGAAAGAAAATAAAAGAACAAAATATCCATTTGGTGTTTAAACAATAAGTCAGTCTAAACAGTACAATACAAAAGTTATTTTAAACATTACTTACTTATATTCAAACAAGAAATAATTTATTAGAACATATTTAAATGTAATAATACCTGTGGAGCATTTAATGGCCTCAGCTGCCAGATTTTTAAAAATGTATCATCACTTACAGATAAAACCTACAAAAGTAAAATGATTTTTAATAAGTTTTAGCTAATAAAAGAATACATTTTTTTTTTAAATTCCAAGGGACGCAACCCGTTAAAATCTGAAAGTGTGAAGCAATAAATTACGTCTCTTGTGTAATGGAATTAACTGTTGCCCCTGTAAGTGATGTTTAATTTAATTTGTGCTATCTTTCATAATGTTTAAAACAGATGCTGATAATTGCTTTGTGATAGGAGATAGCTAGAGGCTGGGGGAAGGGAAGCAGCGGAGCTGAGTCTTGTTAATTGCACTGATGCAGCTGTCTATCTCATCAATTCTAAAAAAAATTCTCTGAATAATTTCTGAATATCTATTGAGTCTAGCAAAATATTTTAAGTTCTTTAGCAGTAACTTTTTAGGTATTTTTTAAATAGATATGACATAAAAAAACAATATATAACCTGAAATAGTGTCAAAAGCATTTCTATTTTTATCTTTTCAGGTGACAGCTAACAAAAAAAGTTTATGAATATCAATGAATGTAAATTACCATTCCATTTTCTTTGGAGATGTCTATTGCATTAACAGCTCTAGCGTGTGCTGCCACCTCTGCCCCTATAACACCAGTATTGGCATTGTAAACTCTGAGATGACCTGAGGCGTAGCCACCGACAACAATGCCCTTCCAAATAGCTAGGCTGTTACAGGGCCAGCTGAAAGTGAAATTTAAAAAAAAATGTATACTTGTATTCACATTACCAGTTAAATTGAAAGGTATTCATAATAAAAAAAAAAAGGCCCATTCATTAATAAGTAAATGTATAATGAAAAATGATTTCACTTCTTGAGCTGCGTCTAGCATAAATAAAAAATAATCATGATGACTTGCTATTGTTTTACTTATAAAAATATTAGATAAAAAAATATGATTTGTATTTCAAATTTCATACTCTAGATGAATAAAATAAATAAAAGCTGGGCTTAAATTTTTTAAATAAAAATTAAAACTATTTGACTGAATTCAAATTTGAATATTGTAGATACCCATCGCCTCTCATATTTGAAACTTGAGTCAGTCCTGATCCCTTAAGTTTCCAGGCTATTATAGTGCCTAAACCATCAGCACTGACCAAGGTATCATTATCTGATGCTAAATCTGTGATGGGAGATTTGTGCGCTGCAGTAAAAAGAAATCATTTGGAATTTTAGCAACAATGTATGGTAGATTTTCTTAATAAAAAAAGAATACAGTAAAATCGAGACATCGAATGATTATAAGATTAGCATGAGAAAAATTTCAAAGAGACTTTAAAGAAAAGAGATTACAAATGAAAACATTCTTACCAGACAGTGTATCTGACAGCTGAACATTAGTTCCTTTTGGTGGTACATTAAAAACTAAAATTGTATTGTCTGATCCTGCAATAAAGACATTCATGTATTGTTTTCACTCTTTTTTAATTCTTTAAGCATGATAATTTTTTTTTATATGCTATGTAATTATTTTGCTTGAATTTATATGCCACCCTTTATAAATGGAATATTGTTAGTCTAATCCTTTAGATTTAAAACAGTATGAGCTCCAGATGTCATTAAAATTATTACTAACACCAACATGTTTTAAAGAATACATTATTATATATATTCAAACTTATGTAAAAATATGTGTTCTGAAAAAATTAAAAGTTTTCTATATTTAAAAGTCTTACTGCTTTACTGTTACTAAGCCACATGAAAATTGCAACCTCCCCCAACCCCAATTCATGCTAACTTGGTTTTCTTAAAATAAAGACTATTTTACCTACAATATTTAAAGATTAAAGGGCAATAAGAATAAGAATTATCAATAAAAAGATAACATGTTCTTATTTACCAACACAAAGAAACTGTTCTCCAACTCCTGCTATTCCTCTGGCAACATGTGATTCATCTATTGAATGTAAATAGGTCATTAAAACTCAAATCATGATAACAAAAAATATAGCATTTACAAAATACTTACAATAGTTTGAAATATTTATTAAATACAATTTAGCCTATCTCAAACTTTTCCAACGCACACCAAAATTTTGATGATAATATTTACTGATATTTTATTTTTTTATTTATTTTTTTTTTTAACGCCGCCATTGCCAGCATGGTAGGGTGTAGTGTGCCTACCACACCAACATTGTTGGCGGCGTTGATGCACGTCTGCCATGCCTACAGAGCGGCGGGGTGAGTGTGCCCGCTATCATCTGCAGGGATGGCAGAAAGATGGGTTTTAATCCTTGCCAAACTGGCCAGACCAGCAGGGTGTGTGTACTGCCGGTCGGCCAGAATGGCAAGGAAAGGGGTTTTTCCTGCCACTCGGACAGAGGGGAGGGTGTAGTGTGCCTGTACCCTCAGCCGGAAATGGCAAGCTGCGCAGGTGTGCTTGAGTGGGACGGAGTGGAAGGGTGTTGTGTGCCGACCACATCCGTCACCACCGCCAGCTGTGAATACTGCGGTCTCGGATAGTCCTCATTGACCACAGTACCACCACCCTCGCAAGTAATGGGTTTTTTTCCTGACTAGAGAACCCCTATGATCCATCCTCCTCTCCGAAAAAAAAAAAAAAAAATTACTGATATTTTAAATCATGTTCTAGTATATTAAGCTTGAGAATGTAGATTTAAAAATACATTTTGAACTTTACAAAGACATAATCCAGATTTCTCTTTTGCAAGGGCCAGTAAGTGCATATAAATGACACAAAACATGAACCTTTAAAACATTAGTTTGAATAGAGTAACCAAAGAAAGAAAGCTCAAGAAATTTACTTCATATCACTTAATGTTTGCAGCAGTGTGTTTTACCTATGGTCATAAAAACCTACTTAGAAACTTATTAAAATGATGCATGAATAATTCCAAATTACAGTACAAAGTTGTTGTTTTTTTTTAAAATAGTAATTACCAACAGAATCACCAAAAGAATGCCAGTAAACCAGAGTTACTCCATCAGGTTCAAACATCTAAAAAAAATTCAAAGCATAATATTTGTTAATATTTAATAATAGTACACTATTATTAAAAAAAATTAATATCAAAATGATAAAAAGACAAACAAAAACTTTTGATTGTAGCAATAAAAAAATGGATACTGCACCTGTATTCCTCGTGTGGATGTTAGCACAAAGAGAGTCCGTGAAGGAAGATGAACCCACTTGGACTTATATAAATAAACAGAAAAAAATATTTAAATTGAAGTGTATATGAAATCATTCAAGTTAAAGAAAAAGTTATTGCCGATTTTCAAATATATAAATTAAGAGCGAAACTGAGCCAGTCTTCAACAACCTTCACTGATATCAACACAAGACTAAAATATTTTCATCAATCAAAAATATAAAATAAGCAGCTTTTACAACTGGTGCTTTCTACTTTCTTTTGCACAAAACTATAATTCAGTGGTTTAGAGATTACAATATATAACTATGAACATGAAAATTTAAATAACACTTTTAACAATGTCATTAAAAAAATCTATAGTACCTTCTTCTAAACATTTTACATCAACATCATAAATATGTTAAAGAAAATACAAATTGTAGTTTAAGCTTGCAAATATAACAATATGCCTTCAAAATAACCATATTCCTAGTTAGATTAAGCCTACATAAACATAACCAAATATGAATTTATAATTAGATTAGTTTTTCAGAACTGTATCATTTGATGAAGCATTCCAAGATACACATATCCATTCAAACGACAAGTTATAATTGTAATGCTGCAATCAAACAAGGTGCAATGTGGTTTAAATGTGTGATAATTAAATATAACACAAAATAAAAAAAATAGTTAAATAACATTTATTTTGAAAAATTGACAATTCCTGTAATGCGGATTGTATAACCCCTTTTATTATAACAGAAACTATACTTGTGCATATATTTTTGCCCCCTCACTTCCTCAACACAATCCTCCACATGAAGATTGAAGAATGTGGCAAAATATTATGGAAATATGATTATTTTTATTACTTTGTTTCTCTTTGAGAACCAATGCACAACAATTTATCATAATGTTTTCTCTAAAACAATAGTAAAAACAAACAAACACTGCCACCCCTTTTTTTTCAAATGGCTGTACTAGGACAATGGTTAACATTGTTGTTAACTCCCACTATCAAAAAAGGAAAGGAAAAAGTGAAGGAAACTGAAGTATTTATTTTTGTAAACCACATTTATACATTTACTAAAATGTTTAGGCAATCAATCTTCTTACCACAAAAGAAACAAATTAGAAATAAGTCTTATTTTCAGTCATTTGATATCTGCTTTTTCACATATTTTAGATTTTCTGCTGTATGCTAAGAAAGATTTTGCATTACGAAAGTTTCTGCACTGAAGTTCCCGTGTTGTTGGAGGCCAGTGATTGATTATACTTATAGGTAGTCTCGTAAGATAAGTATGTTTAATATTTTATTCTGCACAGGTGGTGTTGGAGGCCAGTAATTGATTATACTTATAGGTAGTCTCGTAAGATAAGTATGTTTAATATTTTAGATAATATTATTGATACCCTGATGGCATCCTCGTAATTAAAAAAAAAATTATCAATCAATCAATGATAACATACTACAAAAATAATAGATAGCCTACCATTAATTATAATGATATTAAATATATGCTCTCAAACTTAGATATTTACCTGTAAAATAAATGGGGGACCGATAGAGGCAGATGGTTCTTTGCACAAAACTTGTCTTCCTATGACACTATTGCCATCAGTAGTCGCACATGTCAAGTTCACAATAGACCTATGTACAACTGCATAACTAATCTGTCGTTTATCAGGTAAGATATATACTGCCAAATTATTACATAGTGATGATGCTGAAGATTTTAAAATTATTGGCTTATCTCTGTGATACATTTTATGTAATGAACTGTAATATACTCCAACTGCTTGGTACAATTAAGTCAAAATTAATTCTGTTGCTGAGAACGCTACCTAAGACATGCGCAATGAAAACATCCGCTAGATGGACCGATAATTGCTTGCTAAAATGTCATAATATACAGAAAGAAAGATAGCCTTAAGTTGTATAGAAATATAATTTTTTCTAATTAACTTCTGATCAATATTTTTATTTTATAAAAAAATTGTATATATTTGCATTGTTCACTGCTTATCATTATTGAGTATTTTCTGGCAATAAATTGTCCCTCATTAGTGCGGTAAATCCAAAATGGCGGATGTACCTTCTTTCGATTTACAACAAGTTAAATCTGATTTAATTGTTGCTCAAAGAGAATGTTATGAGCGCAGACTTGTACATGCATCGAAATGGTGAGCACAGCAATCGTAATACTTATCAAAACATGAATATTTATAAATCCAATTATCAGTGAAGGTCCCTATGTTCAAGTCAGTAGAATTTAGATATCTGATATGAATTAGGCACTTGTTACATGACCAAACGTTTGGTCTTCGTATTTTTTTTTACTTCGTGTACCAGCCGTAGATAATATTGCTCCTCACCCTATCCCTAACCCTAATCCTGAAAAAAAAAAAAAATTATATATGTCATGTTCACGTTTGGTCTTCTAACAAGTGCGGTAGGAATAGGAACGGCACTTATTACATGACCAAACGTTTGTTTGGTCTTCTAACAAGTGCGTTTGAATTAATATGTAATTGATAAACACTAAAAATACATACATTGTTATAAGGGGTCAGGCTACTGCTCGTTCTAATCTTTAGAATTTATTTAAGCCTCCATCAGTCAGAAAACGTCCTCGACCACAGCTGAAGTTTCAGTAATGCGGTAAACCTTTCACTCTTTCCACGACCACAGACACTAAACAGACTCAAAAATGCTTACCAGAAAGAAGACTATTTATAATTTCTTTATTTTGGCACAAGAAGATTGTGTCAGTTTAAAAATACACTACAGTTTTCTAAAGCCTTCTCTTTAAGCATTTAGCTCAACCTTCTAAAAAAAACAAAACAGAAATTATATGTGCCAAACAGTGGTATAAATTGCCTAAAAAAACATTATTGTGCTCTGTTGTAATCTTTGTGCCTGTGCACAACTTAGATCTGTTTGCCACCTATAAGACTGCCCTATGTTGGAACAATAAGTAATTAAAACTATAAAACTGAGACACACTAATGTCTTCAAATATAAATGTGCAATCATATTTTTTTGTTCGTAATATTGCCACTTACCATCCAGTTGTTTACCATTTAGATAAAAAATATGTAGTATGTCAACATGATACAATGTGCTATTAAGTCTAATTGATAATAAAGCACCACACATTATGAACAAAAATCATTTCAAGCAATAAATGATTAAGTTTGTTTCAAATTTGAAGCATTTTTCCATCTTCTACCCAGTATGTGGACTTTGCCTAAGGTCATTGCTAATAAATCTTCGGCCCCCTACTTTGTCATGCTAGACATTATAAGTAAGGCAACTGGAGAACACCGTCAGCATTCTGAACAAAGCCGTCATGCCAGTTTTGGTGGTCCTTTGGCTTTGAAAAGTACATTTGGAAGCCCTAGCAAAGATTATTTGGGGCATTAGTTAAAAGCAAATGTAGGGGCCCTTGGCAAAGGTTTAAATCTATTCTAGGAAGAATATAAACTTAACAATTGCTAAAGTTGGTAAAAAAATTATATTCTTTAACAGGGCTGCAGAAATGTCAAGAGCTCTTACTGTAAAAATAGATTCCAGATCCCTTCTACTAACAGATGAATCTGAGGTTTGTCATTTTAGCTTGATTATATTATTAGCAAAATATGGAATTATTTTTTAATAAAATAAAAATATATATTTTTTATGTCATAAAAAACGAAATATGTTCAATAATTTTTTTTTTTATCTCACCCTGCACTCTGTATTGAACTATTTTCTTAGAAAATTGTATGATTTTATTACAGTCCTATGATAAATATTTACTTCAGACTATTTTGTTGTTCATAATTGCTCTAATTATTAAATTTCTTTAAAAGTGGTACAGGTAATTGACCCCATGGTTAAAAGATGCATCATGCAGTTCCATAAAAAAAAAAATTCTTCTTAAAATATTGAAGAGGTTAAAATGATCACAAGACTACCTAAAAATAATCAATTTATTTTTCTTTTTTTTCCCTAAGCTTTTGAATAAATTGGAGCTTTTTTATCAACAGTTGACAAATATTTTCACATACAGCCATCCCTTGATTAAAGTTCCCTTAACCCTAATGGGTCATCGGGGTAGATGAAGTGTAGAATTCATCTGTTTCTATAACCTCAGCATATGAAGGGGTTGTGTGGTTAGCACAACGCCCAGCTGCCTTTTCTCCCCCAACTTAAAGTCAGGTACCCATTTAAAGCTGGGTGGACTTGGGGACTATCACCAGGACCTGAGAAAATCCTAAGGTTCTCACTGAGATTCGAACCCGGGACCCTCCGGTCGACAGTCGAGCGCTCTACACCGCACTACCACCCGTCCCCTTTTTTATCAATAGTTGACAAATATTTTCACATACAGCCATCCCTTGATTAGAGCTATTTTGATTAGCGCGCCTAAAAAATTTGCTGGTTTTTATTATCGTGTAGTTTTTTACCTTCGCCTGCCCGATATGTTGTCTGTTTCTCAGTCACTTGGCAACAATCATCGAAGCGAGACGTCTGTCTTACTTATTGTTTGTGCTACCGATTTCGATTTGATTACTATTTTTAAAAAATAATTTTCTTAATTGTGGACAAAAAAAAAACTCTTAAACTTAAACACATCACTGTAGAATCTTTTGCTGGAATGATCATATCAATGAAGTTATTAGCAAGTCGACAGTTACCGGAATATTGTGGAGGAAAGAAAAAAGCCTACTGTTCAGTTAAAGTTAGATACATTTTTGGTAAAAAATAAATTTTAAACCTACTTTATTTCTTTTATTTATATCCTTCTATTATTTGAAAAGTATAAAGCAAGTTTTTAGTGAAAATTAAAACATAGGTCTAAATTAAATATTTTTGAGGATTCATTATAATTATTCCCATTGGTTTATAAGTTTGAATAGCGCTGTTTTGATTTGCGCAGTAAATCTCAGGGATTTATTAAACATGCTAATCAAGGGGTTGCTGTACTTCTAATAACATAACCTGGGTGGCACTTTGGTAGCTAGCTGGATCTGTATAAAGTAGTGTAATCTACATGTTGTGTTACGGGTTTTACTCTTGGCATGTCCAGTCTTCTACCCCTTTCTCCCTTGATGCCTCCACAGTCATTGCACTATCGGCTGTGGTGAGGATGAAATAGCACCACAAAAGCCATTCCATTATCTGTTTATAGGATCTGATTGATAAAACATATCATCCTTTCAGGTACTAGATAAAATTAATAAAATATCCAATTAAAAATACAGCCTGGCTTCAATTTTACCAAGTTTTTTTTTATTTTGTTTCTTTAGTTAGTTAGAGTAACTACCCCAGTATAAGTAAAACACCAGGAAATGAGAAAACTATGAAACACTGATTCTCAAGTTAAATTGCATTTAGTAGAAGAAAAAAGAATTTTACTGTGGACAAATTATTAATTTTTTTTTTTTTTTTTTACAATTGGGAGAACAGTATTGCTGAATCTGTTATTTGCAAGCTAATCATTGTCTCTTAAAATTTTATAAAAAAAATGATAAAACTAAGAAATTAAGGAGATTTATGAAAACAAACTTTATAAATATCCAAGGAAAAACCAATACGTGTCTATGAAGTTTATCTTTATTGTGATTAATAAAAAAGGTATTTAAGATTTTTTAGGCAGAATTTCTAAGACTGTTTCTAATAATGAGCTAAAATACATTGTCTATTCTCAATAAAATATTACACTAAATTAAAAATACACTGAACCTAAGTAATTTTTATATGACTGCATAAAGACTAATGCAAAAATTTCAAAAACAAACCTCAGTAGTGTGCAGGAAATTCATTGTCCATTCAGCATTCAATACATATTTTGTTTTTACTTTAGTGCAATAAATAGTATTTATATCATCTTATAATGCAATTGACTGATGACAAGCATCTTTAACTTAGAAATTAGCAAACAATTTTTAAGTAAACTAATAATTAAAGCTCAACCTTTTAGAGTTAAAAAAAAAGACATTTTTAACAATTCAATTCATCTTAACTCAGGACTTTTGGAACGAGTATGACAGCTATGTTCTTGCAAAAAGTTACTTTGATGTTAAAGAGTTTGACAGAGCTGTACATGTCTTGAGAGACTGCGTTAGTCAGAAACCATATTTTCTTCGTCTCTATTCACTTTACATGTCAGATCAGAAACGGAAAGCTGACAATTTGTCAGACTCTAGTGGTAAATATAGATTTAATATATAATAATAGTTGTTTAATCTCTCAATTTAACCCTCTTCTGCACTTAAAGTTACTGTATTATCTTTGCAGCATTGCCCGAAGAAGCAGAAAATGAAATTTTAAGAATACTGCAGACAGAATTGTCAGAAAAACACAGTAAAAAAGAACTGGATGGATTTGGGTTATATTTGTAAGATTTTTTTTTTTTTGTTTGCTTGGGATAAATATGTTGTTTTTTTCATTCTTTGTGTGGATATTCAATGTAGCTTTTAAAACTTTACAGGTATGGAGTTGTGTTGACTAAACTGGATCTCCATGTCATGTCAGTAGATATTTTCGTAGAGTCTGTGAATAAAGAACCATTGAATTGGGCAGCTTGGATGGAACTTGCAAGACAAATTACAGACAAAGAAATGGTAAAATAATGTTTTTCTTGGGTTGAATTTATAGGAAATAATACGTTATATTATGGAAAAATTAACATTGTGCCATTTTAACAAATAAAGAAACATCTATTGCATTAAATGTCTATAAATAAATATTGGTCATATAGAATGAAAATTAGAAACTTGTGTTTATGATCATTGTTATGATGTAGGTTATTTTAGCACAATAGTTTACGGTTTAGGAACAAAATGTGCGTGGGGAGGGGGGTGCATCATTGTGACCAGATAGAAGAATAATTTACGCGAAAGCACGCCCCATCCTCCCCCATGCTAATTAGTTGTGAGTCGCCGGGGGTAATGAGGGCTCACGGAGACAATTTACTTGGGAAAGAATGTTCGTGACCATGACATGTAGGATGAAGTTGGAACCATTACGAAAGTCGTGGGGCAGAATCTTCTCACGAGGAATAACTGAGTTAGAAAGTGTCATAGGTTTCCTTATTTAGATTCCCCACCCCCAGACCCGTCACATAAATTATCCCGAGTGTAGAGTCAGTTGGATTGAGAAATCATTACAACTAATTAATCACCGATGTCACAGCCAATTGTGTACTGTATATAAGCAGGACGTTTTGTGTGTAAGTCAAAGAGGAGGAGAGAGAGAAGCGAGACAGAGAACTAGAGAGCAGGAGCAGAAGAGTAGGACATAAGCTGAAGTACTGTATGTGAGAACTGGCGTCAACATATCTACATAATAAACTTGTGTTATCAGCAAAGAAACCGGTATTTTGTTGACTTATTAGCGGAGATTGTACGTGAGCTGTGAAATAGAAATATTGTCACCAGAACATCTATATCTACTTTCTCATACTTCTAGACAACGATCTGTACGTGGCCAGGATTAGCATTAGGACTATCCGACAACGTAACAATCATATAATGGATTTAACACATGTTTTATGTTATACATGTATCTATTGGATTAAAATGGGATTTCATTGTGTACAGGGGTCTGAATTTCTTATCAAGTAACAAACATACTTTTTTTCTCATACATGTAATATCCTTCCATTAGATAGCTTAGCTTTATCTATTACTGTCAGGATTTTAGTATGGGGATGGTGAATCACTAACTATCTTTATCATAGACCAAGGTGTTGAGCAAAATTATATAGTTGGGAAAGTAAAGGCGGCTGGGCGTTGTTCTAATCACACAATCCCTTCATATGCCAAGGTTATAGAAACAGATGAATTCTACACTTCATCTGGGCTAAGGGAACTTTTTAGGTCATGTTATAATGCAGAGACTTAAAAACTTTTAATTTGAACTATCTAATTTACAATTATTATTTTGTAGCTACTCTCACTACCACTTCCTCATCTACATTGGATTTGTTCCCTTTTTATGGCCAAAGTTTACATGGAACTACAGCTGCATGATAATGCCCTTGATATCTATAGAACTTTCATGGACAGGGGCTTTTCTGAAAGTTCTTATCTAGTTGCACAATTTGCTGTCACCTACCATGAAATGAGAGGTAAATTAAATAAAACAAAATTTAAGTGTACAGATGAAAGACTCAGGATTTAATTGAAAGCCTTGCAATAAAAAACACATAGATTGGGGAATGTGTATTTTAAAAAAATGTATACATTTTAAAACTTTTTTAATTAAAAATGATGCTAGTCAAAAGCTTCATACATTTATCTAAGGCTTGGTGAAGCACTTGACCACCTTTTAATAAAAAAAAATCATCCAAGTCTATACATTTTTTGTGGAAATTTTAAAAAATGCTTTAAAGGTATAAAATAGAATAAATATTTTTTTTAATTTCTCACTTGCAAGACTTTGTTCGTGTATCAAGGCAGATTGTATTTAACATTTTTGCTGGTCTTGTAAAGCACTTGTAAACCAAATTAGTCGTAAACTTAGGTTTGAATATGGTAGCTTTTGTGAATTTTAAAGAGACTAAAAATTGCTGCTGCACCAAGCCTTATAAAAATGTAAGTACTGTTGCTGAAAGATAGACTCAGCAAGATATAAAATTGTACAGCACCTCTGTTATTTTTTTTTCCTAAAGCATTTAAAAAAAAATGATAGCTCGACACATATGTCTTTAAAATTGAATTCATTAGTTTTAAAATTTCAAAGCTTAATAGTTTAACTGTTTTTATTTTATAGCTGTTGATTTAGCCGTCCAAACTTTTAAAACATTAGAGGTCATGGATCCATTCAGGATAGAAAATATGGATGTTTATTCCAATTTACTCTTCGTTACAGTAAGTTTTGACAACTTTCTATCTGGAACAATAAAAAAAAAAGTATTTTAATTGATGTGTTAATGGTAGTCATATGTAATTATTACCAATTCATGCATGAGATTCTTATTCACAGGAAAATAAAGCTGAATTGGCACATCTTGCTCATAAGTGTTGTACCATTAACAAATACTGTGTTGAAACCTGTTGTGTTATTGGTAAGGAAAAAAAAAAGTTTGCTTTTCTGTAGATACATAATAAAAACAAATCTTTGACTACATTTTAGTTAAGAAATTGTTCTATGTAAATGTATTATGGGAAATGGCTTTCAAGTTTCATAAATTCCAGGCAATTATTATTCCCTGAGATCGCAGCATGAGAAGGCCTTGCTGTACTTTCAGAGAGCTCTTAAGCTCAATGCTAACTATATATCAGCTTGGACGTTAGTTGGACATGAGTACATGGAAATGAAAAACACATCAGCAGCCATACAGGCATATCGCAGAGCCACAGGTTACCATTTTGTCTTGATTTACTTGTAACTAAAGGAATTTTTTTTAGTTCATAATGTAATTATGAACTTAGTTTGAGAAGCAATAGAACTGACCTGTAGGAAAGGAATTTAACTTACATTGTTACACTTCTTCTATATAGCATCTTTTACTAATACAGCTTCGCCTCTGAATCTGAAACTTAGTTTTTTTCAATATTATTCTAAATGTGACTGGGCATTCTTAGGGCACACAAATGTATCTTTTCATATTGATATTAAGTTTAATGGTACATAGTTGGCCTGAGTTTTGAAAAGTATATCTATATTTGATGTTTATTTTTGTGAACTTGGTTGACTTTACTTTTGTGTGAAAGTCTATTTTGGTCATGTCATTTAAGTCTTGATTCATACAAATGTATAGCATTTCAATATATAAGGTGGTATGAAAACATCTTTATGTTATAATTTCTTAAAATATTTGTACATAAAAGCTTCATTATTTTTGTGGGACAATTTTAGTAAAATTTATCAAAAAGTTTTACTTGATCTTCATTAGCTTGCACTTATTTTAAAATGCAGCGACATGATTTATGACTTGTTAATATCTCTTGAATGTAAATGTCACTCATTCAGAGCAAAGAGGTACAGAGATTCATCAGGATCGAACAGTTTGGCAGTCCAGATTAGGCCCATCGACTATTGTTTGCCCACATCTTTGTTACATAGAATTTTAGTTTCAAAGTTGCTTTTTTCGAAATATGTAATCAAGTGGCTCTTTGATCTGCCATCTATGATTTAGGGCTGATTTAAGATATGTTTTGTTAAAAACTATGATTACAAGTTGATTAATATTTTCAGAGGTTGATAAACGTGATTACAGAGCTTGGTATGGTCTTGGACAAACGTATGAAATTCTCAAGATGCCAACTTATTCTTTGTATTATTACAGAAGAGCTCAGACACTTAGGTTAGTGGATATCTCTTTAAAAAGGTCCAGTCTTCTATTTGTTTGTGTTATTATGTTTTGTTCATTAAATGTCCTCTTTCTAAAATTTTCAGACCAAATGATTCAAGAATGGTGATAGCACTAGGAGAATGCTACCAGAAGGTTGATAGACTACAAGAGGCCAAGAAATGTTTTTGGAAAGCCCACTGTCTGGGTGATGCAGAGGAGATAGCACTATTTAAATTAGCAAAGTGAGTTCATCCTGACATATGTCTGTTGTGTCTGACCAATCTTCAAATGCTGTATTATACATACACTGAGTAGAACATTTTTGCAGAAAAATAAAAACCTGGCAATTATTTAATTAATATTTTTTTGGGTTGCTGATTAATCTTGATTAGCATGTTGAAAACAATTCTGTGATTAGATTTTTTAAAGCAACACCTAAATGTTTTAATTTTATCCCGGATTATTTCAGAGTTGCAAAAAAAAACTTAAGATAATGTAAAAAAAATTACCAAATTCTAATGCATGTAACAGAAAAGACTACAGCAACCAGTTAGGAAAAAATAAACGCAGGAACTATCACATTTATATTAAATCATAGCCTTGAAACAATAGGATTGTCACTTCTCAATTCTATATCCACACCCTGAATGATACAATTAGTTACCATATACTGATGCTTGCCACTTGTTGATTGAAAGGTGTCATAGATTTGAAACAACTTATGGGTTGGAATTTTATGTCAATTTTTTTTGGTTAAGAGAGGATATAGTGGTGGGGTATAAGCCATAAGTAACATGATAAACTGGTCAGAATCAATAATTGATTATACATATGCTGTTACAATTTTAGAGAAATTAGCCGGACTCAACAACTGACTTATTATGCCATTTATAGAATAGACTGTAATATCATATTTTAGGACCTTAAAGGGCTTTTTTTATATAGTAAAACTATTAAAAGAGTTGCGTAACAATCATTCTAACAATATTTTGTGAACACAAATAATTTTAAAAATTTGCACAAAACTCACTAAGTCACATTTGGCTACCACTGGAATATAATAACAGTTAATCTCATTTGAATTACAAATAAAACACTAATTAATTTCTGCTGATTAAACTTGCGTAAATTTTTATTACATTTTTTAATTGTGCGTTAATTTCAGTTAAAAAATTTATCTAACACACTCTCATTTTAAACTAATTGGGTTTCAGAATGGATATCTTTTTAACTTTGACTCCACTTGAAAATTTTCAATGCATATTTGATAAATTTTTTTTCTATATGTTTAATAGTTTAACCATTTAGGTAATTGTAAGAAAATATCGATTAGTACCATAAAAAATTGGTATACGCTAATAAATCAGATTAGAAGGTAAAAATCATCAACCTTTAAAAAGGCTTTGATAAAATTATAACATGCTTTAGTTTAATAAAGATTAATAGTTTTAAAATAAAAAAAACTTAAAAGAAATACCTTGTAATATGTCGAAAGTGATTATTATGTGGTTTTTTTTTTTTAATTAATTTGTACTTATTGTTGACCAAGACTTCTTTACTGCTAAAATAACTATTTTAAGTTGTTGTTTTTTTTTATATGAATTTTGTGCACCAGTTACATAGTACATGTACATGTATATGACTAAACACATGGTAGTATCTGGAATATTTTTGTTTGTTGTCTTGCTGTAGTTTACTATATACATCACTGGTGTATAATAGGTTAGCTCTCTGGTTCTGTGAACTAACTTTTCTCTTCCCAATATCCTCTGACCATTCTTCTAACTTTGTGTAAAGAGCATGAGAACATTTAGAAGTTGTAAGAGCTGGTAGCTCTAAATAGTCTATTTACCAAAATGTTTTATCAATGCAGCTTGTTTGCTACACTTGGTGAAAAGGACCAGGCACACAAAGCGTACAAGGAATATATCAAACAATCTGACAGATTACTGGTAACTTGTTTGTTTGTAATTCTTTTCTAATCCAATGACTGTGTAACTTTTTGAAACACTTTGGTGATATTGATTTTTGTGTATTGAACCAAACTAAAACATAATTAGCTCAAATAATACTAGTTCAGTATTTCATTTTGAGTACTTTTGTTTAATTGGATGATATAAAATATCTTATTTTCATATTTTAAAAAAAAAAATTTCCTTCTTTTTTCAGCTCCGTGACCATTCAGTCTTGAGTAGGGCATATTTATATTTAGCCAACTATTATTTAAATCACAAAAAGTGGGATAAAGCAAACGCAAATGCACAGAAATGCACAGAATTTCCTGAGGTAAAAATTTAGTTCTGAGCTATGAAATTGTATAATACTGCTAACGTTAGAAAAATCTATTACTGAAAAACTTTAAAATATAGATGGTTTACTGCCATATTTGAACAGATAGCTGATTACATTATTAATTTTTTTCTTAGACCAGGGAAGAAGCTAAAGGTCTTCTCAGAACCATCCAAACCCTACGCAGTCAAGATACTCCTGCAATACCATCTGGCATGAATGTGGACGACAGTATGGACAGTGTTATTCCCAGTGACTATCAAGGTTTACCGAGGACCTTTGACAGGGTCACTCCAATCAATTTAAAGTTTACCCCATGAGCACTTTGTTATGTAGATATTTTTTTACTTGATAAATATACTCTGTATTGTTTGATCATTTGGTGACTGTTACAATTAAACCTTTCAAAAATCGTGAATTATGTCCAAGGGAAGTAACTCTAATAATAATAAAAAAACTATTACATTACGACTAATGAAAAATTTAATGTGTAAATAAATTTGAACGAATTTAATATCTTAAAATTGATGAGCTAAGTTAAATTAAGTACCAGACATGAGTGTTTTGGTTTATTACTGGTAGAAAGGGGAGAAAAAAAATCCTTTATGATTTCATGACAGATCAATAGATTGTCCATTGGTTGATATATGTTTCTTCAAAACAGGAGAAATTGTATGTGCTCTTTCTATTTTTTAAAATCCCGTTCAATAGTGTATACCAATGGAATCAGGACTTCTACAAAAAAAACTCCAGCAGGAAATCCCTGTTAGTGGGTAAAAAAAAAACTTTGTAAGAATGGAATAAAATATTAACAAAAATTTGCATTGTAAATTGAATGGTCTTTCTTAACAGCCACATGTCCTGAGAAAGCTGTATGTGTCTGGCTGTTTGTGAACCGTGTAAATAACTGAATGATACAGGTGAAGGTTGAGAAGGGCTTAAATGTTAAATAATTTGTGTGAAATGACACAAATAGTTCTTTGTTGAATCACTTGGTTCTGTTCAGGCCATGGAATATTTTGATCTCAAAAAATATGTTTGTTTTACATACTGGAACTGTGTAACCACCATTCTTGAACAGAAAGCTCACTTTGTTTGCTGAGCCAAATTATTTTTTTCTTTCTGATTCTAATGTTTAAATTTATTGTTGATGAGCTCAACTTATGGATCTTCTTAAATCAGAATTTGAAAAATAATAGTTAGTCACATTTGTTAGATGAGAGTTGTTTCAAAGTACTTACAGGCCTGACTGGCTTAGAACTTAACAGAATTTGTCCGTTACCAAATGTTTTTAAAATGTATATTGATCGTAATTGAACTGATTGTGTCTTGACACTTCTTGGAATGATTGTATCCTTGTGTGTATGAAAGATAAATTTTAATGCATGAATGATTTGATTTAGTTTTGTAGATTGTAAAATATGAAACAACTTCAAATTTGT
Organism: Bulinus truncatus; assembly: GCA_021962125.1. Lineage (NCBI taxonomy): Eukaryota > Metazoa > Mollusca > Gastropoda > Planorbidae > Bulinus > Bulinus truncatus. The sequence goes on from JAGDYQ010000385.1 coordinate 234,369, forward strand.
TGTGTTGATTTCAATTAATTTTTTTTTTTTGCCTTGATAGAAAATGACTTTTATTTGTACATTATGCATGGGTTCAATTTATTTCATGCACATTGTTTATACTCATGTGTTCACATGTATTTCTATGATTCAATAGTAAACACGCAATATATAAAAAAAAATTTACTGTGTTCATCTGTGATAAACATTAGACATAGTTTAACTAAACTTTTAGTTTCACAGATAATTTTAAAATTGAAATTTTGTTTTATTGAATGCCTGAAAACTTTTTATGTGGGAAAACTTTAAAAATCTTAAATACACATTTCATCTTTAGAAGATTTTCTCTATATAACATAATCACTCATATTGATAACTCATAATAAAAAAAAAGTCCTGTTCTGAGCCTTATACAGTTATTGTGGTGCCCTCTGTCTGAGTTCAGTGTCATGTGATCAGAATTGAAGGCTTCTTCTCAACAGTTGTGTGTTATACACCCTGTATTCAACAGTTGTGTGTTATACACCCTGTATATTGCAATAGACTGAGATCACGTCATTGGTCTTGGAATGCTTACAACATGACTGATTTTTAAGAAGATGACTGTGTGTAAGTCAAAGTTGAGAATAGAGTTTTTTGACTAAGTATTGGAGAAGGGTTAGCCTAAATTTGTCATTCCATTCTTAATGTACTTGATGTCGATAGAAAATATCTATAGCTGGCCATCTAACTGGAGTCTATTAATGATGAAATAGTATCCTGTATCAGAGCACATTTGGGATATCTATTGTTTTGAATCTATGATGTCACCACTAGTTGACACTAAATTAATATAAAAGAAAGGGTTAACCAAACAGCATTCATGCCTGTAACCACAGAATATAATGATATACATTCTGGACCCGTAACCAGCCCAGTAGCATGAAAATTCTAGAGCAGGGGCCAGGCCAATAGCAGGGGGTCCAGGAAATAAATGTTACTAAATAGAGGGGGGGCAACCCCGTACGCTACGGGCCTGCAAACCCTACAACAACCAACTTACCCCCGTTCCCTTTCTATGTTTGTTTAAATTATCAAGGTGCATGTACAACGATAGCATATTGTGAAGATTCTGGCAATATAGATTCTTATTGTTGTGTATTTTATTGACAGGTCTTTTACTCCTTTGTTGCAATGTATTTACAAGTCAATATCACATAATGACAAGCCCATACCCCCCCCCCCTCCTCCGACGTTAGCCGTGATATTTAGTGAATTCATGACACTGTAACTCTGCGTGTGGTATTTGTGTGTTTATTGCACCAGGATATTTCACACGTACCAGGATCTACTCAATAAGTCGACACCTGGCTACAATGTGCACCAGGGAGAACAGTGTAACAAGTGTAAGGCAAGTCAAACAATGAGATCATGTAAATAGAAGGAAAGAAACATGTTTATCTTTCCAGGAGACAATGCGCTGCTGGTCACGATGTCCAAGGTCAGCTTAATACTGACATTAAGCTGCTTAACTTCAATTTATGTGACGTAGTACTCGTAATGGGTTCTGGGGGAATATACATTCTGTGACGTAGTACTCGTAATGGGTTCTGGGGGAATATACATTCTGTGACGTAGTACTCATAATGGGTTCTGGGGGAATAGACATTCTGTGACGTAGTACTCGTAATGGGTTCTGGGGGAATAAACATTCTGTGAAGTAGTACTCGTAATGGGTTCCGCAGAAATATACATGTACATTGAATTTATATTCTGTAGCGACATACCGAGCGACAGAAGTGTCCGGGGCGAAGTCTGAAAAAAACAACTCTCTATTCCCGTGCCGATAATTAGGCTACTTAGGTGGGGCAGATGCAGCCAGCCCCGTAGCGTGAAAATTTTACAGCAGGGGCCAGGCATTCTACAGCAGGGGCAAGGCAATAGCAGGGGGGGGGGGTAAGTAATATATTTTACTAAGTAGAGCAAATAAGCAGAGGGGCCCGGCCCCCCGCACGCTACGGGCCTGGATGCAGCCCCTGGGTGGCGGCAAAGTTCTTCCAAGCCACTGTGTATGTACGACAGATTTCTCTAATCTAAAATTGTGTGTAATTTAGGACCTATTTAAAAAGTGAATCACGAACAGAATGAGGAATTTTTAAGTGTCCAATTTGTATTAAATAACTGGCGGTTTGATTTTCACGCTCAATACCCAATTCTCCAAAGCCGTAACTTGACACACAACAAGACCCACGTACAATAATATTTATAATTGAAATTTATTTGTAATTGATTCATATAATTAAATATTTCATAATTTCTCTATTAATGCTTTCAGTGTATTTACTTCCGTCCTCACATATTATTTAGCATTGATTTAAGACTTTTGGCCATTGTAATTTTTCAGACCCATTAATCATAGTAATTAAGTGTGGACTATACGCCAGTGAATTAGTTGCTTACGTCTTAATCTTTTTTCTCTTTTTCTCAGAAATGAAGATGTGATTGTTTTTCATTTTTTTTTGGTTTACCCGTTTCATCTGTTAGTTGGCATGTTCAGATTTATATTCAAAATCAGTCCATTTTTACAATTTTGTTTCATCGTGAAAGCTTTTGTCACCTCTCGTACGACAGACTACGAAACACACTTTGAAAGGAATGTTTTACTGAAAGACTCACAGAATAGGAATTATACGGAGTGATTATTCCGAATGTCGCCACATTTGTGTTTTAGTGTATCAATATTTAGGTGCTAAGTTCAGGGCCGCCGAGAGGGGGAACGGGGGGGTCATTGCCAGGGGGCCCGCATCTGTAAGAGGGCATAAAGGGGGCCCGGCAGCCCCGACCATGTCAATTTTTTCACGACTCATTGTTTATTAAGGGGCCCGCAATGATGTCCTGCCCTGGGGCCCGCGTTGGCTCTCGGTGCCACTGGCTAAGTTATTAAAAAGGAAAAAAAAACAAACGGTAGAATTTTTCAAAAATCATTATTTAAAATATCATTATTTAAAATATCATTATTTAAAATATCATTATTTAAAATATCATTATTTAAAATATCATTATTTAAAAAATCATTATTTAAAATATCATTATTTAAAATATCATTATTTAAAATATCATTATTTAAAATAGCGATTTGTATATACATATTCTGTGGTTAGACCTATTATATCATAGAAAAACTACCCAGTGTTTATTTAATTAAAGCTGTTTCTACAAAATATCCTGTGTATAATTATTTTGAACATGTTCTACTTGTTTCATTAGATACATGTCAAAGATGTAAAGAGTCCGATCATAAAAAGTATTCAAGTGGTGCTTATCAAAATAAATCTTTGTCAAATATTGAACATTTTCTATGCAAACTATTTTACAATACTTTGCATAATTTTTTTTTTATCTTACATTGAATCAAATTAACTTTGTCAGGTCGGTGGGTAATTAACCACTGAACTTGTTGTTGGAGACTAAACTAAATCTTTACAAAATTCTTTTTTTTCTGGTTGACAGAAAGTAACCAAATCAACTACCAATATATGCATGACCCAGTTCAGACATGTTGTTGGCCCGTGTATTAATTTTATGTCAACACTGCTAAATATCAAACCTTGTTTGAAGTTGTAAAATGTCCTCCTTCTATATTAGGCTGATACTTGTACCTAGCTATTTAAAGTTCAGTCAACAAAGAATTGTTTGGTCAACTAACAAACACCCTGTACTGTGACTGTTAGAGTAGACACACATTTTCTGAATACGCGACACCATAGGCAGGACATTTTCTGTGTGTGTGTGTGTGTGTGTGGTCACCTTTTGTTCTCACCAGTTCCTGGCATACTTTAAGGAAATCTACCTGACTCGAGACAAAACAATATCCTTGTCTTAGATATTATAGCGCATGAAATATGCGAGGATAGTTTAACGTATACTGTTTCATACAAAATGCATTCAATTAAAAGAAAAAAATATACAAATAAATAAAATATAATTAAACGTCATAAGTAAAAAAAAACTCATTAACATTTATTACACGAATATTATAAGTAACAACTTAAAAATATGAAACATTTTTTTTTCAAAAGTACATCAAATATAAACAAATCAGACACTTAAGCCTGCCGATATAGTTGTTGACTCAGTAACGTTGTAAGGGTTTTGAGATAGTGTGCCTTACACAGCGAACAAAATAGTGAGGGGCGTCGAAATAGCGTTGTTAAAAACTATTGTCACATCTGGAGGAAGGCACACAGAGTTGTACTCGCACAGGACTTCACAAGTGCTAACCACCCCTGAGGTGTGGCTCTGGGGGGACTAGGGTATGGCTTCGGGTGATTAAGTTGTGACTCTGTGAGACTAAAGTGTGGCTCTGAGTGATAAAGTGTGGCTCTGAGTGAATAATGTGGCTCTGAGTGACTAAAGTGTGGCATTGGGTGACTAATTGTGGCTCTGGGGGACTAAGATGTAGCTCTGTGTGACTTATAGTGGCTCTGTGTGACTAATTGTGGCTCTGTGTGACTAAGGTGTGGCTCTGGGTGACTAAGGTGTGGCTCTGGGTGACTAAGGTGTTGTATTAATCCCGGACGTGATTAATTTTTTTCTCGACCATGACCCAATGTTCTGAGGGCGCAGTGGCGTACCAATGTGCAGGGGACAGTATTCGCCAGGGGAAAATGTGTACTGTGTGAGGGGGGACCACCCAAAACAATGCAAATTCTGAACATCTTCAGACGCAAAGTTGGTTTGAAGTCCCACCCAGCTTTAAATGTGTGTCTGACTTAAGTTGGTGAAGTAAAGACGGCTGGTCGTGGTGCTAACCACACAATCCCTTCATATGCCGTGGTTACTGCTCTGAAGCTATTAGGCTTAGGGAATTTTACTTTTTTTTTATTGTTCAGAAAGATTCATCACTTACAGTCAACTGGTAAAATAATGTCTGGTAACTGGTAAAATAATGTCTATATTTTAAATGCCTCTTAAATTTCATTTAAAGAGAGAGATTCTCACTCTCTTATTTATTTTTGACATGGGTTTTTTGTTGCAGTTTTGCACCATTACAATACTTTAATGAGCAATATTGATCACACAGATGTTGACTATAACAAGTGAAAAACACAGCAAAAGAGATAAGCAAGGGGGAGTTGAAAAAATATCAACTTACTAAAGATCACATTAAAAAATTGTACTGGGGTAATACGTTGACTGGAACGACTCACAGCTGACCTACGTCCATTTTATATCAACAATTAGACAGTCCAATACTTACAACTACTTTATCGGTTATTGTTTTAAAACATTTTTACTGCTATTGTTTCAAGGTAGCCTAGTTGTTAGGTAGCCTAGTTTTTAGGTAGCCTAGTTGTTAGGTAGCCTAGTTGTTAGGTAGCCTAGTTGTTAGATAGCCTAGTTGTTAGATAGCCTTGTTGTTAGGTAGCCTTGTTGTTAGGTAGCCTTGTTGTTAGGTAGCCTTGTTGTTAGGTAGCCTAGTTGTTAGGTAGCCTAGCTATAATGTCAAAAGACTTTATAAAAAAGGCACAAAAATGAAAACAATGGTATATTTGTAAAATCTAAATTCTCTAAACTTGTAATAAGTCTCTATCGTGTCTGACATATTCCTTCAGATGATCAGACAGAAAGTATTCCTCTCTAATGCAAGAAACAGAAAATATCGATGGATTATTGAAATTTCCGGCGATACTTTTAACGGCTTCGATTCCAGAGCGACGCATGTTATTTTTTTCCCCTCCTGTTAACAAACATTTTTATAAATTTGTGTAGCGAGAAGTGCCTGGCAGGTGGACTCCACCTCAAATCAACTCTGGAAGGTAAGACGTGTGTTGATAGTGAAACAAGGATTTAGTTCAAGGTTAGTTTTTACTTTAATTAATATTTTTAAAAACCATTGTGCATATGTGCAATTACGTAACTACGGATGCAACTCCATCTTCATACAAGTGTCTTTGTAGTAGGTATAAATTTGTTATGCATGTTTGGTTACTTTAATTTTAATGTTTGTGTGATTTGCCCCATGTCTGTCGTTAGACCCTATACACTTTTGCCTAAAAATATGTATGTGTAGGCCATTCTATTTGATGTCAAATTTCTTCATTTATTACTATTAAATTACGTTTATTTTTTATTTTATTTTTTACACTTGAGATTATATCACCTTATTAAGTCTGTATTATTATTGACTTTTTTAAAAAAGATTATTAGTTAATGATAATGAGTTGACTGTATGACTGTTTAGAAAAAAAAATTTTTTGTAAAATACTAATGTATATAAACCTGTTTCAAATTCCCTTTTATAACTGTAGGTTTGTTGGTGCACACCTGTTGGTTTATGGGTGTGTACCTGTAGGTTTTTTGGGTGTGCTACTGTAGGTTTGTGGGTGTTACCCTGTAGGTTTGTGGGTGTGCCCCTTTAGGTTTGCAAGTATGTACCTGTAGGTTGGTGGATGTGTCCCTTTAGGTTTGTGGGTGTGCCTCTGTAGGTTGGTGGATGTGTCCCTTTAGGTTTGTGGGTGTGCCACTTTAGGTTGGTGGATGTATCCCTTTAGGTTTGTGGGTGTGCCACTTTAGGTTGGTGGATGTGTCCCTTTAGGTTTGTGGGTGTGCCACTGTAGGTTGGTGGATGTGTCCCTTTAGGTTTGTGGGTGTGCCTCTGTAGGTTTTCAGGTATGTACATGTAGGTTTGTGGGTGTGCCACTGTAGGTTGGTGAATGTGTCCCTTTAGGTTTGTGGGTGTGCCCCTATAGAGTTGTGAGTGTGTCCCTGTAGGTTGGTTCTCTCTATTTAAAATTCCTTTTTGTAATTTGTTAATACCCAGTAGGTTTGCAGGTGTTCTCCAGTAGGTTTGCAGGTGTGCTCCAGTAGGTTTATGGACATGCACTTGAATGTTTTTTTTGGGTGCGCCCCTGTAGGTTTGTGGGCCATGGACACATTTGAGGAAGAGGGTTCTGGTTTCATGGTTGTATCCACATTTCTTACATATGGAGTTTGTATATATTGCACTGTGTACAGTACTAATTGAGTACGAGTGTAGATGTACACTACAAGTAACCTAAAAAGGGAGGAACAGTTTTCAGTAGAGAAGCAAATAATCTCAATCAATTAAAAAATTAAAAAAAAAAAACAACATTTCAATAAGGAGTCGTTTAATATTCTGTGACAGAAATAAAATAATTTTTGTGTTACTAAAAATTGAACGTTACATCAAGAGGTTACATGTGTTAAGAGAACAAATAATGTAGGGCGGTACTGGAACTGTTCGACTTAATGTCCATTTCCTTTGGTCTGGCTATTGATCTAGTTTTAGTCCAGACTCCAGGGAGTGGGTGGGAACTGGGTCAAACGGGAGGGGGAGGTGCGACGACGACACTATAGAAACTTTTTTAATTTTTGTGTTGCATTTTAATTTACCTGTTCCATATAAAAGGTTCAGACAAAGAAGCGGATGTTACAAATGAGTCTTTCCGAATGTAGAACAACGGGAAGAAAACCTTAATTGCCAGAAAGTAAATTAAACACTCATTAAACACTCATTAAACACCCATTAAACACCCATTAAACACTCATTTAACACTCATTAAACACTCATTAATCGCTCATTAAACACTCATTAATCACTCATTAAACATATTTTGTCCTCCAACACCCACTTACCCTCTATCCGCTTTTTAATATTTTTTTTTCTCTTCTCTTCAATTAAATTGTCCGGATCGTTTCCTAGCCTGGCTACACCACGGGCTACACTGTGTTTCATGTTACAAGTTCTTTATGTGCTAACACACATACACTCGCGCACACATACACACACAACATGTAAACACACACACATACACACGCACACATGCAGACATGTAAATATTATGTGAAATGTGGAAATAAATAATAGATTTCTCAGAAAATGTGTCATTTGTGTGTGTGTGTGTGCAAAATAAGGCCCTTTGTTTATACAAGCTTTTACCCTATTAACAGTAATTCGGTCCTGACTTAATGTTTGATGATAATGAATCCATAAGAATTTTATAGCTACATGTTAACTAGTCTTGAAACGGTCAACCGTTTGTTTAACTTTCTTTTCATTAATATTACAAAACCCAGCGCTTCTAGATAATTAAGATCAGATAGGCTTACACATAATACACAAGTAGTAAATCTTGTCTCAGGGACCAAGGGATACCGCTAGTGAATCCATTGATATGTGTTGAGTCGAACCTGTTAAAACTCAAATGTATTGTCTATTTTATTTATTTTGTGCTTATTATTAACTTCAGGGTTTGCTTATTGCATAAACACATAACTCGACGCACTGAGCAGGTTGTGTTGGGGCTGTACCCACTTGAGCTGCCCCCAGCTAATAGCATCTGACATGTGTTGGGGCTGTACCCACTTGAGCTGCACCCCAGCGTACATACTTTTTACCATTAGTATTTATTTTTTTTTTTTGTACAATGTTGCCATTATAGGCTTTAAGCTAATCAGATTACACTTACATGTATGTTCTGACACCATTCTACTTATTACAAGTTGGACTTACTAGCTTACCTCCGTGGCCCCCGTTCTTCCCCCCCCCCACCCCAGATATACTATTACTAATACACTGTTGGAATAATATACAACAAAAATAAACACAGGCCGAAAAAAAAATGGAAGTTCAAGGACACCAGTGCCCCCAGAAAGAAGTGAGATTTAGGTCGAGATAACTTTAAGTTATAATCAATGCAGTTGCCAGGTGAAAGCATATATCAGCCACTTAAATAAAGAAACAATGTGGACGTGTCATTCGTTATAACAAAGTCAAATATCAGTTCCCGAGCCCTGGTCGATGGACAATTTTGGGATCATTCTGGAAGTGTTTTTTGTTTATGATAAGTTGAAGTGCTTTGTTTTTTTTCTACTCTCCAGTTTATAAATCTGTCATTGTTTGTAAACACATTTCATTTTACTGTCAATAAGTGCAATCATGAGTACAATCATACGTGCAATCAAGAGTACAATCATAAGTGCAATAATTCTCTGGTAATCTTGGCTGATTTCTTCAAGGAGCTTCCTCTTAGAGTTTTAACTTTTGATTCAAAATTTTTCAAAGGAACCTTTTACCTGGTACCGTGCTATATTAATGAACTTGCAATATTTCAAAATTGGTTTGCTCCTACGCGCGACCTTTTTTTTTAAAAAAAATTGTCTGTGTTTTATACAGGTCTCTCAAATGGAAAACAACAACAACAACAAATAGACGAGTTGCTTTCATTTGATTAAAACGTAGAAAAAAAAGTTGGTCGATTTTAGTCTGAAATGAAATAATAAACTTACAGAACTATAGTCTGATCTGGCATTGTACCGTAATGAGATGTGTTTGGATAATTTAGAGTCACATTTGAAAGTAGGGTTGTTGATTTTCGTGATAATTTCTCAATTCTAGCCATTATACAAACACACTGACCAGAGGAGATGAAATATAAGGGTGTATCTCTCTTTGCTCTCTCTCACGGTGTACCTCTTTTACTTATCAACCCAACCCACCCGATTACCTTTTGTATTCTGAGATGTCTGAGATGGGGCCCCATACACAGGTACCTCTAAACTCTTGCCCCCCCCCCCCCGGCTAGGTGCTCTGGAAGAGCCATACTAGTGTTGTTTTAGTCCCTGGTCATATTTTAGTTTCAGTTTTTATTTCGTTTTTTCTGTAATAATTTTAGTTTTCGTATAGTTTTAGTCTTGCTTCTAATTTTAGTTTTAGTTTTAGCTCTCGTTGACGAAAACTCAACATTTTCGTTAACGAAGGTTTTAGTTTTAGTTTTCGTGAACGAAAGCAACACTATATTTTAGTTTCAGTTTTTATTTCGTTTTTTCTGTAATAATTTCAGTTTTCGTCTAGTTTTAGTCTTGCTGCTAATTTTAGTTTTAGTTTTAGTTCTCGTTGACGAAAAGTCAACATTTTCGTCAACGAAGATTTTAGTTTTAGTTTTCGTCAACGAAAACAACACTAAGCCATACGTTAAGATGGGCCGATTTGTTATCTCCCCTTTCCTATTAACAAAATGTGTTCACAGGCCTATATACTTCGATAACTGATTGAAAAATAAAAAACAAAAACAAGCAACAGTATTAGAAACGGAAAAAAAAATTATGCAGTCAAAAAACAAATCACAGACGTGTAAAACGTAATTGATGAATGGTCAATGTGGACAGGAATTGATGAATGGTCGATGTGGACAGTAATTGATGATCGGTCAGTATGGACAGGAATTGATGATCGGTCAGTATGGGCAGTAATTGATGATCGGTCAGTATGGACAGTAATTGATGATCGGTCAGTATGGACAGGAATTGATGATCGGTCAGTATGGACAGTAATTGATGATCGGTCACTATGGACAGTAATTGATGATCGGTCAGTATGGACAGGAATTGATGATCGGTCAGTATGGACAGTAATTGATGATCGGTCACTATGGACAGGAATTGATGATCGGTCAGTATGGACAGTAATTGATGACCGGTCAGTATGGACAGGAATTGATGATCGGTCAGTATGGACAGTAATTGATGATCGGTCACTATGGACAGTAATTGATGATCGGTCAGTATGGACAGGAATTGATGATCGGTCAGTATGGACAGTAATTGATGATCGGTCACTATGGACAGGAATTGATGATCGGTCAGTATGGACAGTAATTGATGACCGGTCAGTATGGACAGGAATTGATGATCGGTCAGTATGGACAGTAATTGATGATCGGTCACTATGGACAGTAATTGATGATCGGTCAGTATGGACAGGAATTGATGATCGGTCAGTATGGACAGTAATTGATTATCGGTCACTATGGACAGGAATAAACAACAGTAGCAACTGTAGCCCTTTAATTTTTTATGTTTTTATTTTTTAAAACTAACTTACAAATTATAATCTAGTCTGTGCGGTACAAGTTTGGTTTAATCAATGTTGACCTCTGTAGTCGAACGTTATTTTACACAAGTTCTTAAAAGAGTGAATCAAGTAGGAATCTCTAAAGATATTACCATTAGTTCCACCAGTCATTGATAACAACAGGAAATCAAATGTTCAGATAAGTGTATTTTTTGTATTGCACACTTCTGTTTAAAGGAAACACATTACACGGTACACTGTTATAAAATATGTAATATTACCATTTTATACGCTATTTACTCTTAAATTACGTCATGTACATATGTGTTAAACGTGACGTCATAACGACTCTATTACATTACGTTTTACACATTCACCAACTGTCACATGTCTTTAGTTCATTATACCCTTCACTTCACTATTGTACGTTTCCCTTAAAAGTTTGGTTCATTTAAAATATTACATATATAATCATACATGATCACATTTTTACTGCTACAGATTACTTTTTACCATTAGTAATTATCTATTTGTACAACGTTGTCATTATAGGCTTTAAACTAACCAGATTACACTTACGTGTATGTTCTGACACCATTCTACTTTATTACAACTCGGGACTTGGTTATAACAAAAGATTTTTTACTGTTACAGATTACTCCCCCCCCCCCTCCCTGCTTACCACAGGCATGATGACCGAGTCTACTAAGGGGGAGAACTCTACAAGTAATGCGGCCAGTAATGGCAACAAAAACAACACAACCTACTGCACACCAGATAAGCCGGCGCGGTCTGTCCGTGCCATGAGCCTGGCCGAGGACTACAACAGATGGATTTTTATCAAGAAATTAATGGCCATCGAGGAGGAGCATGACAGAAGGAGAAAAGAAAGAGAGAGGCTGAAAGAACTGGAGAAAGACAGCTTGACCAAGTGCGACAGGGAGAAGGATGATGTCACAAAGATTGACACAAGTGATAGTTTGTCCAGATGGATAAATAGTCAGGTATAGTATCTTTAACCATCGATATATCAATTAGTCAATCAATAACTATTCAAACTATTTAATCAACATTTCCATAAACATTTCAATCATGTAATTAATCATTCACTAAATCATTCAATACACCAGTATATCAATATATTAATAATCGATAATCTTATCACTAAATTTCTTCAACAGTTCATTCAATTATCCATTCATTAAATTATTTCATTCATTGAGTATGTTAAAAACAATCACTCATTTAAAACATGCAATCAAACATTCAATAATCCATTCAAACAACCGTTAAATTATTCTTCCAATAACTCAATCAATTATTCGCGCAATCATTCAAATAATATAACTAAAAATATTTATCACATTCAAACAAAATAATAAAGTACTAATGCACTATGCATCCTTGATATAGTAGGTTTAACATCTCTTTTTTTTATTCCTAGAAATGTTATTAACCTATTTTTGCAAATTAATACCTGTAATGTAATCAATTCTATGTGATTATTTCAGTATACATAATTTTACTATTTATTTAGTTATCAATCAAAGTCTATGTCCTGTGCTGTTTGCCTTTCAGGTTTTAGATGACAACCCAGAAGACAGTCAAATCCAGGACAGCCTCTTTACCACCGAAGTTCTACATAAAACAAAATGCCTTCCAATCAAACCGGATGCGGACCGCGTTGACCTAGTTTCACCTCGTTCTTTCCCTTTAGAAACTAGGTCATGGGTCTCCCTACCCAGCATCGCCTCGCCAGCGCCCCACGGTGAAGACGGGAGGACAGACAGCCCCAAACTTGGGAAGAAGCGTCAGCTCAGACTTCCGCCCATACTGCTCCCCAGGGTGTACAGTGTGGCTCCAAGACCCCTGCAGTACAGGGAGTTCATGACACCCACCACCGTACGTGGCCCCATCACTGACGCAGAGTGGGAGGACCTGAAATACTGCCGGTACATCCGACAGGCAGCCCCCAGGTTCGCTGTGCCACTGACCCCGACAAACCTTTCCTCCAGCTTTCAGTTCTAGACAGAATATGCTCGACATTGTAATAAAAGACTTGGATATTTTATCATAAGTTATAAATTGTATCAATTGAAAGCATTTCGAACTCTCTTTTTTTTCTGTCAGTTCCTCAAAGGAAGAAACTCCAGTTTTTATTTGTCTTTATGTATGAACCAGAACAAACAGAGCCGTTCCTATATATTTGGGGGTTGGGGGGGGGGGCTAAGCGAAGGTGCGCTATAGGGCTCCAGACTGGCCTAATGTATTTCCCTTTCGAAAAGTAAACTTGAGTAGCCAATTGGTCCCAGAAAATATTCATACTTTTAAATGATAACACATTAAGCTTTAAGACGTTTTATTGGGCATCTGGAAAAATAAATATTTCGTCAGGGATCTACTTATATCTTGGGATCAACTTAGGCAGAGCCCAGTTTATCTATAGGATCTGCTCGGATTATAACAATATAACATCAATGAATTATTTATTTTTGTTGTAAATCTTTATGTAATGAATTCTCTCTCACTATGGTGTCCCGATACTGGTTGTATTTGTATAAATTAAAAAAAAAACAAAAACAAAGAGACTTGTTGAACTGAACTGGCATTTCATAGGAGAGGAGATACAAAGTATGGAGACACAATGTTGTAAGTTGTTTCACTGATTTGTTTATTTTTAAATATAAAAGCTATAGAACTACATACATTGCAGGATTTTACATATAAGCTGAACAAGCTATAGCTTAAGGCTAACTGAAAGAGCAATCGTTATATATACTTCATCAGTAAAAGATTTGAACTTCATAGATGTGTCTTCATCAGTGCATAATTTACGTATAATCTACAGATGCTATAGCTTAGGGCCCCCACTTTATTGGGGCCCCCCAAAAAAATTGTTCGAGTGAGCTATCGTCATATATACTTAAATATTTGGCACTGACATATAATATCTGGACTTATAAAGGGCCCCATATCTTAAATAGCTTAGGGCCTTATCAAGTCTAAATCCGGCCCTGACTACATACGTAAATACAACTACCAACGTGGATACAACTACATACGTAGATACAAATACATACGTAGATAGAACCCTGCGTTTTTTGGGATTTAAAAATAAATAAATAAAAAAGAAAATGTACAACAGCCTATTGACATATTTTTTCAAGTCTTTATTGATAACTGTATGTCTATATAATATAATGTAATGTAATATGTTATATTAATTTGATGTTATGGTCTAAACAGTATTTCTCAACGCTTTCTTATGCCATGCCGCAACTTAGCCTTTTAAATTTTTTTTGTAACATAAACATAATAATCAATATTACACAATTTGGTTGTTTACTTAATGAAGCCTAGATGACATGTATTAAGAAGTTACAGGGTTTAAAGGAATGAATATGTTTTAAGAATGAGGAATATGTTATAGGAATGGATATGTTTTAGTAGGAAGAAAACACTGGGACGTTGTTTGGGAAACGGAATATTAAATTTTAAATTTTCAGATCATATAATGGAAAATTTGAAATTTTTGAAAATCATTCTTCTTCCTAATGGGGCCCCAGCCCCGGTAGGTAAACATCAGTCCAGACCTGGTCCAGACCATGTTACTTGTGTTGCATTGAAATGATTCATCAAAGGTTTTAATATCTTTTTTTTTCTGTATTAACCTCACTTGTCCAGAAAACAAACTATTGCACCAAACTGTACCACTATTTCACCAAACTGTACCACTATTTCACCAAACTGTACCACTATTTCACCAACCTGTACCACTATTTCACTAACACGTTGTTAATCAATAGTTATACAAAGTTATTGTTTGTGCTCTGCGTGTATCTTTTACCAATTTCGTTTCATTATAAATGGATGAGTACTATCATTCGCCCTGATCTTCAGCTCACGTACAATAAAAGTAAAAACATGGATGACAAGACGTGAAGCTTCTTATTATTTTTTGTAGCATTTCTCTGTTTTTTTTTATCGTCTATTGTTTTTGTCAGATATATTATCATAAAACAACAATATCATTGTTGTAGGTAGACAATGGTAAGGTAGGGGACGAAAGTATTTCAGAAGCAAAATGTATTGCTCGTAACCAATGAACCACAGTATTTGATGTGTCGTCTTGAAATGAGTAAGAACTAAATGTTTGATGACATGTGTGACTTCAACATGACGTATGTGACATCAACATGATCTTATCTCGATGTTTTTTTTGGATATCTATTGTATGAAGGGAAAGTCCATTGCGTTTCTATTTCAATGATGGTTGCTTCAACTCATTATTTGTTTATTTAAACTTCGATTTAAGAAAGGAAAATGAGCCAAAATAATAGCAAGAAATACTAGTACAATGTTAAGCAGTGCCTGTGAAAGCTATTAGTTTAAAATCTGCAATTTTCATCATCAAGACTTACTTATGTTTTGTTTTGACATATCTCATCAAAATAAAGTGTCAGCTGTAATCAGGAGACGTAAGCTAATCGTAGGCCCTAGACTATCTCCATCGATTGGGGCCCCTGTTGTCACAAACACACACACCACACCAATACCGTAAGGAGGAAAGGGAACCCTGATAAATGTTGGGATTGCAAACCTCCTACAACGGCCCCAGTGCATGGGAAATATAAAGACAACTAAAAAGTTCCAGTAAAAACAAGTAGTAAAACTATGGTTTTTACATCTATGGTTTTTACTAGTTCCTATATAGCCACAATAAAGCCATTCTTATGGATAGGAAAAAAACAAACAAACAAAAACGTAACAATGGCCCAGGTCACAATAGGATCAGCAAACAATATTCACTAGCACAGTAATGCATTGGAGTTGCTTACAGTGCTCGATTTAAGAAAAAACCAGTGCCGGGGATGAAAAAAAAAAATTCAGCAGAGCCGGGGATAAATCTCTATGGTTTCATCCCTGGCAGGGATATATTTTCTAAAGCAGAGCCGGGGATGACAGTTCTAAGTGCCGGGATATCCCGGCCATCCCGGTGGTAAATCGAGCCCTGGTTGTTAACACCATCAGTTGCACTCTTCCACGTAAAAACAAAAAAAAAATAATCTTGTGGTCATGGCCAACTTAAGGACATGATGGACCCCAAGAAAATTATTGTGTGCGTCCCATTATAACAGCCACTTAAATAATGAAACATAAATGAACTTGGGATCTCCAAAGCTTATGCCCCCCTCCACCCCACCGCCTTTCATAAACAAGTGCCCGGGTGAGCTATTAAACGGCCATGCTTGAGTAAATCACGGGTCTCCAGCCTCTCACAGCGCATGATCTCAGAGATTATATAGCTACATACAGCAAGTAAACGTCATACCTAGGCGGCATGCAGGCACGCCAAGAGGGGGGAAAGAGGGGTCATTGCCAGGTGGCCCGCATCTGTAAGGGGGCCCGGCCGCCCGGACCATGTCAGTTTTTTCATGACTCATTGCTTATTAAGGGGCTCGCAATTAGACCCCTCAGCCGCGCCGTAGAACTGATGATGGCTGGCTTAGAATTGTTATGGCTTAAGCCGTGGCTTAGGAAAATGCCTAGCACCCCTGTTGAAAGTCGGATCCCAACGATCACACTAGGTATCACCGATATTTTTTTTATAAGGGAGGTAGCTGTCAAAATATTTATGTACTATACTTTTACTAGTCATACAAACAACAATTTTGAAATAAATAAATAATACTTTATAAGTTATTATATATAATAAGTTAATATAAAGATTTCTGTTAAAAATAACGAAAAAATAGTAAAAATTTTAATTAAATTAAAAACCAATTTAAAGAAAAATGTAAAAATACAAAAATGAGTTAGATTTCAAGTGTTATTATATTACTCGCAAAAAAATCATTCTCACTACTGATCGTTTATTTCCTCCTTGAAAAGTTAAAGATGCGATATTGATAATCGCCTTAAAGTGATATGATATAGTAGATTTGCCTTAAATCTTGAGTGGAGGTGTGAAGCTTACCCTCGTGTCATTGATCTATTGGAGTTATTGATTCATATGTCTGATGACAAATTGATTCCATTAGTTAATTGTTCATCATTTGGATACTCAAGGTCTCATTGATTCAAATACATCAAGACTCATTGATTCATATATTCAGGACTCATTGATTTAGTTCAGGGGTGGGCAAACTACGGCCCTCAAAGTATATTATGCGGCCCGAACGCGTGTACATGTTGCGGTCCTATGTTAATCCTCTTTGTTAAGATTTTTCGCGATTTTTTTTTAATTTGATTCGAATCTAGGGACATTAAATCGGTTTTATGGGTAAAGAATATTAGTCAGAGATGCTTGACCTATAAGCAGATTATGACCTGAAGGGGAAGTTCAAGTCAGTTTTGGAGTTTTCAGGATGTTTGCCAGCAGCGGCATTCCCACACCTAAAAAAAAACTTTGCTGCAGGGTTTTGTCACTATTTGGGTCCATGTAGGCTACATTTGTGAATAAGCGTTTTCTTGTCTGAAAATAAACACTTCTAAGAACAGATCGATGTTGACTGACTGCAATTTAAATTCGGTCATGCAAATCACAACACGTAAACTAGTTCCCAAGTTCAAGAACATTATCCAAAATTGTGAACAGTTACATACTTCTCATTCATTATAATTGTACTTTGTGGTCAGCTTGTATGTAAATTAAGTTCCTTCGTCTTCATAATTATTATGACAGGTAACAATAAACTTTTGTTGAAATAATTATGAATAGTTCTATTTTTAAAATGTAATGTGCATGTGTAATAAATAGAGTGTGATTGTCAAATAAAATGACAAATACATGGTGTACAAGGACGGGCTGAAAAGCTCCCATATCTACACACAGCTTTGCAAATTAACTTACTTTTAATGGACTGTTTTTTCTATAGTTTACAACTTTCGTTTCTTTTGTAAAAACGTAGTTAAGTTTCTAACTCATATTTTTTATACGAGAGCTGCTCTGTGGAGCATGCAAGGCGTCCAGAGAACATCGGGTGTTTTGTGTCCTGACATTGGCATGTATCTGTCGTATCGATGGGCATTTGAAGTTTTGCAGTGCTTACGAAAATTATTCAATAACTATAACTATATAATAACTATACAATAATAATAAAAATGATTGATCAAAAAACTAACTATAACTATAACTAAAATTAATTTAAAACTATAACTAAATAATAATAAAAATGATTGCTAAAAAAAAACTAATCAAAACTATAACTAAAATGATTTTAATAACTAGAATATCACTGATGTGCAGGCTGAGATAATATAAAATTAAGTGGTGTTGGTAAACTATTCCCAACGATGTGTAGCAGTGGTGTTGTGAAACTGTTGTACAACAGTACAACGTATTACGCAACGCAAAATTTTAGCGGTAATTCTGAATCTCCCACGGCTTAGGAAAGTTTTTAGCAGCTTGGCTTAACATTTTTTGTGGCGGCTTACAGCTTACAGGCTTTGTGGCGGCTTACGTCGGCTTAAGACGGCGGTTGAAAATCTGGTGTGTGTGTGTGTGTGTGTGTGTGTGTGCGTGCGTGTGTGAGTGTGGTGTGTGTGTGTGTACTGTGTGTGTGTACACTACGACGAAATAAGATGACATCCAGTTCTCGATTTAATAAAAAAAAAAACCAGTGTCGGGGATGAAAATAAATTTCTGCAGAGCCGGGGGATTATTATGTCTATGATTTCATCCCCGGCAGGGATATATTATCTAAAGCAGAGCTCAGGATGACAGGTCTCAGTACTAGGGATATCCCAGATCCCCGGCGGTGGAATCGCTGATGACCTCTTTTATATAATATTATTATAATCTGACCTTTCTAACGTTTTTCGGGGCTCTAGGCAATGTATGTACTTTCCGACGAAAGGGGCCCATTCATATTCAGGGGGATCTTTTGCGTGTGCTCCTTCCTAGTTGGGGTCTTCGATAGTTTGTCCTAATGTACCTATCTATCATACAGGCCCTGAATGTAGACACCCGTCTTAATGCTGACAAAAACCTTTTTGTCTTACTGTTAATCAGGACGCTTGTCGACGTGTTTAACAGTGAATGTCTTCAGTCTTCAATCAAGACAAAATCACTGAAATCAAAAATTAGTGTATTTTACCACAAGATTGGGAAAATAAAAACATTTTTCTCTCCATTTTGTTGTTTGGGTATGTACATGTAATTGAAATACGATAGTTGTTACATCATTAGTTTGTTGAGTGAAAAAGCCGATCACTACTTACCTGTGTATCACACCTTTCGTATGTAGATATTGAAGGGTTGTTACCAACTCAGCGGCGAAAAATCTGTAAATACAAATTATTATAAAGCGTTTTCTTTTTTTGTGTGGGAAATAAATAAAAAATGAAAAATTGTTGGTAAATGTATATAAAATGTCACATTATGATGGCATCTCTAAAAACTGAGTTTAAAAATTGTATTGAAACTAGAAATGTAAAAAAAAACAAAAAATCCAACTCGGCAATGTTTTATTTTACTAACTTGATCTCAACGTCTGTAAAGAAATTTTTATCAATCAACATGTTATGTAACGTCCCAAATCTATAACTTCCTTCAATACTCAGGAATGACCACCCTGTAGATTTAAACCAAAAAGAGATTTAACACGTCCAATCCCCCTATATTTGAATTTTATTAAGAATCGATCTGCTAAACGTTTGAATAATAACACACACACACACCACACACAAACAGACACAATCCAATCCCCTATAATTTGAATTTTTATTAAGAATCGATCTGCTAAAATGTATTCGAATAACACACACACACACACACACAAACAGACACAATCTAATCAATCCCCTATAATTTGAATTTTATTAAGAATTGATCTTGCTAAAATGTATCTGAATAAATAATACACAAATACTATCACATACACACAAAACAGACACAAAAATCAATCCCCATATTAATTTTTATTAAGAAATCATTCAAATGTATTCGAATAAAACAGACACACACACACACACACACACACAAACACACACACACACACAAACAGACACAATCCAATCCCCCAATATTTTAATTTTTATTAAGAATCGATCTGCTAAAATGTATTCGAATAACACACACACACACAGAGAAACATACACAGACACACACACACACACACACACACACACACAGAAATATTAGGATAAAAGTTACCAACCTACCATGGTCTTGAAGTACTCAATCGGCTCGACTATGAATGGAGACCCTCTGACTAAGTCCAAAGCTAGCGCTTCCTGGAAGAATTAAGTATTAAACTATTCCGTGTAAAAATTATCATTTTTTTTTAAAGTCTGAAAGATGTAGTTACATCCAGCAATGGCGCCAACCGTAGAACACATTTCAAACAGAAAGGGGATCGCTATTTTAAAAATTCCTCCACCATTTGTGATATTTTCCTTATTTATAGTGTAGCACCTAAAACTGATACACAAATAGAATAAAAAACACAAATATGGCGGCTTTCTGGAAACCCCATTTAAACAGACGATGGACACTTTAATGTTTAATTCTGTGATGTTGACTATGGCAATGCATTTTTTTTTAAATATGATAACTACATTTTCAAATAATAAGAAAGTAATGATAAGTTTTGGTAGCTCAAACACACAGTTCCAAAGTGCCGTAAAGTAGTGGGGACCTGGCGTCCGTTAAAAAATGTAAATAAACAATAAAAAATCACATGAAAATCCGTAAATCCGAAGAGGTAAGGGGTGGGGGACAAGTCCATGTTATATAATTATAATGGGTGGAGGTGGTGTGGGAGAGGGGGGGTGTGCAGGTCGCGACTGTTGTAATGTGTTAAAACAATGGGGGAGGTGGTGAGGGTACATTTGTCTTGAAATTCTTCCATTCTATAATTTTCGAACATTCCCCCCCCCTCTCCTCTCCCTAAATGACAGGGTTTTAAATGGCATAGTTGTAAATGACACTTTTTTTTTCTCCTCTCATGTCACATTTCTGAGTGACCAAAGTCTTACATGACATCTTGAAATGACACAATTTTAGGTGACATTCAGCTTACTGTCAGTGCCGCCTTGTACTCGTTCACGCCGCTGAACTTGAACACCTTGACATTGCAGAACCTGTCAACCTCCTTCATGATGGCGTAATACAGCTGCAGAAGAGATGGCTGGTTTTATCTACGTACTTTTTGTTTGTTTTTTGGTTCTTGACGAACGGCATTCAGGAATTATTGCCTGTCGTTTGTTGCTCGGACTAACAGAGAGATGATAGACGGACACAGTGCCGAACCTAGGGATTTGGGGGTGCCTGGAGGGGGGGGCTTGGCCTCTTTACGGGCTTCTGCATTTTGACATTCGACACCATGACATGAGATAATGTAATTAATATTTAATGTTAATAAAAAAAATGTGCCCTCCCTCCCTTCAAGATGGGGCCTCGGGGGGACTTTTGAATTTGGACACCCCCCTCCTCCCGCCACCCTAGGTACGCCTCTGAACAGATAGACAGCTGATATGTATATATATATACAGACATATGATAGATAAATAGATGATAGATATAGAAATAATTAATACACATAAGATTTATAGAGAGATAGACAGATAACAGAGGGTAAATAAACCAGGATAAAAGATAGACAGATAAATAGCCAGACAAATAGACATATATAGATAGAGAGACAACTGGATTGATGTAATAACGGATAGACAGACTGATGATTAGAGAGATAGATGACATATACATAGAGATAGAAATATATAGGTTTATGGGTGATTGGGCTAATAGACTAATTGAGACTGATCAATAAACGAATCGATACATAGGCTGATCACTAGTTCCCCCACTAATAAATAGATACATGGATGGCTTGATTGCGTGATAAAAAATCGTATTGATCAACAGTTGAATAAATAGAAAGATAGTTTATGGATCGCTAATGCATTTATAACCAGACATATATCATCTACAACAATAAAGAGATGCTAATGGACAATCCCACGTGTACCTGACACAACTCCGTGGATTTGAACTGTGCAATGAACTGATACAAAGACTTGGCTCTACATAGTTTGCCACTGTCCACTTGGTCATACTCTCTGTGTCGAGACAGGGACTGGATAAAAGATAATACAAGTCTACAGTATATTTGTAACTTACAGTAAAACTATCAAAATCAATTCAGTCTGTAAGAGAAAAACTGTCTGTAACATGTCTGTAACATGTCTGTAACATTGTTGTGTATTAGTTTGTGAGTTGTGCAGCAGAATATCTGCTGTCAGAATGTTATATGTGGGTGTGAGAACTGTGTTGGGTCAGTTTAGCGTGTGTTTGAATGACCTGGCGTGGGTTTGATCGTGAAAGGTTGGAAGATCAAAGTCATCAATGGAGAGTGACCGGAGTGACCAGTCGAGCATGGCTGTATTCGGTTGAGGAGATAAGGGGGGTTAGGAGGGTAGGTCGTTGTAGGTGAACGTGGAGAAGGGAGTTAACCTACAGTAAAGAGTTTATCGTACTGGAGAGGTGCTAGTTCACGAGTGTAAAAGTTGGGCCAAGGTGACTGTACTATCCATTCCATCTTTTTCATGCACCCAAAAGCTAGTCATTCATACACTGTAGATATTTTGTGCTGAGCATCATGGGAAGGATTTAATTATTAAACTAATTACTAATTGAGCATAATCAAAAGTATGATCATTAAAACTGCTCTGTTAATATTAATTTTGAAACAATTACTAAGAAAGTTATAGCAATTAGCGACAAAATCATTTTCATTCATTTGCGTGGCAACCAGAAAAGCACACTGCAATTTTGTAAAGACTTCCTTATGCAGAGTAAATGCCACGCCCATTAGGAATAACCACAGAAACTCTGACATGTAAACGAATTTAAAAAAAAATATATAAATAAATACAATTATAAAAAAATACATGCCTCAAAAATAAATTTGGCTTTTTAATATTAGAAAATTTTTTTTTTTTTTTTACATTTACAAAATTAGCTTGTTTGTTGCTCGGTCATATAGTTGACGCTTGTTCTGATGTACCTAAACCTTCTTTCTCTCAGACCCGCAAAGAGGGTTTTTTGTTTTTGTAATACGGTCAGCCTGTAAAGGGGGAAACAACTTACAACATATTTTTCAGTCAGCCAAGGGAATACGATGTTGTCGAACCTGCTCTCATCAAAACAGTATGCCTGTGATGTCTATTGGTGGGGTGTGTGTTGAGGTGGGGGGAGGAGGGATAAAGAGGAAAAAAAAAACATCAAATAATAATGGCGTATAGAAATTGAAGGCTTTGGTTCAAATGACAGGTTTAGTTAAAAATCAATGAAGCTACTTTAACAATTACAGTTGAATGAAATATATCTGTTCTATTCATTGTTTACTACCCGAAGTTTTATTGTAATCGTTTCAATTTTTTTTTTTTATCATACCACACCATAGTTATAAAGTAGTGTTACTAACAGGCAGTAAATGTAGTAGCTATATTGAAATCTGATTTAAATAGATTGTAAATTAACTATTACCTTTGTGTCCTGTATAAACATTCCATCTGTTATTGTGTCCTTTCTTAGAAAATTGAAAACAATAAAACAGGGGGCAGACATAATTAAGCACATTACACACACACACGCACGCACGCACGCTACGCACGCATTCACGCACGCACGCACACACACACACACATACTCAGTGCTTGACTAACCATTAGGCTAATAAGATGAACCACCCTCCATATTTCACAACGCGGACTGGGTTGACAATCTCTCCGCCCCCTAGTTATCCCATTGTATTATCAATGGTGAAATGACATATTGTATGTACACTTGTTGTGAAATACTGATTTGCGTTTGTAACTAAAATTGATGTTTTTATAATAGCGATGATGAGCTATTAGAGTGCCCCAAGGGGCAGAAGGACCACATGGTGAAACAGCCTGGTAGCTTTGCTTGCCATTGGTATGTAAGGCAATTCACTTAGGATGGGGAGCACAGCGAGTTCGATCTCACGGGCTCTAAGCTGCCACGTTACAGCTCAGAGATAAAGAGTTCCAAAAGAGAGAGAGAGAGAGAGAGAGAGAGAGTGAGTGAGACAGTAAGTGAGTGAGAGAGAGAGAGAGAGAAAGAGAGTGAAAGAGAGAGAGAGAGTGAATGTGTGTGAGAGAGAGTGAGTGTGTGTGAGAGACAGTGAGAGAGAGAGTGGGTGAGAGAGAGAGAGAGAGAGAGAAAGAGAGTGAAAGAGAGAGAGAGTGAGTGTGTGTGAGTGAGAGAGAGAGAGAGAGAGAGAGAGAGTGAAAGAGAGAAAGAGTGAGTTAGTGTGTGTGAGAAAGAGTGAGAGAGAGTGAGCGAGAGAGAGAGAGAGAGAGTGAGAGAGAGAGAATAGAGGTGTAGAGCGCTCGAAAGTAGTTCTGTTGGTCCTGGGTTCGATCTCCGGTGAGAACCACGCGATATACCAGACATTAATTGGGGAAGTAAAATGCCGGGCATTAATATAGCCACACAATCCCTCAACAGGCTGTGGCTAGCAACAAGTGAAGTCTACACTTCATATGACCATGTAGCCCTCGTGGGGCTTTTGGCAAAGGGCATGAGTTTTTGCGTATGTGTGCAGTGCACCCATATATATATCTTAATTTCGATTAGTGCAACTTAGTTTTATGATTCGAATGTTTTTGTTAAGACGTAGTTTCGTACAAAATGTATAAAACTTAGTTCACCTTTTGATTTCATTGTTTGCCTCCACAGAACTACAACACATTAAAGACCGCAACATTCTTTAGCTTCAAATTTAGTTTCGCATTTAATTCGTCTGCATTCGATCAAATTAAATTATCTGAAAATTTAATAATATTACTTTAAAACGCTAAATTATAGAAGAAAGAAAGAGTTTGAAATCATTAATTATAAATAAAAGTACATAAAAGAAGATTGTTGATTCTTCTTATGTTGATGCCTTACCTAATATTTTGAGCTGAATAAGCAACACCTTGTGATAAATAATTTAATAAATAACAATATCATAAATTCTTTGTTTTCAATTTACATATTAAGTTTAGTTTGACATCGGTTCGTTTTGGAAAGAAAAAAATATTTTTCCCGATATAAAAAAAACATGCGTCATTCGGTGCGAAATGAGCAATCGGCATTTGCTGGCAGGCCCGTAGCCAGAGGAGGGCTGGGGGGGCTGAGCCCCCCCCGTTCATGACCTGAGCCCCCACCCCCAGCATGATTTGAACTTTTTGACAAAATTTTAATAATAACGGCTATAAAACATCAATCATTTTGTTCAATAAATCAATAACAATAAAAACTTAAAAGTGTATATTTTGGCAATCATTCAGGCTTTTTTTACTTACATTTATGTATATAGCTTACCTAATTTTTGGGCATAAAAGATTGAATCTTATTGAAGTTCACTTCTGGGTATTTTGGGCAGCATTGGCATTTGGGGCTTCAACAGCCGTGTGTGAGAACAGTTTCTCAACCCTCACACGAATGATCACCACATATCGCATAAAGCATTTTTAGGTCAATTCAGTGCTAAACCACGACGTTTGCAAATTTGAAACGTATAATAATATAAGTTCGCAACAAGTGCCGACGAGTGGGGGGGGGGAGGGGGGCAAATGCTCAGCGGCCCGGCGAGTTTTAGGGGCCCGGACTGAGCTGGCCTATCTACTTTTAAAAATATTAATATCAGCATGGGGGCCCGTGTCACCACTGCCCAGGGGCCCGAAATTTCTGTCGATGGGCCTGTTTGCAACCTTGTAATAGTTTTATATATTGATATCTTCTGAGGACAACTAGCAACTTAAATAAGTTAATAAAATAACATTGACTTCTGAATTCATTTAATACAAACGTATAGTAAAATAATTAAGTACAAACTCCGTGATTTCTGAGTGATGTTATTTAATTTGCAAATTTACTTTTTAGCAGAATTAATTTTATTTTAAATTGAATAATTGCGACTGGTCAATTTGTTATTGATAGATCTGTTCTTTGTTTTCAATATTTTATAAGAAATATCACACAAATAGTTAAGCTATATTCGTGCATCTTTGTCGTTCTTCCCGGGTTGTCCGTTAAACCAACATTATAATAATATAAATCAGGTATCTATTATGTAACAATTGTGTAGCAGAACAAATGCTCAATATATTTGTAACAGGAATCAGAAATTGCTCAGCCTCAATAAATTTTTATGATTAAAACTGTTTACTGTTTAAATTATTTTTAACAAAACTGCAACATGCCATGCATTATTGAAACGTAGTTAAAATTATATATTTCTAATTTATAGCTAAACAATCGGTACTAAAATGCACCATTCCAGATATAGAACTGCAAAAAATTTCTTGGGGAGGGGACTCACTGAGGTGTAACGTACTTTATCAAATAAATAAATCACCGAATCAATATAAAAGAAAAAAAATACAGACCTAGATCATGTGTGATTATTATAATTTAAAAAAAAAAATCCAATAAAATAATAGTGCTTTGGGGTTCTGTGTTAACTCGAAAGTAAAGAATTGATACAACGGTATTCCGGAATACAATATGAAAAAAATCGGATCTGCCCGAAACCAAAAATAACCCAGCCTACCGAAACAAGCCTAAGGGGATATAACTCTATGCAAAGGTTTTTTTGCATGATACAGCTAGTGTAATAATAAAAACGACAAATAACATTCAAAATCCAATACAAGTGACAATTTTTATTGTTTTTTATTTTTGAAATTTGTAAGTTAAGTTAAAGGGGGAAAAATGTCTAACAGTACAGGAGACACAAAAGTAAAGAATAGTTTTAAATAAGAAATTTTCAGCTCTGCCCGAATTTCGTTTTAAAAATAAGTCCGTCGACTGGTGGGTGTAGGCACTCGATGGTCAGGGTGCCGATCACCTCCAGCTCGTCGCCGACGCAGGGCCCACGGTCATGTGAGGAGACGTCATCATACGCCTGATGGATGGAGACCCCGGAGCTCATCTGCCGGAGCCTTCCGGCGGAGCGGCTGTCGGTACGGCGCCAGATGTCGCCGTCGGAGCAAGGGGTGATCTCGTCCAGCTCCATCATCAGCTGCCGGTGCCTGCTGTCCGCGGTCCTGGTGGGCGCTTCTTCGGCCGGGGACGTGAGCTGCGGACCTTTGGGCTTTGGTTGGACGGAAGCCCTCTCGCCTACGCAGGCTGCGGAACTGCTAAGCTCAGCCGAGTTTATTTCGTGTCGAGTTCTTGGCGAAGATTTCCTCTCGCTTATCAAGTCTGAGGTTTTGTCTTGAGTCAGATTGACTTCCTCATTTTTAAAATAGACAACTCTTCCACATTCTTCCGCCATTGGTAAATCATCGTTTTCCCCTGTGCCTTGTACTAGACTGGCATCGCTGGATAACTCGTATTTCACGGAACAATTTTGCAGTAAATTCTTCCCCTTTTCTTGCGACCTGTCATTATATGTGCCGGCAGTTGTCGGGTCATTGACCTTCTCACCTTGTGACGACATGTTTCCAGGTTGGTTAATCTCGTCTATAACCAAATCACGCGATAGAGTACGTGGAAGGATTTGGCCATTGCTGCCCGGATCTAGGTTGGGATTTTCCCATTCTCCACCGTTGACTAACTGAGAAGTTTTCTTCGCTTCGCGTATAGGACCGACGATACCTTCCTTTGTAACCTCCCCCTTCCTCGTCTCTGGTGTGCAACTTGGCTGCTCCACGGCAGTCTCATGCGCCTCGCAGGCGCTGTGCCCCGCACCGTCGAACGAGGCGTCCCCCGAGTTCTCCAGCGTCGTGTCCGACAGGTGACAGTCCGCGGCCGTGTACGCTGTCAGGTCATACTCGCTGTCGGCCGTGACGAACGATGCGCTGTCTGACGTCACGTCCAAAACTATTTGAATATCCTGCGCATGCACGCTCGATTGGCCTGCGACATCACAGCTTTTGTGACCGTCTGTCGCTATCTTATTTGCAATATCACCATTCTTGGATCGGTCACTGCTTTCATTTTCATTAGGATTACCAGAGTCCTCACTTGCCCCAGACTGGTTCATGTTTTCGTTAGCCTGAGAATGACCACTGTCTACTTCAGACTCAGACTGACCTCCGTTCTCTCCTATGTCGGGATTAATCTTTTCTTCTTTGAGATCAGAGAAGTCGTTATCCGCTTCATGTTTTGATTCTTCCGTCTGATTTAATACAAGGCATTTGTCACGCAAAGACTCAGCAGTAAGAAAACAGTTAAAACCAATAAAGTCAGTCGGAGCTGATTGGTCACAAGAGCTCAAGTCTGTGTCAGTTTGCCAGTCGACACTGTCATCGCTGATGTGACATTCACGCCTGTCTGTCGGGGTCTTTTCCAAATTCATCTCTTGGACCAGACTTTCTTCCTTACGTTCAAACAGTTTCTCCGCAGTGCCTGACCTTTCCTCCGTTCTCTCTGATATATCTGATCTTCCTTCTCCCACTCGTTCAAACAATTTCTCTGATATGTCTGATCTTCCTTCTTCCACTCGTTCAAACAATTTCTCTGCTATGTCTGATCTTCCTTCTTCCACTCGTTCAAACAATTTCTCTGCTATGTCTGATCTTCCTTCTTCCACTCGTTCAAACCATTTCTCTGCTATGTCTGACCTTCCTTCTTCCACTCGTTCAAACCATTTCTCTGATATGTCTGATCTTCCTTTTCCCACTCGTTCAAACAATTTCTCTACTTTGTCTGATCTTCCTTCTTCTAGTCGTTGAGTATCAGCTGTGCCTGATCTCTCATTTCTTTCAAATAATTTCTCCTCGGCGCATGACTGCCGTCTGAATCTCAGTAAATTGAACATTTTCCTTCCACTCATTGGATGCTGTCTAGGTGACGTCGTTAACATTTCGCTCTCACAGCTACTTTGCTTATTCAGGAGTTTGGAACTGAAGATCAAACGTTTCAAGAGGCCCATTTTCCTCGCGCTATCGCTCTTTTTTAAAACATCACCTGCACCGAACTTAGGCCGATGTTTAGTTTCCTCATTCGGCGCAGTGGGAATTCCCTGTAATAGAAGTGCATCCCTGTTGCACGAGCTGAAATATGTTTCACCAGGAAAGTCCCGAACTTGGTCAACGTTATCCTGTGATAAATGTCCAAACGCATATCTCCGTTGATGGACCCCTTCTTCTGGACAACTATTTCTTCCTCGTCTAGCGTCCAGCAGGCCTTGTTTTCTATCCGGGTCACTGCTCATTCTGCTGGTTACGTAACCCAAAAATGACCCATGCAATGAATCCGCTTCCTCAGAATGGCTGGACGTATCCAATGCACTGTTAATAGCTGCCCATTCATCGCCACATTCTGCGGGCGGATCTATGATTTTCGCGCAAACTTCCCTGCCTCTGGATGGTGAAGAAACTTGTATGTTAGACATGGGAGAATCAACTGCTTCAACTGCTTCAACTGGGCGACAATTTTCAGTGATCTCGTAGTGTGGCTTCCTGGAATAAAAAATGTCTCCGGGCACTGTACAGGTATCGCCACCTTTCCTTTGAGGCTCATCTGTACTGTAGCCAACTGAAGTCTGCAGTTTATAGTTTGTCTCTGAGATAGATTCGATACTTCTCGCAAGCGTGTCAGCCTCGTCCGAGACTCCCGACTCTTTTTTCAGCTCTCCGGACGCCGTCAGCGCTCCGCTCTGCGCCAAGAAAGTATCGACGGTATTGTGATCGTCTTCCGAATCGACGTCCTCCGCATCGCTTGCGACGGTGTCATACAGCGCGCTGTTGTTTTGGTCGCAGGTGCTACACTTCCTCCTGTCGTACACAATTCTCTCTGTGATCTTATTGTCAGGCGTCCTGTCAAACACAGCGTGCAGCAAGCAAATACCGTGTCCGTAGTCAGGCGTCAACGACGAGGCGTTTACCGGATCACACTGCGCCTCGCTGTTGCAAGGACTCTCGGCGTTACTGCTGTTGGTGTTCCCAGATAGGTCTGTTTCACGTGCGTCATGATCTGAATCTTTCGCCACCTGCGTGATTTCAGGCTCTCCCGATACCCCGCCAACGCAGATATTCGAGACGTTGCTGCTGTTGGTGTTAACGATCTGTGCCTTGTTCGGGACGTGGCTCATCCCCTTCGCCACCCGCTTCATCTCATCCATCACCATCTCCCTCGCCCTGACCGCCTTCTCGTTCAGCAGACCCTGGGGGATTATGGAAAATGAGATCTCGGGGCCGCCCACGGACAGGCCGCTCGTCTTGCTGTCGCTGACCTGCTTTGTCCGAGAGCGCGCGCCGCCGACGCCGGTCATCTGGCTGGAGAAGCTGTAGGCTAGCGAGGGCCTCCTTGACCTGGTGCCCACAGCCTCCGGCGAGTTCGAATCGTTGGACAGTCGTCTTCTCTGGACATCCTGTCGCCGCACGACGCTCTCCAGCTCTTTGAGG
This sequence comes from Bulinus truncatus, assembly GCA_021962125.1. NCBI lineage: Eukaryota > Metazoa > Mollusca > Gastropoda > Planorbidae > Bulinus > Bulinus truncatus. The sequence continues at coordinate 264,577 of JAGDYQ010000385.1, forward strand.
GACTCCACCAGGAACGACTGCCTGTGGACGTTCTTCGGCTGAGTGATGGAGCGGCGAGTGGACTGCAGGAGGGACAGACGCCTCAGTCTCTGCAGGTGGTTGCGGTGGTTGTTCTCTCGGCCGAACGGGAGATTATCTGACAGGCTGTGGGGAGAGATAAGGGCATATATATATATATATATATATATATATATATATATATATATAAATATATATATATATATATATATATGTCATTGTTTGGTACCTTATTTATCTTGTAGACATAATAAACTATCTCAACTAGAAAATGTGCTAATGACCGGATATAGTTGAGTGGATTTAAATTCTATTTCAACGCGAATTAGTAAAGGACACGGATGAATAGCATAGAGAAATTCGTTATAATAAAGGTCAAAGATCATTCCATAATTTGTATAATGGGGAGGGGAAGGGGCGGGGACTCGATTCAAAAGCTATTTGAGAACCCTTCTCTTATGACAGTAAACTCTTTCTAGACAATCTTTTTGATAACCAGTAAATTCTTTCTAGACAATCTTTTTGATAACCAGTAAACTCTTTCTAGACAATCTTTTTGATAACCAGTAAACTCTTTCTAGACAATCTTTTTGATAACCAGTAAACTCTTTCTAGACAATCTTTGTGATAACATGTAAACTCTTTCTAGACAATCTTTGTGAAAACCAGTGAACTTTTTCTAGACAATCTTTGTGAAAACCAGTGAACTCTATCTAGACAATCTTTGTGATAACCAGTAAACTCTTTCTAGACAATCTTTGTGATAACCAGTAAACTCTTTCTAGACAATCTTTTTGATAACCAGTAAACTCTTTCTAGACAATCTTTGTGATAACATGTAAACTCTTTCTAGACAATCTTTGTGATAACCTGTAAACTTTTTCTAGACAATCTTTGTGATAACCAGTAAACTCTTTCTAGACAATCTTTGTGAAAACCAGTGAACTCTATCTAGACAATCTTTGTGATAACCAGTAAACTCTTTCTAGACAATCTTTGTGATAACCAGTAAACTCTTTCTAGACAATCTTTGTGATAACCAGTAAACTCTTTCTAGACAATCTTTGTGATAACCTGTTGTTACATTACCCAAGTACAGTGTAATTTTAAGCTAGACTCAATGATATAAATAAATATATATATATATATATATATATATATATATATATATATATATATTTGTAACACACTACCAAAAACGTACACACACCGAAGAACACATGAACAAACATACTTACACACAGACACACAGACACACGGACACACATGCAAGGGCGGCTCCTAGTGTCTCCTCTGCTAAGGGTGGGCCTCAGCCGGAACTCTAACTTTATATGCTAAAATGAAGAAGCAATATGAGCACGAGTCAGGGGCACAGGGCGAAATGATTTATGTTGGGTGTGGTCAGAGATACCACCCCCACCCCCGCCATTTTTTAAAAAGATATTATGGCCAAATAATTGCAATAGCCTCCCAGTTAACTGTTGTCTAGGGCCCACAACTACCATTATCCAAGAGCCCCCAAAAATTTACTTTGGCTTAGGGCACTAACACGTAGGAACGGCGCATAAATCACTCATTAATCACTCATTAATCACTCTTTAATCACTCATTAATCACTCGTTAATCACTCATTAATCACTCATTAATCACTCATTAATCACTCATTAATCACTCATTAATCACTCGTTAATCACTCATTAATCACTCGTTAATCACTCGTTAATCACTCGTTAATCACTCGTTAATCACTCGTTAATCACTCGTTAATCACTCATTAATCACTCGTTAATCACTCGTTAATCACTCATTAATCACTCACATCGTCTTCCCCCCGATACTCTCAGAACTTTGAATGCCCCTCGTCAAGATGTGCTCAAACTAAATGCGCATTCATCTTCGACAAAAACGTCACTCAGCTATTTAATTCAAATCCCGCACACACACACACACACACACAAACCCTCCACCCCCACAACCCGCCATCAACCTCGATACGCCGCCGATGTCGGGCACAGCAGACGCCCGGCTGGCAGTGGCGGCGGCTCTACTCACGAAATATCCTTCAGCATGTCCCTGTTCTCGGCGGTCTGCCAATCCGCCAATGACGTCTCTGACGTAGCCAGGTTCAGCGGCACGTCGTCACTACAGCCCTTCATCAACTGGAAGTTTTCTGCAACAACCGACAACAGCAACAACAACAATTATAATGAATAAACTGCTCTTAGTAACTGTGTCTATTTATAGCTACCCCTGTGTACTTCGAATAGGCGGTTGAAATGTTTCAAAACCGTTTTTTCAAATATTTAATTATAGTTTAAAAATGTCAAAGAAAATCTAATTTTCGCAACGTTGACTTCACGGCCATATATCGAGTTTTAATTTACTAAATTTAAATATGTCACGATATGTCACATGTAAAGTATCAACGCGTAATTTTTTTTTTTTGTTTCAAATTCTAAGAGCTAACATCGAAAGGAAATAAAACAATAAAATTAAAAATGAAACGCCAAAAGATCTCTGTGGGACGGGATAACAAAAGCAAATATAATCGCTTTTTATAACTAAAAATGTTCTCAGTGTTGCAAGGCACTGTTAACCAAGTTACTTGTTAAACCAAGTTACTTGTAAACATAGTTACTTGTAAACCAAGTTACTTGAAAACTTAGTTACTTTTTAAACCAAGTTACTTGTGAACCATGTTACTTGTACACATAGTTACTTGTAAACCATGTTACTTGTACACATAGTTACTTGTAAATCATGTTACTTGTACACATAGTTACTTGTAAACCATGTTACTTGTACACATAATTACTTGTAAACCATGTTACTTGTACACATAGTTACTTGTAAACCATGTTACTTGTACACATAGTTACTTGTAAACCATATTACTTGTACACATAATTACTTGTAAACCATGTTACTTGTACACATAGTTACTTGTAAACCATGTTACTTGTACACATAGTTACTTGTAAACCAAGTTACTTGTACACATAGTTACTTGTAAACCAAGTTACTTGTAAACATAGTTACTTGTAAACCAAGTTACTTGTAAACCAGGTTACTTGTAAACATAGTTACTTGTAAACCAGGTTACTTGTAAACATAGTTACTTTTTAAACCCAGTTACTTGTAAACCATGTTACTTGTACACATAGTTACTTGTAAACATAGTTACTTTTTAAACCAAGTTACTTGTAAACCATGTTACTTGTACACATAGTTACTTGTAAACCATGTTACTTGTACACATAGTTACTTGTAAACATAGTTACTTTTTAAACCAAGTTACTTGTAAACCATGTTACTTGTACACATAGTTACTTGTAAACCATGTTACTTGTACACATAGTTACTTTTTAAACCAAGTTACTTGTAAACCATGTTACTTGTACACATAGTTACTTGTAAACCAAGTTACTTGTAAACATAGTTACTTTTTAAACCAAGTTACTTGTAAACCATGTTACTTGTACACATAGTTACTTGTAAACCATGTTACTTGTACACATAGTTACTTGTAAATCATGTTACTTGTACACATAGTTACTTGTAAACCATGTTACTTGTACACATAATTACTTGTAAACCATGTTACTTGTTCACATAGTTACTTGTAAACCATGTTACTTGTACACATAGTTACTTGTAAACCAAGTTACTTGTACACATAGTTACTTGTAAACCAAGTTACTTGTAAACATAGTTACTTGTAAACCAAGTTACTTGTAAACCAAGTTACTTGTAAACATAGTTACTTGTAAACCAGGTTACTTGTAAACATAGTTACTTTTTAAACCAAGTTACTTGTAAACCATGTTACTTGTACACATAGTTACTTGTAAACATAGTTACTTTTTAAACCAAGTTACTTGTAAACCATGTTACTTGTACACATAGTTACTTGTAAACCATGTTACTTGTACACATAGTTACTTGCAAACATAGTTACTTTTTAAACCAAGTTACTTGTAAACCATGTTACTTGTACACATAGTTACTTGTAAACCATGTTACTTGTACACATAGTTACTTTTTAAACCAAGTTACTTGTAAACCATGTTACTTGTACACATAGTTACTTGTAAACATAGTTACTTTTTTAACCATAAGTTACTTGTAAACCATGTTACTTGTACACATAGTTACTTGTAAACCATGTTACTTGTACACATAGTTACTTTTTAAACCAAGTTACTTGTAAACCATGTTACTTGTACACATAGTTACTTGTAAACATAGTTACTTTTTAAACCAAGTTACTTGTAAACCATGTTACTTGTACACATAGTTACTTGTAAACATAGTTACTTGTAAACCATGTTACTTGTACACATAGTTACTTGTACACATTGTTACTTGTAAACATAGTTACTTTTTAAACCAAGTTACTTGTAAACCATGTTACTTGTACACATAGTTACTTGTACACATAGTTACTTGTACACATAGTTACTTTTTAAACCAAGTTACTTGTAAACCATGTTACTTGTACACATAGTTACTTGTACACATAGTTACTTGTACACATAGTTACTTTTTAAACCAAGTTACTTGTAAACCATGTTACTTGTACACATAGTTACTTGTACACATAGTTACTTGTAAACATAGTTACTTTTTAAACCAAGTTACTTGTAAACCATGTTACTTGTACACATAGTTACTTGTACACATAGTTACTTGTACACATAGTTACTTGTAAATCATGTTACTTGTACACATAGTTACTTGTAAACCATGTTACTTGTACACATAATTACTTGTAAACCATGTTACTTGTACACATAGTTACTTGTAAACCATGTTACTTGTACACATAGTTACTTGTAAACCATGTTACTTGTACACATAGTTACTTGTAAACCAAGTTACTTGTACACATAGTTACTTGTAAACCAAGTTACTTGTAAACATAGTTACTTGTAAACCAAGTTACTTGTAAACCAGGTTACTTGTAAACATAGTTACTTGTAAACCAGGTTACTTGTAAACATAGTTACTTTTTAAACCCAGTTACTTGTAAACCATGTTACTTGTACACATAGTTACTTGTAAACATAGTTACTTTTTAAACCAAGTTACTTGTAAACCATGTTACTTGTACACATAGTTACTTGTAAACCATGTTACTTGTACACATAGTTACTTGTAAACATAGTTACTTTTTAAACCAAGTTACTTGTAAACCATGTTACTTGTACACATAGTTACTTGTAAACCATGTTACTTGTACACATAGTTACTTTTTAAACCAAGTTACTTGTAAACCATGTTACTTGTACACATAGTTACTTGTAAACCAAGTTACTTGTAAACATAGTTACTTTTTAAACCAAGTTACTTGTAAACCATGTTACTTGTACACATAGTTACTTGTAAACCATGTTACTTGTACACATAGTTACTTGTAAATCATGTTACTTGTACACATAGTTACTTGTAAACCATGTTACTTGTACACATAATTACTTGTAAACCATGTTACTTGTTCACATAGTTACTTGTAAACCATGTTACTTGTACACATAGTTACTTGTAAACCAAGTTACTTGTACACATAGTTACTTGTAAACCAAGTTACTTGTAAACATAGTTACTTGTAAACCAAGTTACTTGTAAACCAAGTTACTTGTAAACATAGTTACTTGTAAACCAGGTTACTTGTAAACATAGTTACTTTTTAAACCAAGTTACTTGTAAACCATGTTACTTGTACACATAGTTACTTGTAAACATAGTTACTTTTTAAACCAAGTTACTTGTAAACCATGTTACTTGTACACATAGTTACTTGTAAACCATGTTACTTGTACACATAGTTACTTGCAAACATAGTTACTTTTTAAACCAAGTTACTTGTAAACCATGTTACTTGTACACATAGTTACTTGTAAACCATGTTACTTGTACACATAGTTACTTTTTAAACCAAGTTACTTGTAAACCATGTTACTTGTACACATAGTTACTTGTAAACATAGTTACTTTTTTAACCAAGTTACTTGTAAACCATGTTACTTGTACACATAGTTACTTGTAAACCATGTTACTTGTACACATAGTTACTTTTTAAACCAAGTTACTTGTAAACCATGTTACTTGTACACATAGTTACTTGTAAACATAGTTACTTTTTAAACCAAGTTACTTGTAAACCATGTTACTTGTACACATAGTTACTTGTAAACATAGTTACTTGTAAACCATGTTACTTGTACACATAGTTACTTGTACACATTGTTACTTGTAAACATAGTTACTTTTTAAACCAAGTTACTTGTAAACCATGTTACTTGTACACATAGTTACTTGTACACATAGTTACTTGTACACATAGTTACTTTTTAAACCAAGTTACTTGTAAACCATGTTACTTGTACACATAGTTACTTGTACACATAGTTACTTGTACACATAGTTACTTTTTAAACCAAGTTACTTGTAAACCATGTTACTTGTACACATAGTTACTTGTACACATAGTTACTTGTAAACATAGTTACTTTTTAAACCAAGTTACTTGTAAACCATGTTACTTGTACACATAGTTACTTGTACACATAGTTACTTGTACACATAGTTACTTGTACACAGAGGTTTGACTTAACTTCCAATCATCTGTCAGTGGTTCTCAGTTTACGAGCGTCAAGCCCGCCATCAATACAACTGACAGTTGAACTAGTTAGAAGGGAGGGAGGGGCAGCGGAGACTAATGCCAGTTGCGCCACGGCTAACACCCTACCTACCCCCCACCCCACCCCACCCAACCAACTATATTTCAACTGCTTTTGCCCGTTTACCTGGGGGAACAAATGGGGGAACGTACTGCCGAGACGCCAGCCTCACCCAGTCGACGGTCCTCAGGCACGGGTGGTTGATGACGTTGAAGCTTCCCCGGGCCCCGCTACCGAGGCGACGCTCCGGATGCTTGACCAGCAGCTGTGAAGTTTGTTTTTTTCAATTATTATTTGAATAATTATTAGCAGTAATTTGGCCTTAGCGTGTGAAATTAAAAAAAAATAATTTTAGTTTGCAGCAAATGTGTTAAGACCTGCTGGCTCTTTTCACTTCATCCCAGCATGTCATTTGTGATGTCTTCATGGAAGGGGGGGGGGACACAGTTATTTGATAGCTGTGTCCGTAACGTGGAGGGTGTGTGTGTGTGGGGGGTAATGCTTGATTAATTCTTCTACTTAGTGACAGCGGCTGTCGATAACGATTCATTCCCCCCCCCTTTTTAATTGAATTTGGTGGTGGGAGGGGGGGGGTGAGTGGAAAAAGGGGGGGTGTCGTCAGCTGTTATTGCTGTGTGGATGTTCACAAATGTTGTCATCTTGCAAATGTGTAATAGTTTCAAATTCATACGCTAATGGATTTCAACTATTTCACTGGCTCTCTTGATGAGCTTTCATTTTTTGTACACAAAAATATAAAAAATATATTAAAACGACTTATGGTAATGTAAAGATAATTTCTATTTAACCCTAACTGGCCATCGGGGGAAGATGGAGTGTAGAATTTCATCTGTTTCTATAACCTCGGCATATGAAGGGATCGTGTGTTTAGCACAACGCCCAGCCACCGCCTTTACTTCCCCAACTTAAGTCAGGTACCCATTTAAAGCTGGGGGGTGGACTCGTGGAACGTTAACTAGCTTTCACTTGGACCAGGAAAAAAATTCCTTTGGTTCTCACTGAGGATCGAACCCACCATCTACACGACTCGGCCACTCGTCCCATCCCAGCATAGGCTGACACATAGATGAGAAGTTTGTTAAAGTTACTAAATTTGTTGCTCCAGATTTAGTATAAAAAAAAATATGATCCGCGTACTCTGACATATCTTGAAGTAGACCATAAACTTCAGTTACTTGAATGTATAGTGCGTTATATGCAGCCACTCTTTACAATCAGCTGATATGTGTGCCAGACATTTGTCCTCACATTATCCTCTCCTGTTTGACACCAACAGATCATCACTAAAAAAGTTTTGTTTACGAACTAGGACTATCCCACCTTCCCCTTATTGAAACTGCCGGACTTGGCTTTGTTTACTATACTAGGTAGTTCCCCTTGTGAAACTACAGGTCTTGGCTTTGTTTACTATACTAGGTAATTCCCCTTGCTGTAACTACAGGTCTTGGCTTTGTTTACTATACTAGGTATTTCCCCTTGCTGTAACTATTGGACCATAAGGTTTACAGCTTTACACAATAGAGCCATTGTAGAGCGTGTCCAGCTACTAGGCGTACAGCTTTACACTACAGAAAAATGATTAAATTATATGTGCCAAAATGACCTGCAGCGTTACGGGATAGAAACACTTTGAAATAGATTGAACCACAAGATTCACAGCTTTACAAATGAGAATCATTTCCAAAAGTTCATGCAACAGCAAGACTTACAGCTTTACAGAACAGAATGACTTTAGAACCAGACAGCTTGTACGAGTACACAGGCTCTTTCTTCAGGATGGAGCAGATGGTCTTGAAAGGATTCGCATCATCGAATGGTCCCTGTAAATGAGTGAAACAACCATAACAAACAGTCAGAGCTGTAATTAGACTGTTGAATTGTTTCTACTGCCCAATGGACCGAAACAACAATACTCTGTCATGGTGAAGTGACAGTGTAACCAATAATAGCAAACGAACCAGTCAAGTGTAACAAGTTTTACCTTTCTATAAGATGTATAGTAAAGTGTAGCAAGAGATTTAAAGGAAGTTCTGTAAAAATGTAATTTGGTGATTCTAATGGCGTACAGCAAAGTGTAACAAATGGCGTGATTTTCAATGCACCTTATGATAAAAACAGCGTACCATAACGTGTAACCAAGTAAAGTTCCCTTCCATTTCAATGCGCAAACAATTAAAATGATATTATTTTATATACTTATTCCTAATCAAATACCATAATATTGAAACAAAAAAATTGAGTGGCTCTTTAAAAACTGAGAAAATTGTAAATTATAACTTTTGGCTCTTCCGTCTCAAAAGGATTCCGACCCCTGCCTTAGCCCTAAAGTGTAGAATTCATCTGTTTCTGTAACCACGGCATGTAAAGGGATTTGTGTGGTTAGCACAAAAAAACCCAGTCGCCTTTACCCCCTCAACTAAAGTAAGGTTTCCATTTGAAGCAAGGTGGGCCTGGACAAATTCCCATGGTTCTCACCGAGGGTCGACACCGGGAACTCACAGGTCGACAGTCAAGAGCTCTACACCGCTCAAGTAACCAAAGGCGTATGCTAAAAAAATGTAACTTATTGTTGAGGAGAGCGCACATCAACGTGTAACAGATGATGTCGTATAGAGAGGAAGCCAACCTACCTGACCATAAAGAAACGTGTAACAGATGATGTCGCATAGAAAGTAACCGACCTACCTGGCCATAAAGAAACGTGTAACAGATGATGTCGCATAGAAAGTAACCGACCTACCTGGCCATAAAGTAACGTGTAACAGATGATGTCGCATAGAAAGTAACCGACCTACCTGGCCATAAAGTAACGTGTAACAGATGATGTCACATAGAAAGTAACCGACCTACCTGGCCATAAAGTAACGTGTAACAGATGATGTCACATAGAAAGTAACCGACCTACCTGGCCATAAAGTAACGTGTAACAGATGATGTCGCATAGAAAGTAACCGACCTACCTGGCCATAAAGTAACGTATAACAGATGATGTCGCATAGAAAGTAACCGACCTACCTGGCCATAAAGTAACGTGTAACAGATGATGTCGCATGGAAAGTAACCGACCTACCTGGCCATAAAGTAACGTGTAACAGATGATGTCACATAGAAAGTAACCGACCTACCTGGCCATAAAGTAACGTGTAACAGATGATGTCGCATGGAAAGTAACCGACCTACCTGGCCATAAAGTAACGTGTAACAGATGATGTCACATAGAAAGTAACCGACCTACCTGGCCATAAAGTAACGTGTAACAGATGATGTCACATAGAAAGTAACCGACCTACCTGGCCATAAAGTAACGTGTAACAGATGATGTCACATAGAAAGTAACCGACTCCTGGCCATGAAAAGTAACGTATAATGCAGATGATGTCACATAGAAAGTAACCGACCTACCTGGCCATAAAGTTACGTGTAACAGATGATGTCGCATGGAAAGTAACCGACCTACCTGGCCATAAAGTAACGTGTAACAGATGATGTCACATAGAAAGTAGCCGACCTACCTGGCCATAAAGTAACGTGTAACAGATGATGTCGCATAGAAAGTAACCGACCTACCTGGCCATAAAGTAACGTATAACAGATGATGTCACATAGAAAGTAACCGACCTACCTGGCCATAAAGTAACGTGTAACAGATGATGTCGCATGGAAAGTAACCGACCTACTTGACCATAAAGTAACGTGTAACAGATGATGTCGCATGGAAAGTAACCGACCTACCTGGCCATAAAGTAACGTGTAACAGATGATGTCACATAGAAAGTAACCGACCTACCTGGCCATAAAGTTACGTGTAACAGATGATGTCGCATGGAAAGTAACCGACCTACCTGGCCATAAAGTAACGTGTAACAGATGATGTCACATAGAAAATAACCGACCTACCTGGCCATAAAGTAACGTGTAACAGATGATGCCAACGGCCCACCAGTCAATGGACTTGTAGTATGTCTCATGGTTGATTAACTAAAGTAACAGTATAATAAAGAACAAGTCATTCAGTTAGTATAATCGATAATTTCAAAACTAAATCCTTTATTTAACACGATGACCATCATTTACTCAAATAAACAAAAAATGATCTAACCCCCCCTCCCCCCAAACGATTGCCCTGGAAATGCCCCATAATAACCATGGAAAACAAACAGAGGGAATCACCGACAAAGATCGGGGCCTTTGACAAGTGGGCTATCCCTAACCTACACCCACCCCACCCCTACCCCCAACGGAAGCCTTGAGAAGGGGGTGGTGCCCCCCCCCCTCCGTAATTCTAATTGAAAACAGACAGTGAAGACCAATGGTGCACTATACAGAAATGTAAACAAAACAAAATCCAAGTGACAACAAAGTGTTTCCCGCCGCCCCCGCCAGCCCACCGCCCTTTCCTCCAGGGGCCATCTGGGCCGTTACCTCGGGCGCCATGTAGGACACGGGCACCGTGTCGAAATCTTTCGCCGACGCGACTAATCCCAATGCAGCCATTGAGAAATCAGAAATAAAAATATGGCCGTCCCGGTCAAGCATGACGGTCTTAGGGTTTAAGTTTCTGAAAGAAAAACGAAAAAAAAAAATTAAGCATATGTTTAAATGGGCCGAGGAACTAGTCCCACCCCCACCCCCTCTCACAACCAGAGGCGGATTAGGGTCAGTTTAGATCCCAGGCCCAGTTGAAAATATTGGGAACATAAAAATAATGTCTGAAACCAAAAGGGTATACATTTCTGAATCGGATTGATACTGTGGACTCCCCCAAGTCCTTGCTCAGGGTATGCGCCCATGCACCCACCGTTATATCCGCCTCTGTTCCCCCCCCCCTAACTTTGCTACACAATGTACAATGTATTTCTTTCCAGAAAATCGGGGAAATGAACCGACTGAAAAATTTTTTTTATTTACGGGGCAAGAAATACAGTTTTACCAATTCATAAAAAGTAAAGTTAAGCTTAATAGGCCATCTGGGCAGAAGAAGTGTAGAATTCATCTGTCTCTATAACCTCGGCATATAAAGGGATTGTGTGGTTAGCACAAAGCTAATGTCGGTCGGGCTTGGGGACATTTGCATCCGATAGAGAAATCGAAATTGCTTGCCGGATAAACGAAAAAACTATAAAATTGAAGATATCGGAAACAAGAACAAAAAAAGGAATTGACCATGGCACACTGACCGTAGGATGATGTCCATCTCGTGCAGGTAGACCAAGGCATACACAATCTCCATGACATAGAACCTGGGAGTGAGGTAAGTAATTTATGTTATCAGTAGTGTAAGACTATGTGATGCTTGAATAGACATTACAAGATTCATTTGGAAAACATGCCGACTAATGCATGGGCAGGTAGGAAATAGGCACATATACGCGCACACACACACACACACACACACACACACACACACACACAGAGAGAGGGGGAGAGAGAGAGAGAGAGAGATAAAAGTTAGGTGGATACACAAATACAAACATAGGCATACAGACAGATGGATGGATGGATGGGACAGATAGATAGATAGATAGATAGATAGATAGATAGATAGATGGATGGATGGATGGATGGATGGATGGATGGATGGATGGATGGATGGATGGATGGATGGATGGATGGATAGATAGATAGATAGATAGATAGATAGATAGATAGATAGATAGATAGATAGATAGATAGATAGATAGATAGATAGATAGATAGATAGATAGATAGATAGATAGATAGATAGATAGATAGATAGATAGATAGATAGATAGATAGATAGATAGATAGATAGATAGATAGATTCACTCACATGGTGCTGATGACGTTCAGAGAACCACGTATCCCGGTGATGTAGTTCAGACAACATCGGCCTTGATACGGTGTGACTATGTAGTATCCGGCCTAGAAACATCAAGTGATATACGAACATGGATCACTGTCCAGAATATAAACTTGAAACATAGATTACCAAACTTTATGAGTTCTGCTTCTAAATTTTTTCCTTTTCGCTGGGCCTGGGACGACGCTTATTTTTTTTGTTGTTTTTTTTTAAGCTAGGGAAACACAAATATAACTCTAAGAGCAGGGCCACATTTCCACCCCTTGGGCCCCATTTCCACCCCTTGGGCCCCATTGCCACCCCTTGGGTCACATTTCCACCCCTTGGGCCCCATTTCCACCCCTTGGGCCCCATTGCCACCCCTTGGGTCACATTTCCACCCCTTGGCCCACATTTCCACCCCTTGGGCCCCATTGCCACCCCTTGGGTCACATTTCCACCCCTTGGCCCACATTTTCACCCCTTGGCCCACATTTCCACCCCGTGGGTCACATTTCCACCCCGTGGGCCCCATTGCCACCCCTTGGGTCACATTTCCACCCCGTGGGCCCCATTTCCACCCCTTGGGCCCCATGGCCACTCTCTTGGGACCTATTGCCACACCTCATTGGGCCGCCACTACTTATATTGAGGACTAAATTGAGATAGTTATATTAAGTTGGTAGTCCAGTTATATTAAGTTGATGGTCCAGTTATATCAAGTTTGTGGTCCAGTTATATTAAGTTGGTGGTCCAGTTATATTAAGTTGGTGGTCCAGTTTTATTTTGCTTATAGTCCAGTTATATCATTACCAATGTCTGAAAGGCGGTGATCATTTTGAGGAAGAACTGGTTCTCTCTGGTCATCCTGAAACATTCCAACTCCTTCTGGATGACCTCCTTGGACAACGGGGACTTCTGTAGGCACTCAACCCACAGCCACTCGTCGTCGTGTTTCCACTTGGCCATGTATATCTAGGACAGAGGTTAAAGGCCACAATGAACAAGTTTGGCAGACACCGACAGGCTTATAGTGTAAATGAAAGTTACTGCCTGGCTGCCAACTTTCTTTAACGAATAATTATCCAGAAAAAAAATGAAAAATATCTACTTATATATGAAACACATAGCGAATTTAAATAAACATAACAATTTTCAAATGAGACATATGTGAAAGAAAAAAAAATATCTAGATCTATTCAGTCTATATAGAATAGAAATATAGATAACAGTTTCTAACATCTAGATGTCTTGGGGGGAGGGGGGAGGGGAGGGGAAGTTGGCAGCCCTAAGTAGCTATGGATGGAAAATTAATGTTGATAGGTGCAAACTTGGGGGGGGGGGGGGAGAGGTTGAAGCCCGATTGTCGATTCCCTTTGCCGACACTACAGGAAACCGTGGAACTTGTGCTATTCGAGTGCCCCGGGCTGGCGGACCTCTTAGTCAACCCCACAGGTAGCTTACTTTCCCATCGTCCTTTATGCGTGAAATCCTACAGCGAGTATAAATTTAGTTTTGTTATTCCTAGGAGACGAAAAAAAAAAACAGCAACTTCTAAAGCACACACCCCCCCTTTCCCACCCCAGACCCGATAGCTTGGAGACTGCCCCTCCCACAGCCGCACCCTCGCCGCCACCTCACAGAGCACCACAAGGTGCAAGTAAAAAATGTCAGATTAGACGACGAAGAATCTGGAGGCAGTGCAAGCAAAGACAACAGAAATGATGCGATTAAATGGCGAACTAGGGAAAGTGAGATGGGAAAAAAACAACTCAATCTGAGATCTTACGAATTCGTCACTGCGCACATTCAGAATATGTGCAAAGATCATTACGTCATAAACGTGCAGAGGCCGGTCTTTGGCTTCTAGCGCCAACTCAGGATCTTCTGGAACTTGTTTTTTCTGTGAGATTGTGAACAAAATAATTTTCGAATCATCTCAGAAAGTTATTTTTTCTTTTATATATTTGATAACTTACTTTGTATGGGAAAAAAAAAGATTAAATTTAGGCATATAAGTCTTATAATGACACTTAGGTGATTGATTAATCCTAGGTAAAAATTCAAAAAAATATATTTCTCAAAAAGGATTTTAAAGTTTTAGCTGTCGGTATTTACATCGCAGAAATTCTCATAGTTTATAGGGACTTGGTTACAGATGATTGTATCAAGGGTCAGTTGGTAACTAGGGACTTGGTTACAGGTGATTGTATCATGGGTCAGTTGGTAACACCCCCTAACCCTTCCTAAAAACGATAAGTGAAAATATGTGTAGCCTACAATTCTTGATTTTTTTCGTTTGCTCAACTACTTATATAACAATTGATTCAAATACATGCATTCACAACAGAGTGACCTATTCAACTACTTACACAGTAATCGATTCAGCTACTTACACAGTAATCGATTCAACTACTTACACAGTAATCGATTCAGCTACTTATACAGTAATCGATTCAGCTACTTACACAGTAATCGATTCAACTACTTACACAGTAATCGATTCAGCTACTTACACAGTAATCGATTCAGCTACTTACACAGTAATCGATTCAACTACTTACACAGTAATCGATTCAGCTACTTACACAGTAATCGATTCAGCTACTTACACAGTAATCGATTCAGCTACTTACACAGTAATCGAATCAGCTACTTACACAGTAATCGATTCAGCTACTTACACAGTAATCGATTCAACTACTTACACAGTAATCGATTCAGCTACTAACACAGTAATCGATTCAACTACTTACACAGAAGTCGACTGTGAGGTACGGGATGTCCAAGTCTTTATCTGCAGTGAGTGCAGACTGTGAATACCTGTAGAAATGTAATTGGTTCACAACACTAAGTTGTTGGTGTGGATGTTTTGTTCATATCGTTATTTATTTGTTTTGAAATCAATGATGGTAACACTGGGACAACAAAACAATGACCATTTCTTGTGGATGAGAATCTGAATTCAAGAGAAGAAAAATTATTATAATCATGCAGATCCGGCATTTGAGGTCAACTTGGCTTAGATTGCTGTTACATATGCTCACACGAGTGTAACGTAATCATTGTTCACCCGAGTGTAATGTAATGTAATCATTTCTCTTCCGAGTGTAAATGTAATTATTGGCCACTTGACTTAATGTAATCATTACCAACATCAATGTAATTTAATCATTGCCAACCTCAATTTAATGTAATGTAATCGTTACTCACCTCAATGTAATGTAATCATTCCCCAACTCAGTGTAATGTAATCATTTCCCACAATACCACCACTTAAAAAGTACCGGATATAAAATGACTCTGACATGTATTTGGGCTGCACACCACTTGCCTCTGCCCCAGCCTGGGTGTTGCCAAATGTAAAACCAGCCCTGTCCCTTATTACTATTCACTTACTATGGCTAAACTTCACACTATGAATTTGTGTGTTTTTTTTTTTTAAAAAGCTAACATTGTTATCAATGCCATCAATGGCTAAAGATAACAATTAATTCACCAGATGACTAACAATAAGGAACGAAAACTCTTGTTTTAAAATTTTCCATGGAATACATACATGAGTTACCTACCCTAACGTCTCAAACAGCTCCTTCCTTTCCATTGACGTCATTTTTCCTCAATGATGTGTTGGACTCTTCGTCCGATAAATCGTCAGATCCGACCTGCGAGACGATGATTCGCTGTTGTCAAGAACATGTCTTGTCAACAAAACAGCGGCGTCGGTACTGGGGAGGAGGGGGGGGGTCGGGGGAAAAGTGAGGTAGGGCCACCTGTACTTGAAAGATTTTCTCTCCCCCCTCCCTCCACGACAGGGAGGACTATTCTTTAACGCTGGCATCCCGTCAAACATTTTACGGCAAGGGCACCTCCGAGCTATTGGGGGACGCCACTGCAAGTACCAATAATTAGCTTTGGGGGGGTGGGGTGGAGGGGCTCATTCAAATTATGGGTCGTGCACCACGCACAATATACTTCAAATACTTTGTTTAATCTTCAGTTTATCAAACGTTATGTATTGACACACCTTTCTATACACTCAGGCCCGGGTAAAGATTCCTGTAAGTCTAAGATTTTTGATCCAAATAATTAAAAATCAAAGTGTCTAATAATATTGCGAACAAAATGAAACTAAATAGACTGTCACATTAGAGATGCCTTCCGGCCCCTGTGTACTCGTATTTTAACCTTTTTAAAAGATTATAAATAAATTAATCATAAATAATACTTAAAAAAAAAAGAAAGAAAGCAATGGAACAAACCATTTTTAACATTTTCAGACATTTCCTGATCTTGGTGTAGGCGAATTTCGACTGCGGGCAACAGCTGAACAAGTATGGAGTATTTTGTCTGTCTGTGGAACTCTTGCAGGGAACCGAACACATGTAAAGCACATTAATAGCCTAGACGATAATTAAACTTAGACATTCCATTAAAATTATGGATCAAGTTGGACATTCCATCAAAAGTATTGGGTCAAGTTGGACATTCCATCAAAAGTATTGGGTCAAGTTGGACATTCCATTAAAATTATTGGATCAAGTTGGACATTCCATCAAAATTATTGTGTCAAGTTGGACATTCCATCAAAAGTATTGGGTCAAGTTGGGCATTCCATCAAAAGTATTGGGTCAAGTTGGACATTCCATTAAAAGTATTGGGTCAAGTTGGACATTCGATTAAAGGAATTGGTTCATGTTAATCAATGAAGAATCTCGTCCACACAAAGATTGCCTTGGAGATATGGCCCTTATTTCTTAAGATGAAATTACAACTCATTGCATGCAGCCAAGTTTTTACCACTCAAGTATTGCATTCAAATATTGAAAAATAATGATCATAATAATAAAATAATAAATTTCCAGAAAAGAATACTAATTTTTTTTTAAATTTAAACAAACACATAAGGCATAATGGTTGGCTAAACAAAAAAAAAATCACCTTGAAATTATATTGTGTTCCTCCTTTAATCATGAGATGAATAGATTCGTGCAATGCTCGGATGAATTGATTCGTGTGATTCAGAGCTGTTGTTATATCACTGGGGCTCCAAGCAAAGACTACGGAGGGCCATTGTCAAGGACTAACAGAGATGTTGGGGGCCATTAGAAAAGACCAACAGAGATGTCGGGGGCCATTAGAAAAGACTAACAGAGATGTTGGGGACCATTAGAAAAGACCAACGGTAGCGTTGGGGGCCCTTAGAAAAGACTAACAGAGAAGTTGGGGGCCCTTAGAAAACACTAACAGAGATGTTGGGGCCATTAGAAAAGACTAACAGAGATGTTGGTGCCATTAGAAAAGACCAACGGTAGCGTTGGGGGCCCTTAGAAAAGACTAACAGAGAAGTTGGGGGCCCTTAGAAAAGACTAAAGAGATGTTGGGGCCATTAGAAAAGACTAACAGAGATGTTGGGGACCATTAGAAAAGACCAACGGTAGCGTTGGGGGCCCTTAGAAAAGACTAACAGAGAAGTTGGGGGCCCTTAGAAAACACTAACAGAGATGTTGGGGCCATTAGAAAAGACTAACAGAGATGTTGGTGCCATTAGAAAAGACCAACGGTAGCGTTGGGGGCCCTTAGAAAAGACTAACAGAGAAGTTGGGGGCCCTTAGAAAAGACTAAAGAGATGTTGGGGCCATTAGAAAAGACTAACAGAGATGTTGGGGACCATTAGAAAAGACCAACGGTAGCGTTGGGGGCCCTTAGAAAAGACTAATAGCCATGTTTAGGGCCCTTAGAAAATACAAACAGAGATGTTGAAGGCGAGATGCAAAGATTTCCAGAGATATGTCAGTTGCCTCGGTCAAAAGGGCCAGTATGTCCCTGGAAGCGCCAGTTTCAATTAGTACCGGGTGGGAGGCCTGGTTTGCCTACCGTTAAGTGACATTAGTATTGGAATAGACACAGACAGACACATCTGGTGAAATGGTCAGCTATTTCTTAAACCATACGTATATTAATATACATGATGTCATATTTACCTTGCTTTTGACGCTTGCCTCGTCTTTTGACCTAGTCAACAATAAAAGGTGTAGGGGAAGGGGTGAGTTAGGGAGTCCGTGTTACAAAAGAAAGTTGAAAATGCAAAGCTTCAAAAATAAGGTGACGGACATGCAGAGAGATAGGTTGGACTAGAGAAAGGCTGACTTGTCGATAGGGAGATGAACAAATAGATAGACAGACTGAAAGAAAGTTAGCAAGACAAACACACCCACTCATCCCCACACACACATACAATCACACACACACACACACATTTCGCACTTTGGTACCGGTCTGTATATACTTACTTTTCTTTTTTCACTTTGTCTGTCATGCCGTCTTATGTTATACAAAACATTGAAAACTCTGTCTGAGCTCCTTTAATTGTTTAAACACCTGGAAAAAAAAAACTGTATGCCATGCTAAAAAAAAAGTAATTTTACACAGAAGTTCCCCCCCCCCCCCGGATTTTCGCGCCTAATGCGTAATCTTCGTATTGACACAATGAGTACTTATTAACAACAAGTTTTTGTAAGTTTTTTTTTAAAGTTTTTTTTTAATTTTTTTTTTGTACTTTCTTTTTAGCCCTTAATACCACAATCGCCCGAATTTGATTCAGCCAAGAAGGCAACACGGGCAGAGACATTTATATGTCTAGGTGAACTAGGCTTAGGGGATTACACACTACGAAAGGGGGCCCCCTTTACGAATTAATTCTTTTTTTTTAATATGGTGCTTGGAGGTCCCCGCAAAGTACATTTGCTTTTGCACACAACCACCCAGGGAAGTTGAAACCCAGGGTCCCCAAAATAACACTTAACAACTGCTCTAAACAAGGAGAGTGTGAGCCAGGAGTCGAACCCTTGTCCTGTGTTACACCGACCGAACTCACAGCCGTGCGGCCACCGAGGTCTCTCACAAGTGAATAGACGCAGTAGCCCAGTCTTCAATATTCTTACACTTTTGTTTGGCGATCATTTATTATTATTGTTGGTCATTCAACACTTCAACAACAACAACAAAAATACTTACCACTATCTAATGTTATAATAGGTTTCCTTTCGTTTTTTTTTAATAACAATATAACATCTTTTTTTACGGTATAGATTATTTCTCTTCCGTTACAGTTTGTGTTTTTAAGAGTTATTTGTGGTGCTGGGAAAAATACGATAAATTACGCACCAACAGTAAAAATAAAATTCAAATGAAATGATACATCCCATAGATATGTAGCACCCTACCAGATAAAGTAGTGGGATGGATGGCCGAGTGTTGTAGATACTCGACTGTCGACCTGGGTTCGATCATCGGTGAGGCCCATGGAATTTCACACTTCATCTGCCCCGATGGCCCGTTAGGGCTAAGGCGCCGCTAAGGGAACGTTTTACTAGATAAAGTACGCGGTGTTCGTCTTGGGTTTTATTTTGGTGGGGAAGAAACGCATTCATAATTTTTATTGACATATAGCCAGCCTACACAGAGAGCCGTAGCTAACTATTCCTGGCGCTTTATGTGAGTTACATTTTTTATTGACATATATAGCCAGACTACACTGAGAGTCATAGCTAGCTATTCCTGGCGCGCGCTTTATGTGAGTTACATTTTTTATTGACATATAGCCAGCCTACACTGAGAGCCGTAGCTAGCTATTCCTGGCGCGCGCTTTATGTGAGTTACATTTTTTTCTTAGGCGCTCACATCTCAATCTGAAAATTTCCAAAAAAAAAAATAGTCAACAGCTCTTATTGGACGCCGTTTCCTAGTTCGGCTCCGCCATATGAGGCCGCACAAGTTGCAGTACCCTTCCTACTATACTGCCCACTGTCCACTAGACAAAGTACGCGGGTGTGGTTTGGGATTTATTTTCGTGGGGGGGGGGGAACACAACTTGTAATGATAATTTAAGAATACCTTTGTTTTCTTCATTCATTCTCTCACTCATTTTGTCTACAGTTTTATCCTCGATCAATTTTTATCCGTCTCTCTCACCTCTATCTCTCCTCTCTCTCCTTTTTCTCTCGCTCCTTTCACTCTCTCTCCTCTCACTCTCTTTTTCCTCTCGCTCTCTCTCATCTCTCTTCTCTCACTCTCTATCCTCTCACTATCTCTATCCTCTCTCTCTCTCTCTCTCTCCTCTCACTCTCTTTTCTCACTCTCTCTCCTCTAGCTATCTCCTCTCACTCTCTCTCCTCTCACTCTCTCTCCTCTCACTCTCTCTCCTCTCACTCTCTCTCATCTCTCCTCTCACTCTCTCTCATCTCTCTCTCCTCTGTCTCTTTCTCTCTTATTTTCCTATCTCTCTTTCACTTTCTTTTTCTTCCACTCTCTCTCTCTCTCTCTCCGTCCCTCTTTCCCCGTCTTCTCTGTCTTTCTGTCTATCAATATACAGGGATGTACATGTCAAGAATAAATGACGGCTGATGGTCCCAAGTTGTTTACAAACATCTGTTAGATGAGTTGGGGAAGGTGGGGAAGGGAGGAGAGGAGAGAGAGAGGAGATAACTCATTGTTTGTATACGTCACGCCTCGGTCCACTCGGGCTATTGCCTGCCGCCGAGTAACAATGTAAACAAACGATCTGCCCCGCGGATAAAAACCAGTCAGATGAAAGGAACTGTATTTGTGGGCTGCTTCAATTCATTTAGATAGATACCAGAGGCGTAACTAGGCACGGGTGAGGGGGGTCCTAATTCGAAAGCCCCCCCCGGGCCCCAGCCTTAGGTGGCCCCCACAATTTATTTTACAATAAGTATTAAGTACATTATCTCTTGTCAAATGTCAAAACGCAGGGGCTCCCTAAGAGGCCAAGCCCCCCCCCCGGGGCCCCCAAATCCTTAGGCTCGGCACTGAAAGATACTCAAATCAAATCCAGGCATAAGGCTGATACACGCATGCGTAGATGACCCAACCACCTCCTGATTGCAAAACTACCTAAATAAAGTTCCTCCTTCATTTGTCACATTTCGCGTTTGTGCTCTTTTATTTTCAGAGCTGTTGTAATGTTTCCGGAAGCCATAAGAAAAGGAACTTTAGGGAACTGGTATTTGATAAAATTGACAGCAATAGGGCAAACTTACATTTGGGGGATTTAGACAAAGTAATCTCCGGGCGTCCCCTTGCCATACACGCTGTAAAGACTATCACATACAAATATTAAGCCCCCTACTCTGACGACCTTCAGACTGTGAAAATGTTCAGCGTACCATAATAGATTACGGTGACCGAGCAGCCTCACGGTTTACCCTGGACACTCTATATGTCCTCCCCCCCCCCGTTTTACATGGGACACGACCCCAGTTAACTAGGGACACGGTGGTCCCATTTTACCAGGGACACGCCAGAGATTTACACGGGACACGTTCAAATTAACCCGGGACCCTGAAAGTGATCATAACGCTTATCTTTGCGGGTGGCAAAAATAAAGCCTTGAAAAAAAAGGGGGGGGGGCTTAGCAGCGAGGGCTCTAAACAGCTACCTAGTTTGCCTTTCCAAAAGTACGGCTCTGTTGTTATTGTATATATCAACAATCACTTATCTCAGTAATAACATAGTCTCTGTACAAGGCATAAGCAAACAACGTCAGACAGCCTAAGGTTCCCCGCTGTTGAAAAGGGCTCACCGCTACATAAGGCCCCCCCCCTCATCCAGCTGGGCCTTAAAATGTCAAAACGTATGTGTAGGTCATTTTTTACACCCACCCCCCCCCTTAATACCTAAGATCCTCTCCCCTCTGACCGTAATGACGCAACTTTTGCGTTTGGATAAAGTAATGTTTGTTACAATGCCCTTGACTAAGCACTGTAAAATAGTATCCCAGAATGCAAAAAAAAAAATGAAGTATCGTGTGCAGGTAAGAGTGGTCTAGTGTAAATGAAAATGACAACTCAACAGGTGTAAATAGAAAAAGGAAAGAGTTAACAAATGTAAATGGAATAACATTAAACACCAGATTCCGAAATAAAAAGTCTTTTTTTATTTGTTAGATGTTATTTTGTTAAGCCACTAAATGGCCATTTCATGCATGTTGTTTGATATTATTTCGTTAAGCCACTAAATAGCCATTTCATGCATGTTGTTTGTTATTATTTCGTTAAGCCACTAAATGACCATTTCATGCATGTTGTTTGATATTATTTCGTTAAGCCACTAAATGACCATTTCATGCATGTTGTTTGATATTATTTCGTTAAGCCACTAAATGACCATTTCATGCATGTTGTTTGATATTATTTTGTTAAAGCCACTAAATGACCATTTCATGCATGTTGTTTGATATTATTTCGTTAAAGCCACTAAATGACCATTTGTTATTATTCAATAATGCGACCACATACATCAAACTGTGATATAAAAACATAAGCCCCAAAAATCTAACATTGTTCTCGTGTGGCTGTTTTATTAACATGTACATTGTCGTCAACAGACTTTGCCTGGCGGGCATGTCATGTTTTTTATTAACCGTTACTTTGATTGATACAACGAGGGAGCTCGCTCGGTGTTTTATACATGTGGCTCGTCAACAGATGGCGCTCTTGATGTAATAAGCCATGTCACGTGATAAAACAAATAAACAAAGAAAAAAAAGTATTAACACCATCAGTTAATTAGATTTATGGTTAGAGTGAACGTTTTTTTTTTAAAATACTTGCTACTATCTAATGTTATAATAGTTGTTTTTGTTGGGTTTTCTTGGTACTTGGTATCAGGATGAGATGAAATTTCTTAGATCCTTTAAACCACTAATGGGACGGTTTTTTTGCAGTGCCCTTTTGTTTTCCCCAACATAGTTGATAGTGAAATTGCTATGGATGCACCAAGGGGGATATATATGGGAGACTTTAGCCATGACCTGAAATAGCCATTGGTCCTCACCGAACCAGGGACTCTCAGGTCGACAGTCGAGCGCTTTACCTCGCGATAGCCCGTCATGTGAGAACCATTTGAATTCCTCCAGGTCATGGTGAAAGTTGGTTGTAAAGTCCCTTTACGTCCACCAAACCTTATTGAGTACCTGACTTAAGTTGGGGAAGTCAATCTGGTTTAGCGTTGTGCCAAACAACCCATTAATATTGCTGTGGCTAAAGAGACAGATGAATTGAACACTTGGTCTGCTTTACAATCAAACACTTGGTCTGCTGTACATTTGAACACTTGGTCTGCTTTACAATTAAACACTTGGTCTACTTAACAATTGAACGCTTGGTCTGCTTTACAATTGAACACTTTGCCTGCTTTACAATCAAACACTTGGTCTGCTTAACAATTGAACACTTGGTCTGCTTTACAATTGAACACTTTGTCTGCTTTACAATTGAACACTTGGTCTGCTTTACAATTAAACACTTGGTCTACTTTATAATTGAACGCTTGGTCTGCTTTACAATTTAACACTTGGTCTGCTTTACATGTGAACACTTGGTCTGCTTTACAACTGAGCACTTGGTCTACTTTACAATCGAACACTTGGTCTTCTTAACTTGACTGTTTTGATTAAGACGTCATTTCTCTGCGCACTTTGTAGACGCCGGTCTCTTTGATATACTCAACTAAACACAGATCAACAGCACAATCTCATCCGGCAATGAAATAACAATGTTATTTCTAAATTCTGTTATTAAATATCAAAACGACAATGTGAAGACGATTCATCTTACCAAATTTTCAATAAAAAAAAAAGAATTATTTCGTGAAAAAGTAAAGATTTTTTATTTGTACTTTGCATAATACGCCATTAAGATATTGTTATTGTTACACTGTGGCCAGATTTCTTGTCAAGTTATTTATAGCAAACAATTCAAGTGGTATTAATCGATCCAAAAAAAAAAAGAGGTTTTTATTTATAACTAGCCCATCTCCGTCTTGTGTGAGCTGTCAGAGATTGTTGCTATTTATAGCTCTCAAGACCCTCTCACGGGACAGAATGGCTCTTGATTGACTTCAGCGGACTGTCAAGTGAAGTGCTCATAAATAATTCGTGTCAGTCCCCGGTTAACAGATAACATGAAAAACAATTAGAGGATAGAATTATTTTCTTTAAATGCACAAATCTGTTTAAAAAAATGAGTTTAAAATTATCTGAACATGAAACAGTGAAATGCAGAAAATTTAAAATTCAACAGCATTCAATGAACTGTATGTAAGAGTTGAAACAGCATTCAATGAAACTGTATGTAAGAGTTGAAAGAGCATTTAATGAACTGTATGTAAGAGTTGAAAGAGCATTCAATGAACTGTATGTAAGAGTTGAAAGAGCATTCAATGAACTGTATGTAAGAGTTGAAGCAGCATTCAATGAACTGTATGTAAGAGTTGAAAGAGCATTCAATGAAACTGTATGTAAGAGTTTAAATCTTGATTCAATGAGGCGGTATTAGAAGATGTAAATAACAAGGCTGCTTACTCATACACACACACACACAAGCACACACAAGCGCGTATATTTGTACGTCATGCAGGTCGCTGGCATCTTTGTGCAGTCACCACAGACAGACTCATATAGTCCATAATCATCACAAATTAACTATTTATAGTAACACACAAATTGTTCACAAATGTATACAAATAAGGCGACAATAAGAATCACGATATAGTGATTTGCCAATTTATATTTGATATAAATCATGAAATATTATTTTGTAAAAAAAAGCTACTTGGCTACTTTATTCAACAATGGAAATTATGGCTTTGTACATATACACCTATAACACACATATATCACTACATATAGATAGATAGATAGATAGATAGATAGATAGATAGATAGATAGATAGATAGATAGATAGATAGATAGATAGATAGATAGATAGATAGATAGATAGATAGATAGACAGACAGATAGATAGATAGATAGATAGATAGATAGATAGATAGATAGATAGATAGATAGATAGATAGATAGATAGATAGATAGATAGATAGATAGATAGATAGATAGATAGATAGATAGATAGATAGATAGATAGATAGATAGATAGATAGATAGATAGAGCAGTCAAACGAAAAATAATCGCCACTATGTGATATATGATGAAGGCATGCACTAATGAACAAGTAAAGTCAGATATCGTAAACAAACATTATAAACATTTTATAACATCGGTATAAGAAAGATAACTCATGAAAAATTAAAGTTTTTCAAGTAATGTTATATTTGTATAGGTAAGTTTCATCCAAATAAATGATTTCTCTAATGAATATTCATTTTAGATTCGATTTATTCAGATATCAGTTTGATTTGTTTTTAAAATAGTAATTTAACGACATCTGAATCAAATTTTTTCCTGAGATTTGAACCCCCAGACCTTCACTGTCTATAACTCCTGTCCACATTCCCGCTTCTACTACGACTATTTCAGTGCTATTAAAAAAAAAATCTTTCAAACGTCATCAAACAATATATATATATATATATATATGACTAACTACCGAACTGTATCGTGTTCACCTCGACCATAAATACCAGCACTGGCTGTACCCCATATTTATTTTTTTTAATTCAACAACGAAGCCAACAATACTTGTAGCGCGAGACGTGGGAAGATGTTATTTATAGCCATTTATCTCTCTCTCTCTCTCTCTCTCTCTCTCTCTCTCTCTCTCTCTGAATGTCGTAAAGCCGCTATGACGCTCTCTATGCCAGAGGTTCTCAGCCTTTTTCGCGACTGTACCCATGGGCGTCGCTAGGAATTTTTCCGGGGGGTGCAAAAATTCTCCATCGGGGGGCAAATAAAAACTGTATGACATTTTTTTTAAATGTAAGGGGGGAGCAAATGCCCCCCTCTTATATGACATTTTTTCAAAATGGGGGGGGGGGGCAAATGCCCCCCTTGCCCCCACATGAATACGCCCATGACTGCACCCCAAACAGTGCGAAAGTTTGATCGTCGGTACCCCTAACACGTACTTTATTTTTTTTTTTTTTTTTAAATTCTTGGTTGTTTTAAACGAAAATTATATGTCTCTGCGTAACCTTTGCATTAGCTTTCCCCACAACCACCTTTTAGGGTACGCGTAACACCGGCTGTGAACCGCGGTTCAATGCAGAAGAGTTCGCGGCGGAGCGGGGTTTTTTTTTGTGTATTTATTATTAACCATGTTGGTAAAAAAAAGATTTGATCAGAGTCTCTCGTCCAACCTCGGAGTAACTTAGTGACACACGAGTCGGGGCGTTGTCGGTTGTTGTTGTGTAGTATTATTTATTACGGTTTGTTGTTTTGAAAGGAATTAAAATTTTTGGATGGAAGATAAAAAAAAAATGTTTTCTGAAGTTTGCTCGCGAGTGAATTATGTAACGTAGCACAGAAGCGTGGCGTTTGATGTTAATGGTTCACACATGAGATAACTTGGGGAATAAAATTTGATTTTGAATTGGATATGATCTCATTTTCGCAGAGTTCTTCTTCGTCTGTCACAATCTGCCGGCAATAGGAATATGCAAGGTAAATTTTACACATTTTTCTTTTTAATTTAGTTTGTTTGTGTTAAAATCCTAACTATTTGCCATCAATATGTATTAGTCTTCAGTATAAGGCTAACAGTATACACTTGAATTGGTTCAATCAGTAGGCCTGCTTTATCTCGCAAACAATCATACAGACAAACAAACTTGACATAAACAAACTATCTTCGTGGTTCAAGTTGTTGATTTTTTTTCCTTATTCATAAATGGTGTACATATATTTTAGTAAATATATTATAGTTAATATATTATAGTACATATATAATAGTATATTTATTATGGTGCCTATATAATAGTATATATATTATAGTACATATAAAACTTTCAAATGAAGGATAATTGTTTCTATTGCATCTCCTAATTTAATTCAATCTCCCACTTGTCAAAAAGAACAGCATGACATAGTGATGTCCTACCTCAGTGTCCTACCTTAATGTCCTAACTCAATGTCCTACCTTAATGTCCTCCCTTAAAGTCCTACCTCAATGTTCTACCTTAATGTCCTACCTTAATGTCCTAACTCAATGTCCTACCTTAATGTCCTAACTCAATGTCCTACCTTAATGTCCTAACTCAGTGTCCTACCTTAATGTCCTACCTTAATGTCCTACCTCAGTGTCCTACCTTAATGTCCTAACTCAATGTCCTACCTTAATGTACTCCCTTTAAGTCCTACCTCAATGTCCTACCTTAATGTCCTAACTCAATGTCCTACCTTAATGTCCTAACTCAATGTCCTACCTTAAGGTCCTACCTTAATGTCCTACCTCATTCATGAAATGAAGGTAACAGATTGACTATATATACCCTTGCACCTACAAGTTGGCCATTCCACTTTAACAGCGTGAATGAGATTCAGCTCTCTAGCCAAGGTCATCATGATTCGTTTGATACAACTCAGTATTCTAATGGTTAAACTACCATTGCTACATTCTTATATATTTACCAGCGAACAGAAAAAAGAATTAATGACAGCACTGAAATAGTAACACTATTTTAAATCTTTAGCCATAGATGATAAGTGTTTTATATTGTCTCGCTTCTTTTTATTCAGTTTATTAATTACATAAACTACTTGGATTATATTGTTTTAAGTAGGAAATTATAAGGAACAAATAAAAAGTATGACGGACAGATTTTCCTTGTTTAAACTTTCTATAGACGTAATCCTGATTTGTTTACATTTGATGTATACATATATTAAACATCCACTATTCAAATGATTTAGCACAGAAAAAATTTAGTGTGTTTAAATGTACGAGCTATCTGCCTTTGCTGACATAAATCTTGTCATCTTTTTTTTTTTTGACACAAGTTGTTATCATAAACAGACCGTTGTATCTCATATTCTCTGACCTCGTTTATCTCTGTACCACGATTTTGTCAATTTATCATTTGATTCAAACATTTAACATGAGCCACCAAGTCAATTTATCATTTGATTCAAACATTTAACATGAGCCACCAAGTCAATTTATCATTTGATTCAAACATTAAACATGAGCCACCAAGTCAATTTATCATTTGATTCAAACATTAAACATGAGCCACCATGTCAATTTATCATTTGATTCAAACATTAAACATGAGCCACCAAGTCAATTTATCATTTGATTCAAACATTAAACATGAGCCACCAAGTCAATTTATCATTTGATTCAAACATTTTAAGCATGAGCCACCAAGTCAATTTATCATTTGATTCAAACATTAAACATGAGCCACCAAGTCAATTTGTCATTAGATTCAAATATAATTATATGAAACATCAGCCAACATGTGTTATTTTGGAATGTATGGCTTCAAACCAGCTAAGATAGATTTCAACGCGCATCCTGTCAAATACTCATCTTTGTTTTTCATTATAATGATTTCGTGAATTTTGGTGCAATCAAGTTTTGGTGCCTGACCAGGGTGGTACAGATTGCGGGTTTTGAGCCTCCAATGATATCTTTTAATTACGTCCATAACGATTGTGGCTTCGGCTTTGTATGAGATGTAGGAAGGACATTGCAATAACTGTCCCAATAGTTCGATAAATGGTCAAGAGATGACCACCTCATCCTTTAACAACAGCATTACTGTTCAGCAGAATTAGGACAGTCCATTTAATAGTCAAGAGATGGCCACCTTAAAGGAATGGGAATGTTTGTTAATCTTAAAACAGTTATAATTCCCATTATTTCAGTAACTGTGAAACAGGTATAAGGTATAACATTGCGGTGTGGTGCTGTAAGGGCAAGGCCACCGTTTGGGCCAAATTCAAACACGGTGCTTACTGAGCGCGGATTCTTGTTACAGACTAATATGTTCAAGCGAGGTTCATTTGGCACCTGTCGGTCTAAACTGTCATTATAAGTCAAAGGGTGGGCAAATGTTGTGAGCCACGGGCCACGACAGTCCTTAATTGTAACAGAAGGGACGAACCACGTGTAAATGGGTTGGATCGATCATGTGAAGAAACAAAAATCAATAAGTTAAATGTAAATTTCATTGATGTGAACGGGCGCAGGAGATACGGGAAGCGAATCAAACTGTCTTACTAATCGTACGGATGGTTGTGTTGTGTGATAAAGCGCTCGACTGACGACCTGAGGGTCACTGGTTCGATCTTCGGTGAGGACCAATGGATTGTTCAGGTCATAGTTAAAGTTCCCTCTATATCTCCCGTGGTGCCTCCATGGCCACGGCACTATCGGCTGTGGTGGGGGTGAAAGAAGGGCATTGCGAAAACCGTCCCAGTAGTGGTTTATATGATCTAAGAGATTTTATCTCATCCTTACAGGGACTTCACCCACACACACACACACACACACACACACACTAATCGTTCTTGGTTGGCGGTCTGTAGAATGGCAATGTATGGTGTAAAGCTCAATTCTAAAACGTGCCAGATCTTAAAGCTATAACGTCTGCTCGTCGTGGATTAATGTCCTTTGCTTGTTGCTTTGAATTCAACCAATGACAACATTGTAATCAGCAGATGTGACGTTACCATACGATTGACTGCGCGGGGTTCTAGGCGCAAGCCTCAGATGCCATGGCTAGAGCCATAACGGACGGCTATAAAACATACCAGATTATTCATAACTCGCATCCCCCTTCCCCCTCCCCCCACCTTTTATGTAAGGGTCTATGGCTGTGGTTCTCAATCGGTGGTACGCGTTCCCCAAGGGGTATGGGAAAAGCTGATGCGGGGGGTACGGGAAAGCTGATGCGGGGGGTACGGGAAAGCCGATGAGGGGGTTACGGGAAAGCCGATGCGGGGGGTACGGGAAAGCCGAAGCGGGGGGTACGGGAAAGCCGATGCGGGGGGTACGGGAAAGCTGATGCGGGAGGTACGGGAAAACTGATGCGGGGGTACGGGAAAGCTGATGCGGGGGGTACGGGGAAGCCGATGCGGGGTTACGGGAAAGCCGATGCGGGGGGTACGGGAAAGCTGATGCGGGGGTACGGGAAAGCTGATGCGGGGGGTACGCATCTACATTTAATTTTCGTTTTAAAAAAAAACAAGAATTTTAAGAATTTTAGGGGTACCGGCGGATATACTTTCGCACTATTTGGGGTGCAGTCGCGAAAAAGGTTGGGAGCCGTGGGTCTATGGCGATATTGCATTTGTCGCCACTCCCAAAAAAAAAACTGCAACTGATAATTAATCAGTTAGTCATGGTTATAAGTATTGATTCTGATAATGCTTTTTAAGTTTTAATTCAATTTAGTAGTTGTTTCACCAAAAGGTAAATTATTCAAGACGTAAGTAATCGTTACTTGTCTTAAACCTCCATGGTAAAATTTTTAACTGCTTGAGTCCAGACTGTAATGCATGTACAACGATTCAATATTTTTAAAACTTTAACTTTGTCCATTTATGTGTACACATGGTACAAATCTGTGGGAAGTGTACAGCTGTGTGTACACGTGATACAAATCTGTGGGAATTGTACAGCTGTGTGTGCACATTGGTACAAATCTGTGGGAGGTGTTCAGTTTTGTGTACACATGGTACAAATCTGTGGGAAGTGTACATGTTCAAGCATCACTCAAGTCAATGTATGATGACAATTTTTTTCCCCCAATATATGGGTCATGGTATAAGTGTGTACGTCACTCTATACTCTGACCTACTCATTCAATTTAAAAAAATATACGAATGCATTGGTACCTGTGCAAACATTGCATGGTGATTTCATATGTACATTAGGGATGTCACTTCTGGAAACACCCCTCCAGAGTTTTGATTTGAGTTGTGCTGGGTGAATTCTCACAGATTCTCGCTTAATGCACACAACATGGTGGAGCGGTCTCGCCATCATGAATTTGAATTCTTGACGTGCAAGCCAAACATAAGTAGCTCATTAAGTGTTCTGTGTATTAGTGTCTCGTGTAAAGGTTCTGTAGACTGATACACAATCAATCAGATAGCATCTCCCACACACTGCGCCCCGATAGGGCTAAACTGGCTACTGAAATGGCTCCTGGGGCGTTGAGGTGAGGGGTGGGGGGGGGAGGTAAAAGACGGGCAAATTTCTAGTGAGAATTAGTTGCTCATATCTGTTGTATGGCACACACGTTAATTTGTGATGTTTGGCACACAAACACACTTTAAAAAAAAATAATTGTAATCACAAAATAATTTAATTTGAGAGAAATAAGTCAAAGTAATGATGGGGGGGGGTAGGTAGAGTTAAAACTTTGATATAATTTCTTATACAGAGTCCGATATTATAGGTTATTAGTACTAAAATGAAATTTTCATCCATTGTAAAGTTGAAAATGAATGTTGATGGTGGTACGAAAATAAATTGGTTGCTGGACAGATTTTTTTTTTCATTAGAAGTTGATTGCCAACATTGTTTTACAATAACTCTGTTTTTAACTCTTTTATTGTGTGTCTTATTCG
The DNA here is from genome assembly GCA_021962125.1 of Bulinus truncatus. NCBI lineage: Eukaryota > Metazoa > Mollusca > Gastropoda > Planorbidae > Bulinus > Bulinus truncatus. The sequence goes on from JAGDYQ010000385.1 coordinate 296,443, forward strand.
AAGATTGGATTATTAATGTTTTTATTTCAACTATTTGCGCTCTTTATTACTTTTTGTTTTTATCTATTTCGTTACTGGGTTTTTTTTTGCCTGTTGTGCAAACATATCGCTAAGTCCTCGATAATTGGTTACATTTGAGACCGAAGATTCGGTTTAAGAAATGGGATAATATTCTATATTTGAGATCATATATTCCTATGTATCGCCTCATCAATACTGAAAAGTATCGCGTTGCCACAGTATCGACCCCACTCAAACACGAACATACGTCAAAATGTATTTTGAACACAACGAGAGGGTACAAAATCCTTGGCGCGTAGATCAGGGATTCCCCATATGTTTAAGCAGGCGGCCGGACTGAACGTTCTATTCTAATTAGGACTGCCTCTAGACTGATTTTGTATCTATATAACTATGCAGTAATATATATATATATATATATATATATATATATATATTAGCCCCGTAGCGTGAAAAGTCTACAGCAGGGGCCAGGCATTCTACAGCAGGGGGCCAGACAATAGCAGGAGAGCCAGGTAATAGATTTTACTAAGTAGAACAAATAAGCAGAGGGGGCCCCCTGCCCCCCCCCGCACGCTACGGGCCTGATATATATATATATATATATATATATATATATTCTGATTTCGCGGCCGCCATTAAACCACTCCTGACGTAGCTCATACCAATTCCTGATCACCAAGGGACGCAACCATTATACCCCCCCCCCCCATTGTAAAATGGTAATAAATTTTAAGAGCACAAACAACCCCCCCCCACCCCCCACCCCACCCCCTACTACATGTCAAAAACTATCCCGCTCCCTTGAATGTCAAGAAGTACCTCCATAAACTGACTGATAATACAGGAGACAAAGAAGATTAATTGTATGTGTGGGTTGAATGACTCTTGGTGGATTGGTGGATCCAGCCCCCTCCGGACGTTCACTTGATTCCAAGACACACACACATTAATGGTTGACGTAAAACAGGAAATGAATGTAAACAAAGTTTCATTTTCTTTAATTTGTGTTGGCAGCTATCGGGTAGTCAGGTGCAAAACCGTTGGGGTGAGTGGGCAAATTGGGTGGGAGGGGGGGAAGCTGCCAAGCACCCCCCCCCCTCAATACTCAGGAGGAACCCTGTCTGACAATAACAGTAGAAAAAATAACTCCAGAGATATGAACGCGGTACTTTCATGTAGACATTGACATGGCTAACCCATAGGTTCGAGCCTCAATTAGTGTGTATGTGTGCGTGGGTGGTGGGGTGCGGGGATGGGGGGGGGGGGCAAAGCCGCGCCGCGTTAAAGTTAATATGGGTTCAAAACACCTGGGTGGCAGGGTGTAAGAGGTGGGCAAATATTTACCTTAAATTATAGAATTGTATATATATATATATATATATATATATATATATATATATATATATATATATATATATTTATATATATACAAGAAAACAATAGAATGTCGAATGCGAAAACGGGAAGAGGTATCGTAGTGGGATGAATATCAAAACTTTTTGAGATGTTTGAGTCACTGGTCTAATGCATTAAATGCATAGATAGATAGATAGATAGATAGATAGATAGATAGATAGATAGATAGATAGATAGATAGATAGATAGATAGATAGATAGATAGATAGATAGATAGATAGATAGATAGATAGATAGATAGATAGATAGATAGATAGATAGATAGATAGATAGATAGATAGATAGATAGATAGATAGATAGATAGATAGATAGATAGATAGATAGATAGATAGATAGATAGATAGATAGATAGATAGATAGATAGATAGATAGATAGATAGATAGATAAATCTCGGATTGCGTTCTCCAGTCTTCCCCACACAGCAGAGGTTATCCTAGCATTACGCGAGGGCTAGGGCCAGTGGCGTATCGAGCTTAACTCGCGCCCGGGGCACTATACCGTTTTAGCGCCCCCTTCCCCCATTAGAAAACCATATAATATTATATGTAAAATATACCATTTGGCGCCCCTTTGTGAGTAGCGCCCGGGTCATGATGTCCCCTCTTGCACACTCCTCGCTACGTCACTGCCTAGGGCGAGTGTGAGATGGGATCTGGGGGGGGGGGGAGATAGACTGTACTGTAATGCGGTATATCGAAGAATCTCTTCCAGTGTACTCCCCCCTCCCCCACACACACACATTGCATAGGGCGCAAGGCTACTGTAAACACAGTTCAGTCTCTCGACTGCGCAATTAATTTCATAACTAGCCCCTCTCCATTGACAACTGTGCAAATAATCTCGACAAAACTTTTCATTAAATGTTGTGTGTGTGTGTGTGCGTGTGCGTGTGTGTGTGTTGTGTATAAATATGTGCAAAACTCTCCGATAGAAATATCACATTTCCGTGTTAAACATAAGAGTTATAAATTTCCTCTACCTAGTGCAAGTAAATATGAAATTTATAAAGAAAAATCCTGTTGAAAGTTGGTGTAGAACGTTTCACTGTCCACCTGGTGAATCCCTTGTTCGATCCTCGGTGAGAACCAAGCGTATTTTTTTCAATGTAAAAAGTCCCCCAAGTCCGCCCAGTTTTAATTTACCTGACAATGGGTAAGGAAGTAATGACGTTGTACTAACCACACAAACCCTTTATAAACAGAGGTTACAGAAATGGATGAATCCACCATGGTGGAAGGGTGGTCGTGTGGCAAAACACTCGACTGTCGACTTGAGTGTCCCTGGTTCGATTCCCCAGTGAGGACCAATGGATATTTCAGGTCATGGCTAAAGTCCCCGCTCTATCTCCCGTGGTGCCTCCATGGCCATTGCACTATCGGCTGTGGTGGGGGATGAAAGAAGGGCGCCAAAAAAAAAACCGTCCCATTATTGGTTTATAGGATCTAAGAGATTTCATCTCATCCTTACAGGAACTTCACACACACCATGTCCTGAATGGCCCTTCCAGGGTTTAGGGAAATTTACTGATTTTTTTAACTAGTTATACTAGTTAAACATTTTCTCTAGATAGAGTATCAATATGCCTTACATATTGCTAACCAGCCAATGTATGACGTCGGCCAATGGTCACGTCGGCTGCTGGGTGTGAACAGCATCAGCATGAAAGAGATAACATCAATTACGAATTTTTGGAGTGTCGAAAATAAATTAACGCAAAGATAAATGTATTGCTAACAGATCGACCTCTGGGCCGATAGATTTTATTTATTACTAGCTGTACCCTGCAAAACCTTTACATAGAGTTATATCCCCTTAGGCTTGATCGGTAGGCTAGGTTATTTTTTTTGGTTTCGGGCAGATCCGATTTTTTCCTGGTTGTATTTTAAACTGGAATACTGTTGTATTAATTCTTTATTTTCGATTTAACGCAGAGCCCAAATCGCTTATCTGTCATCCCTTGTTAAACAAAGACTTGATTAGATCGAGCTATTTTTTGTCCCCGTTTTGTCTGTCTGTCATCACCCTAGATCTCAACAACCATAAGTCCTAGACCCATGATGTATATATCATTTTGTAGGTCTTGGCCTGCCAAGAAATGACTTTTTTCCATTTCGCGATCTGACCTCTGAGGGCCGTAAAAGGGGGCTTAGTACCTTTTTTGCTATATAAGCTATATTAATAAAGAGCGCCTATATCTCAACAACCATAAGTCCTAGACCCATGATGTATATATCATTTTGTAGGTCTTGGCCTGCCAAGAAATGACTTTTTTCCATTTCGCGATCTGACCTCTGAGGGCCGTAAAAGGGGGCTTAGTACCTTTTTTGCTATATAAGCTATATTAATAAAGAGCGCCTATATCTCAACAACCATAAGTCCTAGACCCATGATGTATATATCATTTTGTAGGTCTTGGCCTGCCAAGAAATGACTTTTTTCCATTTCGCGATCTGACCTCTGAGGGCCGTAAAAGGGGGCTTAGTACCTTTTTTGCTATATAAGCTATATTAATAAAGAGCGCCTATATCTCAACAACCATAAGTCCTAGACCCATGATGTATATATCATTTTGTAGGTCTTGGTCTGCCATGTGTACAGCAAAAGTCCATTTTGCGATAGGACCTCTGAGGGCCGGGCTTCAGGGCTCCTAAGGGGCTTATATATTATATATACACCTTGTACGTTCAATAACCCATTCATTTGTTGCGAAATACTGCAGCACGTAGTTTCACCAAGATTTATTAAGAAACTCATCAAATGATATAGTAAGCTTGTGTTCTGAGTTTAATTGAAAGTATCAGAGCTATGCAACAATTGACGGAGTTTTCGGACGATTAAATGACTACAATTTCGAATGTTTCAATTATGTGTCCTATTTCAGTGACCACAAACCACTTGTAGTTAGATTTAAGAGAAAGTAATTTTGTTTTCAAATATAAAGAAACGTCTTTTTAATATCTTTTTTCAGATATATGCATTACACAATTGAATTTATAATTATTTACAAAATTTACAAATATTTACTGAAAGATAGCATACGTACTGATACATAATACGAAAATGCTCTAACACGTCCTGTGTCCAGAATGGAACAGGCTTAATTGCTTGTTTTTATTTATTTATTTCTCTGTGTAACAGATTTAAAATTTTTAAAATGATTACTCAGCTTTCCCTGCAGCAAAAGGAAATTTATCGACGTCTAGAAAAATATTAAATCAAGATAAATTAATTAAAAAAAATTGAAAGCAGATTGAACACCGGGCGAAGTCAACTGTCTTTATTCAATCTAATCCGTTGTGACAATGTGTGTGATTGGTTTCTAGTGAAAACTCGAGTTTAGACTTTTACTATTTTGAAGTTTTTTTTTTCAATTACGCCTTCTGTATGTGTCAATCTGAATAAAATTGGATTAAAGGTGTGACAGAATGAGCTATCAGAACCGGGAAGACAATATAATTTGCTAATCTGTAGAAAGGTGAAATCAAAGATTATAACAAAGGTAAAGATTACAGTACTGAATTGGGATTACATTTATTGCCAACAGATTAGAACAACTAGTATAGGCTTTCTGCCATTTGAAAATATTTGTCAGATTGTGTAATTACTATTGTTATTATTTATGTACAGATTGTTTTTTTTTTAGATTTTGAACATCGTAGTCTAATTATTCAGTTGTTTTTCCAAGTAAAATGTTTAGTTATCAAAAGAATTACAAACTTCGGCTAAATATGTTCATCTTAGATAAAGGCAGTCGGTCTAATATGTAAACACAGTTCATTGGTCGACCCCATTGGTCGCTTTGTTAGCAATGAATGTATCTTGTTTTAAATAATACATCGAAATAAATTCTATCTCTTTCATTGGTCGGCGTATGTGCACACTGGCTTAGCGATTGGTCAATTCTGTGAACCAGTCTCTTTCATTGGTCGGCGTATGTGCACACTGGCTTAGCGATTGGTCAATTCTGTGAACCAGTCTCTTTCATTGGTCGGCGTATGTGCACACTGGCTTAGCGATTGGTCAATTCTGGGAACCAGTCTCTTTCATTGGTCGGCGTATGTGCACACTGGCTATGATTGGTCAATGCTGTGAACCAGTGTCTTACATCGGCCGGTTAGCAAACACAGGCCGTAACATACACATAATTTGTTTTCCATACACTGTAAAGAAACAGGTGTGTGTGAAATGCGGAATACGGTGGTGGAGCTGCCAGTTTTGATGGGGAAAACGGGAAGCGGGGGTGGGGGATTATGGGGAGGTAGGGTGGATTAATTGTTTGAAAGCCTTTCATCACACTGACATGCTAATCCCGCTTTTACCTGTCAGGTAACATATTTAAATACGCCTTGGGCAAGATAAAGACGTAGAGAAAGGCCATGGGAAGGATTGGGGGAATGGGGGGGGGGGGCTTTTGATAGACAGGGAGAGAGAGAGGGGGGAGAGAGAGAAGGAGAGAGAAAGAGATTACGATAAAACAAATCCAATATTCTCTCCATTTACTTTTTCATTAATACTCATTATTTATAGTTTTTTTCACAGATACTCACACAGGGCCGGATTTACCATCATGCATTAGGCCCTGGAGAAGTTTATAAGACAATACAAAATAAAAAATAATCCGTGATTATTCACCGCTTACTTTCCATTCAGGAAAACAGCCAGAATTCCGAAAAGCCCCCTGCATCTTAAAGGAAATAGACATATTATGTGTAAATATAAAAAAAAAATTATACTCCACATTTGATACGTTATGTTATTATGTTCGCAAAATTAGAAACTATTTGACATCAAGAAGCCTAAACCTGCAATAAACTTATTTATATATCTATATATTTATATAATATTTATATATCAAAGTCTCAACGAGACTATTGGTTTTAGGGATTTATTATTTCATCACTCTTTCTTTTTAACTAAGGTACGGCCTTTTAATGTGATTTTACTTTTTTTTAAAATCCAGAATGCTGTCACGAGTAGTACACGTTCATGACAGACTTAACTTCTTTTTCAATTTTACGAAAAAAAAAAGTTTTTTGATTTGAATAACATGTGAACTATTCATGACCTTTAAACCCCTGACCCATACTGGCACACATAAACATACTATTCAAGGGTTTTTTTAACATCCTGACAGTTAAGCTCCTTCTGCTCAGTCAACCGTCCTGGACTCATTTGTGTTAATCTAGGTCAGATATGTAAAGATTAAAAAAATGTACGGCAAACTGGTGTAAATTGTTGATGTAAATTTCAGTCGTATGGATCAGAATGCATCTGGAAACTATTTTGCTCTTATTAGAGTCGAAACTTTTTTACACCCTATTTTTTTTTTTATCAATCAATAGAATCACCTGCCGTTGATATCGTCAGCAGTGTTGGATTTCCTCTCGTCACATCTTGAAACGAGCGTTTCCCAGGGTTTACAATAACATCGTTTGAGCTTTCAATTTAACGGTCCCCATGTCAAATTTATACAGATCGTTGCTTTAAGATATATTTGACTGCACCGTATCATGATCATTTTAATTATTTAAGGAACATGATATGGCGCAGTTATGGCGCAGTAATATATATGTCAAGCAATTATCTATATTGTTTATGTAAGGAACATGAAATGGCGCAGTAAAATATATCTGAAATAACTATTGTTATTAATTAATCAAGGAACATGATATGGCGCAGTAATATATATATATATATATATATATATATATATATATATATATACATACAGTGGATTCCGCTTAATTGGACACCGCTTAGTTGGGACAGCCGCTTATTTGGGACAAATCTCAAAGAAACCAAATCAAGAAGCCAACAGTAAATTTGTAGGTTTAATTGGGACAGCCGCTTAATTGGGACAAAAAGCCTCGGTCCCAATGTCTCCCAATTAAGCGGAATCGACTGTATATATATATATATATATATATATATATATATATATATATATATATATATATATATATGAGCTTATAAAACCGTTACATTCAGCAGTTTATTTAGAGATTACACATCTCATCATTACATAAACTATAAAAAAAAAATCATTGGCAGTCGATAGAAGGAAAGTAAGACTTCAAGTATTAGTTCTTTTTAAAATAATAATCATAGCAATCGCCAAAGTCGTTTGGAAATATCTTAGTTCAGAATCATGGGGACAGAAAGGTGAGAAAATATCAGCATCGATACAATAGTAAACTTTATTAAAAAGCGTGAATTAAAAAAAAAATTGGAGTGCACACTAAGTTGAATGCATAGATATATAGACTAGATCGCTTATGCTCATTTAACAGAGACCGAAAAAGTGTTTTATGTGCGGACCCTAACTTCAAAAAGAGAAGAGTAATTTTGTTTATGCAATCTATGCGTACTTCCGTACTACGTCATCATAGTTGCAAAGAATTTGTAAAAATAAATAGGTTATACTCATTGTAATCGGGGACCGACCATATAACACGTTTACATAGCCCGTAAGCGATCTAGTCTTATATATCTATGGTTGAATGTATCCGAACTAAGATAATCTCATTTGAAATGCACGTTAATTGTTTCGTGAGAGTATCTATATCTTCCCCACTTTTTAATCCACATTTTTTATGGGTGAGCCAAGAGTAAAATGATTAGAATACAAATAATTAGGATACCGTCGCTGGTACGTTTCGGACAAAAGGAAAACATTCCAGGCATCTCATGGACGGGCTATTATAATTTATCGTCTGCTATTCGTGTGTCATGGCCGCTGCGCATTTCGTCGCGTAGTTTGGAAAACGGGCAGAAAATTAAAATATTAATAAATGAGAGGGGGTGGTGAAAGGGTGGGGGTGAAGAAAGGTGGGGGGGGCGGGGCTGAAAGAGGGGGTGAAGGGGGGGATATAAAGGAGAGGGTGGGGTGAAGGTAGGGTACTAAAAGAGAAGAATCAAGGGCGATAAGTCCTTTACTTTAAAACCACGTCAAAAAAAATAATTGTTTTTTTTTTGCTGTGCAGATGAATATATAGGTCGGTAAGAAGTTTCTCGTAAAATTTTTTTTTCAGTCCATTCATCTGTTGGCCAGGCAAGGATCGCGCGATATTTGCTTCAGATTGAAGGTATTTTGGGAAAATTAATCATGTATTCGTATACTTCCGGATATTGTGATTTTTTTTTGTTTTTTTTTTTTTAATTTCATCCCAATCTAGAACACCCAATTTGTTATGCTTGTCGAGAATGTGTTAGCTGCCCTTTTATTGTGTATTATTATCTTTTAGTTCCTGTTTTTTTTTTTATTTATTTTATCTAATATATATATAAACCAACATTCGGCTTTAGGAGCGGGGGGGGGGGAGGGGTTGAATGCAGGACTACATTATTTTTTTTTTCGCAGTGGCTACGGTACCATCAATACTGACCCAATACTAACGCAACACAAACCACACACACATACCACACGCAAACACACAAACCACACACACACACACTCCACAAATTACACAGACATACACCCACACAAACCACACCCACACAAACCAGAAACACATAAACCACAGAAACTACACATACACACACACCACAAACTACACACACTCAACACACACACCACACACATACACCACACATACAATACACCACACACTCAACACACTTACCACACAAACCGCACACACACCACACACACACAAACCACACACACCACACAAACTACACACACCATACAAACTACACACACATACACCACACAAACTACACACACATACACCAAACACTCAACACACACACACAACACAAACACACAAATTACACACACAAACCACACACACACCACACAAACTACACACACACCACACAGGCACACACACACACAACAGAGACATACACCACACACATACTCCACACACACAACACAGACATACACCACACACATGCACCACACCACACACGCTATACACATACATCACACACACTCAACACACACACCACTCACACTTACACCACAAACACACACATGATGAAATGTCCCTTTGTTGATAAATTCTTTACTTCAGTTGCTGTATTCATTTTAAGTTGGAGTGCACACTAAGTTTAACTATTTGTACAATGAAACGGTTTGCTTTGCTGGATAACTAATTTTTTTTTCATGCCGAAAACTGTTTTAAGGGATTCCTCATTCAAAGAAACCCAAAGTTGAACAATTATCATAACAGGCCTACAAAAATAAAAATCAGAATAGTCATGTGCACGTTAAGTATATTGATCAATAAAAACCAGTTTCTATTGTGGTTTGTTTCATTGATGTCCATTTGAACCGGTTTTGGGTTTTTTTTTTTTAATTTTTGTCTTCTGCTCTGACCAGTATGTGACATGAGATAGCGATTCTGAACAGCGGGGGGAATGTCACTGACTCAAACGTCAATGGCCTCCATGGTCAACTGGTCATTATAGCCTCGGGTATTGTAAAGGATCAGAAAAAAATATAAGGGACAGAACAGATATGACCCTTCCTCTCCCACTCCCCCGGTGGTCAACATGTAATACGCTGGAATTTTTAAAAAATCATAATTTCATTAAAGAATAGCAATGTAGCCTGACACTTCAATAATGAAAACCAGTTGTATGAGAGATTCATGACTTATGACCTTGTGAACTTATATGTTCAATTTAACATTGATATATAGTTTTATACTGTCAAATGGTAATATTTTTTTTAAATATATAATATAAAAGAAAAATATGAGAATTAGTTATCTGAAATGGCGTGAAATTTTCTGTGTATATTTTTATATCATTTTATAGTGAGATATTTAGTGTAAGAAACATTCCACCGCGTACTCTGGTATTAGTTTATTGTGAAATATCCGCCAAAGCTTTTTTCATCTGTTGCTGAACGATCCACGACGAAAAGTGCGGGAATTATTTATCTACTGCATATCTGTATAGATCTGTTGTGTATATCTGTATAGATCTGTTGTGTAGCGCAGTGCATCCATCCATGTATAGTGCATGTTGTTATTTATTTCCAGGTCATTCTAAGTAGGATTAGTTATTATTAGTTGTAACTTTTGTCTAGCCACTTTGTTTATTTCTTTTATCGCCTACTGTTAAATTTCTTTTAAAAAATCAACACACACCTGTGGTTTGTGTGTGTGTGTGTCGTTACTCTAGATGTGTGTCGTTTTGTTATGAATATACTGACTGTGGATTTTCTAATTCCAAACTAGTGATTGTCTTAAGCGTAGATTCCAACAAACTGACTGTGTATTTGCTGATTCCAATCTAGTGAGTATGTAAACTTAGATTACGACAAACCGTGTATTTACCAATTCGAAGCTAGCGGTTGTGTAAGCTAAAATTATATTAAACTGACTGTGTGTTTATTAATTCCAAACTGGTGTAAACTTAGATTCCATAGATCCCATTGCCTTGTTTACTCTAACTGAAGGGTCATGTAGCTATAAATTTTTGACGTCATTTGTTCTTGTGCACTCTATACTACAGGCTGTAATCATGTAAACACTAGTCCACTGATAACATATTTGTGTTCAGTTTTTTTTTTTTGTACAGCGAATATATTTTGAACTTTGACATCGTGCATAAGCTAACGCAAGGGTGCACAACTTTTTCATTCATTGCAACTCACACTTTGAGAACAACTGCTCAAAGAAATTGTACATGCATCAGAAACGCATCAGAAACATTCATTTAAGAAACACAACGATACATTGAACGAAATGTAAAAGGTTCTCAAGTGAAATAGTACGTTTATGCGCCGCTGAAAGCAACTATGGGAAAGAAAAGGCAATAGAAGGTCAAAGTTCAAGCATTAAAAAAGATATTACAGATTTCAGAGCAATGACGAGATAGGGTGTGGTCGAGTCTCAAAGCTATATGACTTTCTAGATTATCTGCACTACTGAGGAAATTGTTGAAATATGTTTCTTGTACTTTTTTTAAAGTATTTACAGTAAGGTTTTTGTTTTTCTTAAACAGGCTAGTTCAGTATGTGTTTACTAAACGCCATAAGATATATATGCTAAACACTGAAAAAACAACCGCCACTAATCACCTAAAACAAAAATTCAATCGCCTGTTTCGTAATGGTAAAAACAAAAAAAAAACAGTGCGCATATTATGAAGACACTACCGGTGATGAGATTGTGAGCACAATAACATGGTGGGGATTACAAGTTCGAATCCCAGTGAGGCATGCCTTACACACACACACACTGTCGTTACTGATATATATATACATATATATATATATATATATATATATATATATATATGTGTGTGTGTGTGTGTATTAACATTATCTTGCGATAACATGTATGTATTAGTCATTTTTTTCGTGAGTGATTCCAATAACAATTCAATGTATCTCACATCGTGACTGTTATATATTTAAATATATATATATATATATATATATATATATATATATATATATATTATCATAAGATAACTTTCATTTAAAGGATGCTACTTATTTACTGTTGCTGATTTCAGTAACACAACAACGTATCGTAGAATTTAATCAAACTTTTCCCTTGAACGATGATTTATCTCTTACAGATAGTGAAGCCCATGTATGAACATGGCCGAGTGATAAACGATGTGTGTACTTGGTAATAAAGAAAAGTTCCCTCAAGTCCCTAAAGGGTTCGTCGGGGGCAGATGAAGAGTAGAATTCATCAGATTCAGTAAGCTATGCATAGAAAAGGGATTGTGTGGTTAGCACAACGCCCAGCCGCCTTTACTCCCCCACCCCCAAACTTAAAGTCAGGTATCCATTTAAAGCTGGGTGGACTTGTGGAATTACACCAGGACCTGAAGAAAATCCCACTGTTCTCATTGAGGTTCGAACCCAGGACTCTCCTGTCGACAGTAGAGAGCTCTACGCCGCGCGACGCGACCTCCCCCCACCCCGTCCCCTGTGTACACGGTAACAAGTCTTTTCATACCGTGCACTCATGGCCGTGATTACATCTACCGGGGCCCTAGGCAGAGACGGGGGGGCCCTTACCACCTGATATTACAGACGTTAACACCGAAAAGGGTTTGTTTGGAAGTGGAGGTGGGGGTGGGGGGGCAAGGTGGCTGCCATGTTGGCCTATCTTTAAGAACGCCTATACCTGCACAGGACTTCTACGATTTCGCTTTGTGTCCACCAAAGGAGAACACGCTTATTACGACCACTGTGATTTTTAGTGCACTAGAGCTTTTTTTTTTTGTTTTAAAGAGTACTTCACGGAGTACCCCTATGACGTCATTGTAAAGATGGGGTTGGTCTGTTTAATTCAGTTAAGGTTTAAAAAAAATAAAAGGTAAATAAAGATTATCTTATGAAGACCATCGGGGTCAGATGTCGTAGATAGAACTCACATATTTCTGTAGCCGCTACTAGTCTATGGGTAGTATGTTGTGGCTAGTCTGTGGCTAGCGTGTGGCTAGTTTGTGGCTAGTGAGTGGCTAGTTTGTGGCTAGTGAGTGGCTAGTTTGTGGCTAGTGAGTGGCTAGTGTGTGGCTAGAGAGTGGCTAGTTTGTGGCTAGTTTGTGGCTAGTGAGTGGCTAGTGTGTGGCTAGTGAGTGGGTAGTGTGTAGTTAGTGTCTGTCTAGTACATTACCGGACGGTCTCAACCAATGTTCCCTCTCTAAGCTGAGCGCGTTAGCGATCGCTCACACGAATTCAGAGCGTTGCTCATACTACACGTACGATCGCTCACTCATACGGACAACATCGCTTAAATCGCTCACAAATTTTGGCCTCAAACAAAATGTCGCTCAGAGACAAAATTATTCGCTCACTTCACATCACACATTGGTCTCAACTTCCCAGCATAACAAATCTCAGGTTAAGCTGGGTTGACTTTTGAGCAATTAAGAGTCATCATGGCGGTCACCGGGACTCGAACCCTAGACCCCGCCCCCCCTTCCCCACTTACAAGCCGATCACCCTACCACTCCCTCTTTCACCTCAACTACTGACTAGTCTTTAATAGCATCACACACGCAAGGGTACACAACTTTTTTCATTTATTGCAATTCACACTTTGAGAACCACTGCTCAAAGAAATTGTACATGCATCAGAAACGCATCAGAAACGCATCAGAAACGCATAAGAAACGCAACCCCAAAAGGTACAGAATCTATATAGTCGCCACAAGTACCGTTATACCTAATTTCACCTTGCGTGTCGTCTATGTACAAGAATATAAAACCAAAAATTGTTACTGAGGGAGGGAGTGGGAATGGATCGCTCTGCGCACAAAATACAGCCTTTTCGGTTCGCCCCCCCCCCCCCCCGTTGTCTGGTTCAAAAAGGGGTGCACAACACCAGAGAGGCAGCCAAATGGGGGTGGGGGGAGGGGCAAAAATCTTACCTAAAAATTTAGTATGGCGAATTAACGAAACAAAATAATTTCAAAATGTGGGAGGAAGGGGGGAAGGCGAAATTGTGGCTACGACGGCTAGGCTAGGCGTGGCATTGCAAACACTGTTCCAGTTTGATTCATATATCGACATACACACACACACACACACACACACGATAATATGATACTGATCGTATATGAATAGGATGTTTATTCTTCAAATTTCGGTTCCCTAAAACATAGTGTGACATATCCTGGCCGCACAATTGCCAACGGTAATAACCATGGGTTCCCACCATCCCAACTACCATACTGATCTTGTGTCTGTCAGATGGTTTATAAAAATACATGTATCAGGATAGAGACTTAAAGTCACAAGTCTTTTTTTTTTTAAAAAAAAAGATAGGGGGGTGTCAGTACTCTAGAAATTTTGAGAACCCCCCCCCCCCGTGCAACATGTTTACGAGAATAGATCTTTACAGTGTCTGACTCTAGTAAAGAATAAATATTTATTTAATAACTGCTTTAGAGAAATATCGTCTTTCTGTTTCCCTTCTTTTCCAATACATGGAGAAAAAAAAAAAAAAAATATATATATATATATATATATATATATATATATATATATATATATATATATATAACATTCTGCACAATGCTATTAAGTGTGTTTAGAAAATGTTTTTTGGCTAAGAGATGTGTGTCAACCATGTTAATATTTAATTAATCCAGAATATTTACAAAAGAAAAAGTTTTCATTTCTTTTTATTATCTTCTTGTGTGTGCGTGCGTGCGTGCGTGCGTGTGTGTGTGTGTGTGTGTGTTTGAGAGCCAGTGTATTAGATTTTTTTAAATATTAAATATTGCAATGTTTTTTCAAGTGATTATTTGTAGAGTCCATATAAAGATGATATGTTCATCTCATGATCATATGAAAAAAACACGCTTTGCCTACCTCACCATAGTCGAGTGTTGCAATGGCGATGGAGGCAATACGGTGTACACATGCGAGTGATTTGACTAGCTGAACTTTGAACTCGTAACCTACACATCTGCATGCAGATCAGGATCACATCGAATCCCCCCCCCCCCATCACAGTAAGGAATTAGGTCGTTTAATGACTTGACCTTATATTGGACTCATGTCACCCGCCGCCTGGTTTCATCCCCCCCTTACACCTCCCACCTCCCCTCCCCCATTTCATTCACACATGGCTGCAACTGTACGGACCGGGGGGGGGGGAGGAAAGGGGATGGGGGGGGCTAATGTGCCGCTGATGTTAGATGAAATCTGAATCCTGGTAAATGCAATGATTCCATCTTCAACTGACAAAGATCGACTGTGAGATGTAAGTTGCCGCACCGCGTCAGCTGTTATCAGATTTAACGTTTTGCTAAATGACAAGATGTGGTTATCTATCTATTGGTGGGGGAGGTAGACTGTTGGTGGTGGTGGTGGTGGTGCTGGTGGTGGTGCTGGTGGTGGTGGTGGTGGTGGTGGTGGTGGTGGTGGTGGTGGTAGTGGTGGTGGTGGTGGTGGTGGTGGTGGTGGTGGTGGTGGTGGTGGTGGTGGTGGTGGTGGTGGTGGTTTTGGAGGAGGGGGGGCACCAACCATGGGCTAAGTACGCTCCATTTGGTTGATCGCTACGGTCCGCCCATATAGTTTTATAGTTATATATACCTTATATGTATGTATATATATATATATATATATATATATATATATATATATATATATATACGTTGCCATAAAACTCCATCAGTCTGTCCCTAGTCCGACCCATCTGTCAAAGTTAAGAGCTTATTGCGGCCCACTTCTCAAACAAAAGGTGCACCCCCGCCTCCGTGCCTCCCTAACTCGTTGACCGAGGAAAAAAAAATCACCACGAGAGTAGAACATTTGTATATATATATATATAAAGATCTCTAGGCTGGAAACGTGTGGACAAGATTCTTGATGAAGGGAGAATGAACAGAGTGCCCAAAGTTTCTTGGTTTCGAGTTCAGTCACTTGTTCGGGTTACATTTAATATTCACACAACGTCCGGCCGTTTAGTATTTGGAAAGTGTCGCCGCCTCCTCCCGTGTGCAATGCCGCCCTGACTTGACCCTCAAAGTCTCCCAGCGTTATTGACTTTATGTCACGTGTTGATCGCGTGATTTTTATACCTGCGTTCTGGATCACATGCAATACCTTCTTATGATCAGTGGCGTTATGTGCCGTTATATGGCGTTATATGGCGTTATGTGGCGTTATGTGGCGTTATATGGGGTGTGGCGGGTCAATCCCGGGTGGCACTTACTTTGACACCAGAAAGTGATGGCATTTATATCACTTTGATATAATAGGCACGACGAATGGTCGAGATTTGTACAGTCTGCCTTGGGGTTGGGCATGTAACGCTAACAGTGCTACTTCTTTAGATGGATTTATTAAGTATGTTAATTTATGCCATAAATTTGCCATTTAGTCAATGTATATATATATATATATATATATATATATATATATATATATATATCCTGTATTATTAATATACATCTTCAAATACCAAACAGGGTATAACTATATATATATATATATATATATATATATATATATATATATATATATATAGTTATTCTCATGTAGTACACAGTCATTTTAATTCACTTAATGTTAATACTATTAAAACCCTGTTTGGTATTTGAAGACGTATAATAAATAATACAGGACAATGCAATGCGTGTTTCATTTTCAAAAATGATCAAATTTTGTGCCGAAAAAAATCAATTAAAATGAAACTTCGGAGTTGTTAAGATCTTAAAGGGACACAGAAACTCAAGGGACCCTATCTCAGTTGTTCAAAACAGTTCCCCCTTCTTATCAGTCATTTTTGATAATTCCTCAGGGTTAAGTTATGTCTGTCTCCCCTCTCCCCAGTAGTGTCTCCTGATGTCGTGTGCTGTCGTTTAGGTGAACTTAAATCTCTGGTATCTACCCACACACACACAAGCAAATTTGATCGAACTATAATGGCTCTCTCTCTATTTCCTTCTTTCTGTATCTCTCTCTTTCTCTCTCTCTCCCCCACCTCCTATCTCTCTCACTCTCTATGTTTCGATTAATTTGCACTGGTTAGCACATTTACTGCTTCTCCGTGTATGTGTGTGTGTGCGTGTGTGTTTGTTGAAAGAGGGTGTGGACAGAGACAAAGATTGCAGGCCGGGAATGTGTTCAAATAAGTAGGGTAGAGTACTGACTTAAGTACTTAAAACACACACACACACACACACGGACACAACACCTAAAAGACCCCTCCTAGTATTTAGAAATTGTATTTCTTAAGATTCAAGTCTGGGTGCTAAGAGGTGTAAAGGAAGGGGGAGGGGGGGGACGTTTCAAGTGTATCATTTTGTGTACAATTTTTCTTCAAGTAAACATATTAAATATCATAAACTTTATAATTGTGGTCATTCATTAATACAGTGTTTTGTGCTTTTTTTTTCTCTTATGGTATTCTGGGTAGGGCAAGTAGTGAAGAATCGGAAACCCACAGAGCAGAGAGGTTCTAATGAGGGGGGGGCACAGTTGCGACCGCCTATGTCAAATGGCACCCCCTCCTCCCCATTTCGATTACGATTTCCTATCGCCCCCAAAAAAATTGCATAGTCTTTCTAGTTCCCGCAATATTTTAAAATCTCTCCGTGGGGGGGGGGGCAAATATTTAAGTCTCTGCCTAGGGCCCACAAATATTTCAAGGTCACAATCTAGGGGGACCCCCTTGGCTGTGCAAAGTTCGACAACGGTGAAACAGTATAAGGAGATAAGCACCCAATGCTATACGATATACAGCTATTCTTTCAAAGCCAACTCCAGGACATGGGCTAATTTAAACGGTGAGCGCTTGATCGGTGCGACCAGTGCCCGGCGTATGATGGGGTGGGGGGGGGGGTCCTGCCAAGGCTAACTTTATACTCCAATAAATAAATTTAAAAAAAATGCCACACTTGTATTCTAATGGCCCAATATTTTCTTCTGCGCCTAGGGCCTCAAGTGACCTATGTCCGCAACTGCTCGTGGTCTTTTGTTTTTTTTTATTATGACGACTGTTTTGCTACAGGCTAAAAACTTGATTTGTTACTACACTAATTTATCGCTAACTAATTTAATGCTATAAAATACACACCTCTACTACCAAAATGCATATCAATTATCACTAGCTGTACCCTGCAAAACATTTGCATAGAGTTATATCCCCTTAGGCTTGATCGGCAGGCGAGGTTATTTTTTGGTTTCGGGCAGATCCGATTTTTTTTTTTTTTCATGATTGTATTTTAAACTGGAATACTGTTGTATTAAGTCTTTACTTTCGATTTAACGCAGCGCCCAAATCGCTATTATTATATTATATTATTTACTTTCAGGAATTAACAAGCGAGTCCACTAAAACTGTTATACCAAAACGAGATTAAGACGTGAAAAAAACTTGTTTTTTTTTTTTGCTGACCAGTTCTTCAACAACCACAAAAAATCGGAATAAGCCAATTCTACAGCCGCTACGTTCAAAAACAATGAGAACGCTACTTAAATTAAAGGGACACTACTTTGCCTGCATTCGTTGAACCACATCAAGAGTTGTTCAATGGAAGACTTTACCTGACACTCACCCCCCCTCCCAATAGCGGTCAGCATCGTATTTGAAATAATCTCATCGAACTTTTCAGCCTTGCCATGAGTAAACGTGTGACATCCTCAGCGTCTTGTAAAGACTGGTTGACGATGACCAGATGGTCCGTCATTTGCTGGACGATATTGTTCTGCCTGGTCGTATTTCATCAATGCCATGCAGCGGCCAGTGGTGTCCTAGAATTGACCACTGTCTCAGCATGTAACTTGACCAGCGTGCAGAATCGTAGTGTCATGTGCAGATGTACTGAGTCGAATATTATATGCAGCGGACGCGATCTCACCGATGTACCAACAGATTTCTTGCCCACAGCGGTGTTATTGTAAGTACAGCTGGCATACTTGGAATGACATGAGCCCCTCCCCCTTCCCCCACCACACCCACCCCCACCCACACATATGCATACTATGTCACTTAAATGATCAAATTCGAGTTGACATAAATCTAATAATGAAACATTACATTATAAATATTATTTATTTCAATCTGTCTCAGCTTTATTTAAACCTTAGATAGTATCTAGTTTTGGGCATATGTTAGTCATGTAGTTTAATTCATAAAATGTTCTGACAGTTTACATAGACTCTAGGAAGTATAGTTTTGTGCATAAGTTGGTCATGTAGTTTAATTCATAAAATGTTCTGACAGAGCCCTACTATGGATAGGCGCCCAAGCCTACAATCTCCCCCTCCCCCCTATCTCCCCTCCCCTAGTTTATATAAAACGTGGTGTTATACAGAGCCGTAGCTAAGTACTGTTACGCCCTGATCATGTTACATTTCTTGGCGTTCTCCTCCTAATATGAAAAGCGCAAAAAAACATTTCGGCGCCCCTTCCTAGTTTAGCGCCCTATACAGCCGCACAACCCGCAGTAGTACCCTTCCTACGCTACTGGCTACATATTTATTTCAGTTCCCCCCTTTCAGGAACTTTCGTCAAAAAAAAAATTTGAAAAATCTTTGCCTCGCCCTAAGAACAACATTCCCAGAAATGGTTCTGTTATTGACTTAGAGATTATTGACAAGACTTAGAATAAAAAAGGCAACTGGAAAACAATATGTATTTACATTTTGGAACATGATTTCATTATAAATTAAAACAATGAGATTTCATTTTAAATTAAAAGTAAAACAATGCCATAGTTAAACTAACTTTAAAAGGAATTAAATATTATAATATGTTTTACTTTCTTAAATAGCCCACTGATTTTATTTTTATGTTGCAACGAAAACTTTAAACTTTTTTTCTTTAGAGACTTGTCATTCAACCGGATTACATCCATCAACGACACGGCATTTATAGGTCTGGAACTTCTGGAGACATTGTAA
This sequence comes from Bulinus truncatus, assembly GCA_021962125.1. Classification (NCBI taxonomy): domain Eukaryota; kingdom Metazoa; phylum Mollusca; class Gastropoda; family Planorbidae; genus Bulinus; species Bulinus truncatus. The sequence goes on from JAGDYQ010000385.1 coordinate 316,225, forward strand.
GTTATCACTGTTTGTGACTTGTTCGATGTTTTACAGGAGACTTAAAAACAAAAACGATTTAATGAAAAAGAAAAATGCTGCTAAATCTGGCAACTGTGTTTTTACGAAGCATTATAAAATGAAATAAAATGTTTGTTGCAAGATTCGCAAATGAAAAAAAAAACTAAACAATATTACATCTAGTGCTATATAAATATATTTATGTATATATAAATTTAATAATCCAGTTGAAAAACTTCACTTACATTTCAGGTACCTTCAAAATAATTTAATCTCAACAATAGATCCTTACGCTTTCAAGAATTTGTACAGTCTGCAAATTTTGTAAGTGCGTTACATTATTTTTGAAATATTTTGTTATATTTTGTTGTTATATTTTGTTTATTATATTATATTTTGTTGTTATATTTCGTTATTCTTGTAAAAATTTCTTTTATTAGTTTAAATTGTTTTTTGTTTATTTTTATTTATGCTTTGTGCTGTATTTAAATTATGCAAGATGTTTCAAAGAACTATTTTACTTTACTTTAAATCGATTTATATACATTGTGTACAGAATGTGACAAGATATTATTTTGATGTTATAATCCGCAATATAGGCTGTTGTTGTTTTTTATTTATTTATTTATTTATGTTTGTCTCGTCACAGAAACTTAGAAAACAACAGGCTGACATCGCTGGATCCAACGCAAAATTTATTTCAACATTTGCCATCACTGACCAGACTGTGAGTTTAATAGATGTGTAGATTTGTTGATTCCGTATGGTTTAGTGTTGCAAACAGACCCGAAAATAGGGGATGGTGGTAGAAATTGTTGAATGTTGCAGGAAGGGAAAAAGGGGGGGGGGAGGCTCTTTAACTTAGATAGATAGATAGATAGATAGATAGATAGATAGATAGATAGATAGATAGATAGATAGATAGATAGACAGACAGACAGACAGACAGACAGACAGACAGACAGACAGACAGACAGACAGACAGACAGACAGACAGATAGATAGATAGATAGATAGATAGATAGATAGATAGATAGATAGATAGATAGATAGATAGATAGATAGATAGATAGATAGATAGATAGATAGATAGATAGATAGATAGATAGATAGATAGATAGATAGATAGATAGATAGATAGATAGATAGATAGATAGATAGATAGATAGATAGATAGATAGATAGATAGATAGATAGATAGATAGATAGATAGATAGATAGATAGATAGATAGATAGATAGATAGATAGATAGATAGATAGATAGATAGATAGATAGATAGATAGATAGATAGATAGATAGATAGATAGATAGATAGATAGATAGATAGATAGATAGATAGACTCGTCTAAAATTGGATTAAGCTAGTATGTCCACTTCAAGGGTTAGGCTCATATGGCCCGAAAATGTTTCTTGTATAAATAAACGGGCGCTGTATTTAGTCACACAAGACCGTAATATGTCATGGTGGCTACAGAAACATTTCATTATCCCCCCCCCCAACGAATGCCTCCAAGGGATGAGGGAACTGGACCTACTTTACTAAATGAAGCGTTTAGACCCAAGGTAGCCTCACCCAGACGTAGAACTATACATTTATAAAAGTGTAGCCTAGATATTTTTCTTTTATTAAAAAGTAAAATATTTCTATCATTTTAATTATCAGCACTAAAAAATTTGGATATGACCAAAATCCGGGTCGTATCGATGGATGGGGCGTGGTTCCGCCTATGTGCAGCGGTCTCATGCTAAATGACGATTTATGTTTTCAATCTTTGTGGGTAACTCTGGCAGCGGCCCCAACACAGTGGGGAGGCGGGCCGGGGGGGGGGGGCACCGTGAGGCTCTTATGCCAGATGACCCTTCACATATAAATATCTGTTAAAATGTAATGCATTTGGTTTTTATTTTTGTCCAGAAATGTACAGAGCAATAATATAACATCAATAAAAAGATTGTCGTTCCTGACTCTTGGTTCTTCGGCTGGAGTCAGCATGTAAGTCAATTTCGAGACAAATTGTTGTTATTTATTTATGACATTATTATACTAAGGTGACTCTTGTAACAGAACATTCTTAATTTGTCAAGTTTTGTAACAATATATTCCCAATTAGTCAATTTCTGTAACAGAATATTCTTAATTAGTCAAGTTTTGTAACAATATATTCCCAATTAGTCAATTTTTGTAACAGAATATTCTTAATTAGTCAAGTTTTGTAACATAATTTTCTTAACAGTATGCTAGGCTGCCATCTGTTATACATATGCCTAACTAGTCAATTTTTGTAACATAAAATTCATACTAAGATAACTCTTGAATCATTACAATGAGACAAAAAGGTGTTACACACTTGTCTCAGTATAACAGAAAATCATTACTGATGTAAGCTTACTTTCATGTAATTAGTATTTTATTTTACCCTGGGAAATTTAATATTTTTGCGAACTTTATTTTGCTTTCTTTAAAATAACCAAATATATCATACATCTCATCTCACAGTAAATTTGCCGGCAATCCCATCAACTGTAACTGTGATGTTCTAGCCCTCCGTAACTGGTTGCCGACCCTGACGACAAGAAACATTGAATTAGACAATCTCATCTGTGATAATGACCCACTGAAAAGGCCCTACGACCAGTTCCCCATTGGTAACTGCAACGGTAAATACTGTTATTTTGCACATTTTTTCGTCATGTTTTTTTTTATTTTTTAGTGCTTTTTAGTTTTGCTAGTTGCTGTTTTTATTCCCCGGATGTTGTTTTTTTTTTAAATATTGATATTGTAACTTTCTTTTTTTTTAATTTTTAGACGAAGGGTGGAGAGAATTATAAATCAGTCTTATTAAATTGATTGAATAAATAAATGTCGTATTAATGTGTAGTGCGAATATAGATTGTTTCGTTTTTTTTTTAAATCTATTTTTAATAAGCTTTATCAATAATAAAAAAAAAAGCAAAAACACAAGCAACAATTATGTTACAACCAGTGGCGCAACTGAGGGGGGGGGGGGGCTTGGGGGCATTTGCCCCCACCGAAATGAAAAAAATTAAAAGATTAGACCAAAATTTGTTTAAAATAAAATACAAATATATAAATAATTTGATTTTTTTAATACAAGTGATTTTTTTTGCCCCCCCCCCTGAAAGTTTGGTCTAGTTGCGCCTCTGGTTACAACCAAAGAATGTATATCATTCATCAACATGAATCGCATCACTATTTAAAAAGTCCTCTACCTATGACTAAAAATAAAAAAGCCGCGATTTGCGTTAATTTCCTTTTGTAATAGTTCAACACCTTAATATCGATACGCAATAGATTAATACACAAATATGGCGGCTTTTCGGAAAAACCCTATTTTAAATTGACGATGCGCATTCAGTATGATTTATGCTCTGTGATAAGGACTAGTTATGGACATTCACCATATTTGTATGTGATTAAATCCAGGGACCCACTCGCAGAATATATGTGCCTATGACCAGGGCCAGCCTTACGAATTGCGGCACCCAATATAACGGTGGCTTGCGAGGCCCTCTTCTATTTTTGTTTTTACAATAACAACTATTACTATTAGGCCTAACATAAATCTAAATTGCTGGGGCCCTGCAAGGCGCGGGGCCCAATTGGGAGCAATTGGTCAAATCGGCCATGCCTATGACGAATCTAACGAAAATATGTAAATCCAGTATTCCCTAATTATGCACAATTAATTGACTATAAAAAGTTAATTTTTATTAACTTTGAAGCGCAGCGTTTTATTTTTTTAAATAAATGCATTGATTAATGAGTTTATTTTTGCCCAACCCACAGGGCCTAAGACGCATTTCTTAGGCCAGCGTGCCTAAGGCCAGCAAGTCCCTAATTAAATCTTCAATGATCATTCACACTATTTGTGTTTTATAAACTTTACTCAAAGCTATGGTTGGTTTTGTTATAAGGGAACGTCATAGTTTGAGTTTGATTTTAATGTGTATTTTTTTTTTTATGTATGAGTTTATTGTCAAAATGTTGAATGTGTGTGTCTCATTAAGTCTTTATTTCATTTCTATGTTTTTCGTTCACGTAAAACTTAAGCAAAAATTAATATAGAAAGCTTATGTTGTGAGTTTATGTTAAATATAGAACGGATTATCATTACATTCTATTGAATGTTATTTATGGCAGACATCAGAAACCGCCTGGAAGTCACATGCGTTAAAACAGCGCTGGTTAACAACGCTAAACCACCAAATCCCTTCAGGCATTTACCAACGGAAATACCCTATAATGGCGATGAATTTTTCCTGTCAGATATTTTGCCCGGTATGCAAAAATGCAATGCGTAAAAAATTCAAATCTCATCAACCGGTAAAAATTTATTCGCAATACAGACACTGGAATGTTCGACAACTCCACCTACAGTTTTACGGATGACCTCTCCACTAGAAGTAAAATCAAGAAAGAAAAGGAAAACAACCGAGATAAAACTAAAGATAAAAAGGACAAAAACAATAAAGATGAAAATATAGAAGATAGTAGCGATGATGTTGAAGACGATGGTAAGAGAATATATACAGAAATTAGATTACAAGTTTGCCTAAACTCACCCCCAGTAAGGGTTTCCAAACATTCAAAACCAAATGTAGATGGTTCAATTCCGCGGTTCTCAAGATATCTTTTTGTCACCTCGCATAGGGTTGGAATCCACGCCGTTCTTTGGGGATTTTAGGTGGAACTAGACATAAAACAGTTGCCCTGGTGTTTCTATTTAAATACCCCATGATCTAACCTAGCCATTGATCTGGAAATGCGCCTTCTGGCAGCGGGCTGGGGAGGAGGGGGGCGGGGCGGGGGACGCTAGGCTTTCGCCTGTTTTATCTATGCTAAAAACGACTCTTAATGGAAGATAACAAATGTCGCTCCCTGCCAGTCTCTGATACAGAAACCTTTTTTTTTCTCATTTAAGCTGAATGCGGGATTATAAGCTGAATGATTGTTTACGAAATCACAGAAACAGTTCAATCTTTTAAAATGCGTGAAATCACACAAACAATCGTGAGAAGCGTGTTAATCAGAGAGATACCTTTTTTTTTCTTTTTGGACTAAAACAATTAAATTCTAAAACGTTTTGAGACATAAAAGATTTACTACGTGGGTTCATAAAGGAGGGTGGGGGTGGGGGGAGGGGGCGTTGCAATGTGGATAACCAGGAAAAAAAAACAACTCCCCCAGTTATTTAAATACCACATGTGGATATAATTACGATATAATTATTAGCAAATGTTCAATCATCCAGCATTGCCGTTTGATACGAATTAGAGACAAGGAAAGAAAGAAAGGGAGACAAAAACAACTTAACATTTATAAAATTGAAATGTACTTTCACGCCTCAAACCCATTTCTCCCCCGCCCCTCCCTTCCCCCCCCCCCCCGGGGTCCCACACGGTTCATTTTCAGAAAGAGAAAAAAAAATAATTTTGATTCAAATTAAATGAGAGGCTTTCAATGAATGAAACACTGGAAATAATGTTTGGAAACCCAGAACTTAATCCTGCCTTTGCTAATCATTTCTTTATGGATCACATACACTAATGCTTCCTACCAAAACGTTGATGGGGGGGGGGGACCCAGCTCTGGAGTTTTCAGCTAGACCCATTAGGTTCTTGGGTTGTTTTTATTATTATTATTATTATTATTATTCTTTACCAATAATTTATTTATTTAATGCACTTAATTAAATGAATTAGGTTTGCACGTTCTGTTTTTAAGTAACTTTCATTACATAAAAAGCATGTCTGTATTCAATAGATATGGCAGCAATTTTGGGGTTCATCTTTAGCTTATTTAGGTGAATAAAGATGAAACTTTCTTAGCCTTAATGTTTTGATATTAATTTAATATTTTTTTTTTAAAAGTTGATTAAACACAATTTGGCCTTGGCTTTTTTTTTTAAATTGTTTTAATTAGAATATTGCCTTTTTTTATAATTATCATCAATCAAAATGGTAAAACCAAAAACGAATCAAAAATGTAAAGGAGATATAACACTTTTAAGATCTGGAAAGTAACAACTTTCACGCTGATTGAATAATTTCAAAGTTTAAAAAACAAAAAACAATCTTAAACGATAATTTACAATGAAATGTGTTTTATTTTCATTAACTTTTATTTTTTTACACTTACATTTTTTTTTAAAATCGTCAGAGGCGGATTGAACGGCGGGGCGTTAGGGCGTGTGTCCGGGGCCCTGCATTGGGGGGGGGGGCTAGCAAAGTACAATACATATGTATATATATATACCCAACTTCATGCCGTTTTTTGAAGTCTTACTTTTTTCAAAAGATGATTTTTTTATTCTTCTTCTGCGCACGGACCCCAGCAGATCTTAGTCCGTCTCTGAAAACCATCATATGTGCCTATATAATCATGCATAAGTTATAAGCATTTTTTTCCCTCAATATTTCCACAATCCATCCCATGTGTGTCATTGTATTTCCTGGCTTCACAATCATGCTTTTTATTTTAATTTTTCCTGTACACCTGACCTCATTTTGAATGTTTATATATGCATATGACTCCTGTACCACTCTTTATTTTAAAGAAACAAATAATGTTTCAAAGTTCTTTTATGTATAATGATGAGTCAATATACGTTAACATATGTCAATATATGTCAAGATATGTCAACCTAAGTCAACTATGAATTAACTTTATTGAGCATGTTACTCTGCTATCACTTGAAATTTCAGCTAACGTGTAAAATATATAGTTAATTGATTTGTAAAATGTTATTTTTATTTTCAAAAGGAAGTATTTTATCTTTCCTCTAAGTTTAATAACAGGATAATGTTAAACTATTTCTAATAACAGCAAAGATTATTATCCCTAGCTCTATTAGAAGATACTACATGTTTAGTGTCTGTGAAAACATAGTAAAAAAATAATAATAATAATAAGGTCAGAACTTGTGACCTAAATTTTCACTAAAAAATCTTATAATTTTTAAAATGCTTGAGATAATGGGATGAAATTTGAATATGTTATACATTTGATATCAGTCATGGCCGGGGCGGACTTCTGTCAGGTGAGGCTCCAGGGGCAGGATAAAATAATGGGCCCTTTAAAAAAGAGAGACATATCAAAGGGCTTACAATTGGGCTCTGTAGGGCCCTTAACTTAAGGGGGGGAAGGGGGAGGATGGGCGTCCGCTCTCTGCGCCCGTCCTTAAATCCGCCCCTAGTATTAGTATCAGTTCTATACCTCGGACAGAATTCTTAGAGTCAGGTTTAGAAATACAAAATTTACAATACTATAGGCCTACAACCTGAGGCGTACCTAGGGTGGGATGGATGGGGGTCCAAATTCAAATGTCCCCCAGTTTGAGGGGGGCCCCAAAAGATTATTTTACATTAAATATTAAGTACATAATTTCATGTCATGGTGTCGAATTTCACAATGCAGGGGCCCCCAAAGAGGCCAAGCTCCCCCGGGCCTCCAAATCCCTAGGTTCGGCACTGCCTACAACCATTATTTCAGTGGACACGTTGCAGCCTAATGCGTCAATCTGAACACATTAACATAATCACAACCGACCAATAGAATGACCATTGATTCGTTTGCTTGTTAACAACACTTTTTTTTAATAAAAACCAGAGGGCGCTGTTGTTGTTGATAAGTTCGAGCATCTATGAGATCGACAGCTAGGAAAAATATAAATGATATGGTGGACCTTAGTTCTTGACTGGTGTATTCAATAGAAGTTTTAGTGAGCTACGGAAGATAACAGGGGCTGTAGCTCAAGTGGTAGAGCGCTCGCTTAGCATGTGAGAGGTACAGGGATCGATACCCTGCTGCTCCAAATTTTTTTTTTTTTAATTTTATCCTTTTCTGGCGTCATATAGATATTACTGCGCATGTATTCATTATAGTGTTGTTTTCGTTGACGAAAACTAAAACTAAAATTAGCAGCAAGACTAAAACTAGACGAAAACTGAAATTATTACAGAAAAAACGAAATAAAAACTGAAACTAAAATATAGTGTTGCTTTCGTTCACGAAAACTAAAACTAAAACCTTCGTTAACGAAAATGTAGACTTTTCGTCAACGAGAACTAAAACTAAAACTAAAATTAGCAGCAAGACTAAAACTAGACGAAAACTAAAATTATTACAGAAAAAACGAAATAAAAACTGAAACTAAAATATGACCAGGGACTAAAACAACACTAATTCATTATTTATACCCTACTGCATGATAGAGTTCTGAACATTCTGGTTATGGTATGCACTTCATCACTAGTAACCCAATATGTAAACTGAATGGGTTTATTTAAAAATAGTCAATATTTAAATATAACTATAACTTTGATTAGATTAAGTTATTGTAGTTATGATTAATCGAATACTACTTGTTTTTTTTATTATTATTATTATTATAAACAAATATTTATATTTTTAATAAACTTAATGTCGTTTAACCGAACTTTTTATTATATATATATATATATTTTTTCTTTTTAACTGTGATTCTAAAATTATGAACAATACAGTGGCCTATGATAATATGAATCATGTCAACTATTTTGTTTCACTGGTATATGTAGGTGGTGGTGGTGGTGACTTGACCTATCAAGGGTACTTGTGTCCTGTGTGCAACAACGAGAGAACCAGCTATGCATGTAGACAAAATAAAAACGTTGAATGTCCAGATGCAAAGGTAAATAAGAAGAATATAGACAATTTATTGTTTGACTTCTCTCTGTGTGTGCGTGTGTGTGTGTGTGTGTTGTCTTATTGTTTGTTTGAATGTTGTTGTTGGTTTTTTTTTCTTTTCACAAAGGATGAGATGTTTATCTCTTAAATCAGGGGTGGGCAAACTACGGCCCGCGGGCCTCATGCGGCCCGTCAGAGTACATTATGCGGCCCGTTTGCATGTACAAGTTACGATCCTATGTCAATGTTAATTCTCTTTGTTTGGAGTTTTTGCTGTATTTTTTAAATTTTATTCCGACTATTTGATTTGAATCTAGTGATATTAAATCGTTTTTATGACTCCATAATATTATTTAGGGCTGCTTGATCTACAAGCAGATTATGACCTGAAGGAGAAGTTCAAGTCAATTACTTTGTTGAAATAATTATGAATAGTAAAGTTTTATTACCAAATTATCAACTGATTAAGTTTTTTTTTTTTTAAATGGGAATATGTAGGAGCTTATGGGAATATGAGGGAGCTTATGGGAATATGTCGGAGCTTATTGGAATATGTAGGAGATTATGGAAATATGTGGGAGCTTATGGAATTATGTAGTAGCTTATGGGAATATGTCGGAGCTTATAGGAATATGTAGGAGCTTATGGAAATATTTGGGAGCTGATGGGAATATGTAGGAGCTTATGGGAATATGTCGGAGCTTATGGGAATATGTGGGAGCTTATCTGAATAATGGGAGCTTATGTGAATATGTCGGAGCTTATGTGAATATGTAGGAGCTTATGGAAATATGTGGGAGCTTATGGGAATATGTCGGAGCTTATGGGAATATGTAGGAGATTATGGAAATATGTGGGAGCTTATGGAATTATGTAGTAGCTTATGGGAATATGTCGGAGCTTATAGGAATATGTAGGAGCTTATGGAAATATTTGGGAGCTGATGGGAATATGTAGGAGCTTATGGGAATATGTCGGAGCTTATGGGAATATGTGGGAGCTTATCTGAATAATGGGAGCTTATGTGAATATGTCGGAGCTTATGTGAATATGTAGGAGCTTATGGAAATATGTGGGAGCTTATGGGAATATGTCGGAGCTTATGGGAATATGTAGGAGCTTATGGAAATATGTGGGAGCTTACGGGAATATGTAGGATTTTATGGGAATATGTAGGAGCTTATGGGAAATAGAGTGTGAATGTGAAATAAAATGACAAATTATCTTAAATTCGTATTTTCATACGTTTTAAATTGTAATTAAGTAGACAAAATATATATGCGGCCCGCCCATAAGAATCAAGTTTTCAATGTGGCCCTCCGTAGAAAAAGTTTGCACACCCCTGTCTTAGATCCTATAAACGTGTTTCCCAAAGTGTGGAACGTGTGTCCCCCCCCCCCCCCCACCCCCCGGAATACCCCGGAGGTACGCGAAGAGTTTGGCTGGCCTAAGCACTGTATCGAGCTGAGATGATTTTGAAAACATGCACAAGGCTAAAGTGAAAATTATGAAATGAGGAGAAATCCATGACTTTAAAAATAATATACAAGTTTTTTTTTTTTTTTTTTACAACGGGTACGCAGTATTACACAAATTTAAAAAAAAGGAGGTACACAGATGTGGGAAGGTTTGGGAAACACTGCTATAAATCATTAGTAGTGCTATTTTTTTTTTTTACTAATTTCTCACCATAGCCGAATCCGCAGAGGCGGCACCAAGTGGGGACCATAGAGTCACTTGGGTTTAAAACGGATGAAGATGGGGGGTACGCCATTCCTTAGTAACTTTACTAATCCTAAAAAAAATTAAAAAAACCAGGTGTCCATAATAAGCAGGCCGTTACAAGAGAGTGTATTCGAGAAAATTATCGAAGATTCTTTGACTTTCAGGTCGGCACTCGTGGTCACAGCTGCGTGCCTCCGCTCCCCCCCCCCATTATAGAGCTGTTATTGACGGCATAAAGATTACTGCAGAGCCCTTTTTACCTTTTTGAGGGCTCTAAACAATGGTACATTTGGAAGGGGGCTACGAAAAAGTTCTTTAGGAAGGGAGGCCCTGTGAAAGGGTTCATTTTTGGGAACTCTAGACAAAAACGTTTGCAAATATTTAGCCCCAAATAATGTCTGCAATCCGAGGCCTCATCTAACAATCACCAACAGCTTAATCGATTTTAGCAAGGGGCCCCTGGCTAAGTCCCAAAGGGGGGCCCACTATAGCAGTGGGTGCCCTGGTTTTATTTTTCATATCAAAAACAATGGTTCTGGAAAGCGGGGCCAAGCTCATGAGCAAGTGCTCAGATACTCAGGAATAGAATGCAACGGTATAATTGAAATTAAAAAAAAACACTACAAACCCAACCAATTAAAAACTTTATTGCCCCCCCCTTACAGAAAATGTGTCACATGACCTTTGAGTGGAACCGTGCGGACAGCAGAATGTCCATCTCTAGCAGGTGCGAGGGCTACGACGATTGTCTCAAACAGGAGATGAACAACATCAGAACGTGCATCCAGAACAACAGTCAAGACATCAGCTGCAACTTTTGCTGTCTGGGACCCACCTGTGTGGACTCGTCCATCGGAGGTATGGTGCACTACTTCTTCCCTACAATATTCCAGTTTATGTTTGATGCACTACTTATTCCCTGTGATATTCCAGTTTATGTTTGATGCATTACTTCTTCCCTACGATATTCCAGTTTATGTTTGATGCACTACTTCCTCCCTGCCAAATTCCAGCGTATGTTTGATGCACTTCTTTATCCCTGCGGTATTCAAGCTTTTGTTTGGTGCACTACCACAGAATAAATCAGTTTACCGGAGCCCCTAAGACAACGACTCAAAAGAATAAAAATAAATAACCATTTAGCATGGGGCCCCTAAAATCTGTGTGTGTGTGGGGGGGGTGAGGACTTTGGGCAAATACATTAAAGATCACCTTAGGTACAGCTAGTGCAACTCCCTGAGAACTGTGGAGCTTAAATGGATCATTGAAGGCCAAAACATCCAATATTTTATTTTTACTTTCATAATTATATTACTTAATCATTACATTTATACATACACATATTTATCTAATTGTATCAATTGTATGACATATGGTAAGAGCAAAAAGATAATATATACGTAAATTGTATATGGGCTCTTCTTTGTGTCATTGCCAGGATTTTATCTTAGCGGCCCCAACCACTTTAGTGGCTGCTACGATTCTTGACACGATCACTTGTGTAAATGCTTTATGTATTTCAGGCTTCTGTTGAAGCCTATATATAGCAGTCTTTATTCCCATTCTAAATCAATGATACTTAATTCATAGATTTGTTTACATATCTTTTTTTTTCCCTTAAGGTCGGACCAAAGATCTTGAATTTATACTCACCTACGTGAAGTCAGCGACAGCACTGAATAACGCAGGGATGAGCAATCATTCTTCTGCAGAATTTAAACAAGAAGCGGGGCGTATTGCTAGAGGGGTGAGCTTAGCAGGCAGACCTGTAAAGTCCTAAAAAAAATGTCGTTATTTATGTAAACATATTTACAGAGATAGGGGTACGTGGTATTTGTTGTACCAAGTACTTGTACTCGAATACTGCCTGATTACATTTCGCAGTACTTGTACTCGGCCCCGTAGCGTGAAAACTCTACAGCAGGGGCCAGGCCAATAGCGGGGGGGGGCAGGAAATAAATGTTACTAAGTAGAGAAAACAAGCAGGGGGGCAGACAAAACGCAGGGGGGCGGCCCACCAAGCCCCCCGCACGCTATGGGCCTGCTTGTACTCTTACTTGCACATTGGGTTCTTTGTATATGTAGTCTTGCATTTTACTTGTACTCGTAATTGTACTAATATGGTCAGTACTTTCAACATCTTTACCTATTTGCAGAGATGGGGAGTATGTACTCGTACTTGCAACTCTGTTACTTGTACTCGTACTTTCAATTTCAATAACCTATGTATTTGTAGGCCTACTTGTAACTGCACTTTGTGTGTTGCTTTTAAAAATGTCTATACTTGCTTACAAAAATAGAACATCTCCCTATCTACGAGCACAGTGTACTTCATGTTGTAGGACAAAAATAGAACATCTCCCTATCTACGAGCACAGCGGTACTTATATTGCTTATAGGTTAATCCAGTACTGTTTGAAACAAGGAAAGGGGGTCTTTACAGTTTCAATGTTTTAAATATATCTTGTTTGAAAAGCAATCTTATTAGGGATACCAAAATTTGCTTCTGATCGCGGGTCCCTAAAGTCATGACATCAACCCTGACTAAAGGCCAATAGACCTTCTTTTAATATAATTTTTAATTTTATAGCATATCATGTTTAAAATAACTATTAACTATGTTTGATTTCATTTGCAGCTGCTTTCAGATATTGCTGGCTTTATGGGCGGAGTAGATATATATGCCTCTAAGTTCGAGTGAGTAATCATGTTCCTGTACATAAACTTTCTACTAGATTTACTTGTAGTGTTTGTGGTGCATATATGCCAGTTGGTACATTTGTGACAGATTGAAAAAAAAATAATTACGGAATTTTTTATTGATATTTTTACAATTAAATAATGATTTATCTTTGACTAACATATTTTTTTCATGAGCTGTACATAGAAAAGTTTTTTTTTCTACCAACGATATTTTTTATGGTCTGTTTCTTCCAGGCCAATAATATCTAAACAGCAAGTTCGTGTTTTTTTAAAACTTGAGTTAACAGTTTTAAGCACAATGCCAGATAGTACTGCTGAAAATGAAATAAAAGTACAAATCGCCAATAGCCTGTCTTCTCCGATAGGTTTTCTAAATAAAGAAAACATTGTTGACGAATCAATATATTTATCTCATACAGGTAATAAAAACAAGGATTTCACTTTTATATTTGTATAGAGTGTGTTAAAAGATAACATTATTTATATGCTTTTTGACAATCATTGCGAAAATATAATGCATAAAAACACTTGTTTTCTTTTAGTGTCATTATGAACAAAATAATAATTTTGTTAGATAGTTATTCAGTAAGAACGATTGGGGATCTAGCATAACTATTAGGCAGTGGCTACGGTTCGGTCCGACCGAACCCGTATTTTTTTTACTTCAGGTACCAGCCATAGATAATATTGCTCCACACCCTAACCCTATCTCTAACCCTATCCTTAACCCTAATCCTGAAAAAAAAATTCTGAAAAAAAAATATAAATTATGTTGTTATATAGCTCAGTGCAGCTACTCGGCCGCTAAGTAAGGCTGGTACCCGAAAAAAAAAAATACGGGATCGGTGGACCGAACCGTAGCCACTGGGTAACTATTACCTAAAGGCTAAACTGGGGGGTTTAATTAGAAATGATCTATGACTTAAAAACAATTTCATTTTTAAGATGATTAGAAAGCTTTTAAAAATAAATACCTCAGTGTGCTCATCATTGCAAATCCATTTTCTTTTATCATTTTCTAAATTCTTGTTTTTTTATATTAAATTGTTAAAAAATTAAGTAGAAGCATTGATAGCTATATTTTTGTGCTCCTTGAGGCTTGATGCATCTCATAGTCAAAAATAATTGTTCACATCATGATACAGAAGATGCACCATGTCCAAAAGAAACCATACCCAGTAAAAAAGGAACATTTATTTGGAACCAAACTTTTGTTGGTGATGTGCCACATATAATGTGTCCCAAATATCCAACACAGAATGTTGCCTTTGCATCCAGAGCTTGGTATGTACAGTAAAACTTTACATATTTGCTTTGAACAGATTTTTTCAAATAATTGAATGACATACCCATAGAATCAAAACCTCTAAGACCTTAAAAATTCTTTTAAATTTTCATTTTAATCTGTAAGTTTTCATTCTTTTTTATCCCTTTAATGAAGACAACTCATAGAGAATCTCAGAAACTGTATAGAAGAGTGTGATCTCAATTTTTATCTGAAAACTATAAATGAATTAAAACACTTTAAGACATGCATGTATTAAGTCCAGTTTGAGATCCTTTGGGTAGAGTTTTCTCTACCTGAAAAGGTGAACAGAGCAGCTGTAACCAGAGCTGTCGACAGCATCAAGGGCTGCTGTGCAAACCAATGGGTTCCATATGCAAGCTAGTCTATACAAATTTTCTTTGATCAGTATTTATTTTTTGTAAACATGAACTGTAGTGCCAAAATATGGACAGTTTCTGGTACCAAATTTTATTGTAAACTGGAAAAAAAAATTTTTTTCTATAAAATGTAGGCCATTGATATCATTACTATTACAGTTAAATATAGTGATAAAAAAGAAAATAAGTGATAATTTTTTTAAATAGTGTAAAGTAACAATTTCATGAAACATACATTTTTCTTTATTTTTTTTAACACATGGCAGAACAAATCTGTCATTAATTAAATTATTTTAAAAATATTATTTGAGAGGTCATGTTAGCCTTTAAATTTTATCTGAGATAAACGTGAACCTTTTTCTTTTTCTCCATTTTTTTTCAGTTTTAATATATATATTTTTTGAGCATTTGATTATTTTTTTCAAAATATATTAGCCTTTTAGAAGATGGTATTGCTCGTTGGGGAAACATGGATGACAGCAACTGTTCAGAAGTGAATACCAATCTCAGCACAGCTCAACCAACTGAATCAAGTCAGACTACAGTTGCATCAAAACAAACTGTGATAGTAAATTACACAGTAAACCCTATTCTAACACAGACCCCAACTACAAAATATCCTGTTCCAGAGAGCTCACATAATACTACTGTTCCTGTAAGTGATATAACAACAACTACCGAAAGGACAGTGCCAGAAACTACAGGTAAGTGAATGAAAGGTCTGGAAGCGGGTTATGCTACTTACCTTTGTGATTTGGTAGTACATAAAGTTCCCATAAGCCATAATGGGCCATCAGGGCAGACGAAGAGTAGAAATCATCGGTTTCTGTAAAGGCTTGTGTTGTGGCAAGCACCATTCCAACTGCCATTACTTCTCGAACTTATTTTATGTAGCCACTTTTATGCTGGATGGAACTGGGAAACTTTCACCAGGACCTTGAAAAAATCCCAAGGTTTGAACCCAGGGTCCCTAGATCAACAGTCAAGTGCTCTATGTGTTATTACTAAAGAATATTTTAAATTGAATTCTGGTATTTTTTTATCTTCATAGCTCTTCTTTCTGCAATGGCAGCCAATGATTTTATAATGAGCAATCAAGCATATAAAATGTTTGATAAGAATTGATTTAAATTGTCTAAATTAACCAGTTGGTTTGCCGCCCCTTTATTCTTGACCATTAGACAATTTTCTGCCTTTTTATAACAAAATTTCTCTCCTTAAACATTCATTATGTTTTTTTCTTATAAGTCTACACTTAGTTTTCATATCTCATCATGCATTACTTGTGTTCATTTCTATGTGTTTCTTTGATATCTTTTTTATATAGCCATGTATGAGATTGTAAGTTTGATGTTTACAGCTAACAGACAATTTGTTCTCCTCATTTCATTATGCTTTATAACTTTATTAGGGACGGGTGGCCTAGCAGTGTAGAGCGCTCGACCTGAGAGTCCTGAATTCTATCCTAGAAGGGAATTTTTCGAGTCAAAGTCCATCAAGTTCACCCGGCTTAAAATGTGTACCTGACTTTAAGTTAGGGAAGTTAAGGCCACTGGGCTTTGTGCTAACCACACATTCCCTTTACATACAGTGGTTACAGAAACAGATGAATTCTACACCTCATCTGTCCTCTTGAGCTAAGGGAACTTTATTTTTATGTTTTTATTAAAATACTTCTCCTAAATTCTCCAGATGATCCAACAAATGATTCATCTGGTCTGATGGATGAAATTCAAAACACAAAAAATTTTACACCTGCGCTAGTCAACAAGTTTGTCCAAATGTTAGAGAGGCTAACAACTAAAGAAAACCTGGCCAAGCCCAGAGTGGTGAAAAATGTGATGGCCTCCATTGATTCTTTGGTTGATGTTGATGATAAAGTGCTCAGGCAGTCGGAGCAGCAACAGAACACATCTTCAAGGTGAATATAGTTTCTCTGGATATACTGATCATTCTGTAAAGTCAAACCAGCTTAAATTGGGTAACTGGTATTAACCTAGGGAAATAAATGGTATCTGAACTTTTATTTAGCGCATGCTGTGTCTTAAAATGTCTGGAATGTAATTCTTCTGCCATGAAGTCCTTTTGGGCTCTTCAATTCTTATTTTTATTTTCCAGTTAGAATTAATTTCAAATGCAAAAGGATATGATAAAAAGAAAAAAAAACATTTAAGTATATTTCTTAACTATTTTTATTAATATATCATCAACAAGATATATGACAATATTTATATGGCAGGATCAGAAGCAGTATTACTAAATATTTCTTTGCTCTATGCCCCAAAACCCCTCAAGATCATAAATACTTCATAGGGGGGAAAACATAGTACAGCTACACTTTTTTTTTTTTGTGAAGTCCGTGAAAGGATGAAATGTTTGCCGCTTAGATCCTATAAACCAGTAAGAACTGTTTCATTCCGACCGTAGCCATTAAAGCAGTGGTCCTGAAGGCACCTCAGAAGGCGTATTTTGGGAACTTTCACCATGACTTGAATAACTCGTTTGATCTGTTCTCATACAGGATCGAACCGAGACCATCAGGTTGACAACGGCAAGATTTACACTGCTCAACCATCCATCCGAATGTATATAAACTTTGAACTCCTAGCATCAAGTTTTCTGATTTCTTATTAATATAATTATGGAACTAACGTAGGCATGCAACATTCCTATACTTTTTTTGCATGAAATAAAAAAAATGTCTGTTTAACAAAAAGTATTTTTTTATTGGGTTTTTTTTTTAAATTTTCAAATAAGGCTTCTGTTGATGATTGACCATGTTCCTGAGAGAGCTCCACTGGCCAATGGTTTGTTCAAGGAGGTCACCAAAAACTTTGCCGTTGCTGCCTTGGCTGTGAGTGAGAATGAGTCTCGCAACGTTCACCTGGCTGCGGGCACTCAGTCGTCCAATGGGCTTACCGAGGATAATGTGAGTCTTGATCTCATCAAACTTCCCTTTGATGTAAGGCTTAGACTGGTTCTGTATTGCAACTAGCAGTAAGACATTCCTTTAGTACACTTACTACATCCCCCCTCCCTAGACAAAGAGGCTGCATTGGCCATGCTGACCGTAGGTAATGGGCAATCCTTCAGTAAACGTCTTCAGGCATAGGGCAATGTTTAGTACAGTGAAACAAAAAGTTGCCATCATTCGATGATTAACACTTTAAAAGTTATGATTTTTATTTTCGGTTAAGTTTTTTCTTTTAGGTTTTTTTCTTAAAAAAAAGGTATTTTTGTGAGAAAGATTTCTTTGGTTCTAGAAAGGATAGGATAGGAGTCTTTTAGTTTCTCAAATAAATAATGGGCAACAAAGAGTCCCATATATTTCTAAATCCAGGGATGGGCAGATTTTTCTGAACCACAGACCACAATGGATTCTTAAATTTGACATAAAGGCCACACCTATGTGCAGATGGATGGAGTGCTTATATTAGCTAATGTAAACATGGCTAATGTGAACAAACAGAGGGTAGTTGATAAAATAGCCTAGTGGGCTGTAATTGGCCCATTATGGGGGTGGTTCACCCATGTCTATTCTAATCAGTTGATAAAGTACGTTTGTTGGATTTATCCTCGAACAATATTTCAGTTCAGTTTTAATTTTTATACTTTCTGATAATACACAAGTACACATATTACTTGTTAAGTTATGTGATGTAATCATTCACTTTAAATTTAAAGATTTTTACATACTAGCTGTACCCTGCAAAACCTTTGCATAGAGTTATATCCCCTTAGTCTTGATCGTTAGGCTAGGTTATTTTTTGGTTTCGGGCAGATCCGATTTTTTTCATGGTTGTATTTTAAACTGGAATACTGTTGTATTCATTCTTTACTTTCGATTTAACGCAGACTGGAAATGAGTATTATTATATATGATTATCTTAAAGTATTGTTCAATTCAGTAGCCTATCAGTCGATTCCGCTTAATTGGGACACATCGGGACTTAGGCTTTTTGTCCCGATTAAGCGACTGTCCCAATTAAACATACAAATTTACTATTGGCTTCTTGGTTTGGTTTCTTTGAGATTTGTCCCAAATAAGCGGCTGTCCCAATTAAGCGGAATCCACTGTATATTATATCCCACGATACCCATAAATAAAATATAAATTTCCCCTAGCCCTAATTGGCCATCGGGGCAGAGGAAGTGTAGAATTCATCTGTTTCTGTAACCTCAGCATTTAAATGGGCTTGTGTTGGTAGCACAAACGCCCAGCCGCCTTTACTTCTTTAACCTAAGTCAGTGACCCGTTTAAAGCTGGGTGAACTAGAGGACTTGGAACCAACTTTCACCAGGACCTTTAAGAATTCCCCTGGTTCTCCTTGGGGATGAAAATTGGAGCACTCTGCACCATTCTGCCACCTGTCCCTTTATGATACCTATATATTACTTGTAATATGACAACATTTTTTTCACTTATTGTTTGTAGATTCAAGTCAGCTATTCTGATAACAATACGAATGCCCTGCCAAACAGCACCACCATAACTATTCCTACACAAGCACTTGCCAATTCTTTGTCACCAAGTCAGAGGCCATTGCTGGAAAGAGTTTCTTTCTCAGTCCATCAATCTAACAAGTTGTTCAATGTAATTTTTTTTTTTTTTTTAAATGAAGACTTTTATTTTAAGTAACTTAGATTGCATTTTAAATATCAAATATCAAATTCATTTTTTTTAATTTAAAAAAAAATAAAGTCATAGAAATATATTAATCAGCTTAACAAGTACACTGGTTTTCTTAACAATATAACTGCCAACAGCAGTGACATAGGTAGTCATATTTATTTTGATTATAAGTATTCTAACAGCACTGGTTTGAAAAAAATGTGTATTAAACAAAGTTCCAAAAAAATTATAATGATATTTTTATTGTTATGCAATTTCCTGTTATGTTTTTTTTTAAACATGTTACATACAATGAAGAAACTGTAAAAGCTAATGAAATCGCTTGACAATTAACTTTAGTTCTCAGCTAGATAGTAATTAATAATTGTCTCAAACATTTTTACGGGCCTTTTTTTTTTAATCAGATATCCTGTTTTATATTAAGGAGAATTATGAAATAAAGTGTTTTATTTAATTTAAAAAAATTTTTAAAAAAAGTATGACTCCATTACAGTGTTCATAGTTGGTGATGAGGGTTAGGTCAAAACACTTTCTGAATTTTCTAGTGATTTCAATTCCATACGTAATTATTTTAACTTAGCTCTCCTGTAAGCAACAATTTTTTTTATATACCTGAAATCTTATTTCTCTAAATCATGTAAATAATTCATCAGTTTTGTGAGAAATGACTACGCTTGTCTCTTTGTCTGATACTTTGATAAGTAATTGAATGTTTTTTCTATGTTCTTAGACGGTGGATAATACTATCTATGTCGACACACTCACAGCTGGCACAACTGCAAGCATCATCACTGATGGCTCTGAGGTCAAGGCCAGTCAAAACAAAACCATAGTCCTCAGAGTCAACAGTCAGATCATCTCAGCCAGTGTCCCTGGTGTTTCTGTCCAGAACTTATCTGAAAATATTTCAATGAGTTTTCTGCACAGCGCGCTGGTAAGTTTTACAAATATTTCTGTTTTGTTTGATTCTGAAAGATCCAGCACTGTGTAATCTCATTTAGGATTGATTTTAAAAAAAAAAAAATTTAGAAACAAAAAATGTAATGACTCTTCTTAGTATCATTGACAGTGTTTCATTGTCCCCTCATTGTAAATTGTATTTTATTTATAACACTGTGGGAAAATTAAATGAATCATTACCGAAAATTAGCTAATCTATGCCAGTAAAAGTAACACCTGCAATTAAATTTGTTAAACAATGAACAGAATTATTTTCCTTGTAGTTGTCTAAAGATATTTACCATCAATACTCCATACATGTATTAGGTCATACCTATGAAATCTCTTAATTTATTTATTTTCTATTACTATATTCCATGTTTTGTACAAAATAGATTTTGACTAACAGTGGTTTCTTTTGTCTCTCTAGAATTCAACCAATCCACATTGTGTGTTTTGGGATGAAGTAGACTATCCGCACAGGTGGTCCTCTAAAGGATGTGGGTTGGTTGAAACAAACGACGTGAGGACAGTCTGTGGGTGCAATCACCTGACCAACTTTGCCCTTCTTATGGTACGTCACGTTGATCACCATATACATATTACAAACCTTCATTGCCGGTTTTATTTGTTTTAAATTCCAAGTTTGTTTGTTGTTTTTTTTTAAATCTTCTCAAATTACGACCTAAACAAAAAAAAATTCAAGCTTTCAATAATTAAATTTTTTTTTTTGCAATATTCTTGAACAGTTACAATATAAACCAACCATGGTTGAACCTGAACTTAAGTTACAATCTAAAATTAATCAACAAACTGCCTACAATTATTTGGTTTTTTTTTTTTTCCTTTACAACAGGATGTCTATCAGGAAGGTGGCCAGTTAAGCGATCTGGATAAGCGGATACTGTCTGTCATCTCCTATGTTGGTTGTGCTATTTCGCTGGCTGCTCTGCTGTTGACTCTAGTGACCTACACCTTCTTCAGGTATGCTCAGCATTTTTGTTATTGTTCTGGGGTTGTTTTTTTCCACTTACCTCCCCTTTCCCCTTATATCTGACTGGAATAGACTTTCTTGGAATCTTCCTTTTTTTTATTTATTTAGATAGAAAAAAAAATAAAACATTGTGCACAACATTACTTTGCCATATCAACAGTATGTACTTAGCTATACAACTGATAATACATAGTTTGTAGATCAAAGGAAAACCCCCCCACCCCCAATGTTTAAATATGCAAGGTTTATAAACGATGATGAGGATACCTATACTGATGGTTAAAAAATAAACTCTCATACAAAAAAAAAGTTATTTTTCAATAGAGAAAGTAGTTGTTTTTTTTTTTATTTGGATGTATCATTAAGTTGTTGTGTTTTTTTACATGTCGAATTTAAACTACATTTCTTAAAGGGGAAGGGGGGGGGGATTATCACTCACAGAAAATTGTATGTATTTTAAAAACTAGGTGTATTGAAGAAGATCTTACGATGTGCTTTTCAAAAGAAGTTAATAGTTTGACTGTTGTGCCATTTTGTTTAAAATGATTTAGGACTTCTTTTTAATGTTCAGCGATTCAACAGTAAAAAAAAAATTTGTGCAATGTATTGCCTAAATAATGCTTTAATTTCATCTACAATTCCTAAACATTATTTAGGCCAATCACACAATATAATATGTCTGATCAATCACAGTGCAGGAGGTACAGTAAGGATATTGTATCTTGGCATGCAGGGCAGGTCAAAGGGTAACCGCTCCATGGTCGAAAATGGGGGAAGGGGATGGAGTGCTTATTATGATCATTTCATATCTATTTCTTGTTTGTTTTTTTTAAATCTTCATCTCATGAAATTATTCTAATTAAATTACTTACCATTTCACACTTCTCTCTCTTTAGTCCAATTATTACAAAAACAAGATTTTCTTTTAATATGGTCCTGAAAATAAGTTTCAGCACCAATTATTATTGATTGAACTTGATTAGCAATGTCCTTCACTAGTCAACACAGTTCCTCTGTACAAATATACTGACTATGGATTGCTTTGAACGGTTCCTTGCGGCCAGCCCTGTTAGCATGGCTTACATTTATGTGCAACTTTGATCAATTAGCAGTGTAAAAATGTCACAGTAATGTACATGAAATAATCATGCTTAATAATTTAAAAAAAAAATGATTTTTATTTGTTGCTCAAGACAAATGTATGTTTCTTCAATTTTTTCTTTCAAATATTTGGATATTTTTTTTTATTCCACTTTCTAGTTAGATGTACACTGTAGTGTTAACATTCACCCTGAGTCTTTAGCGGCAGCCACAATATATTTTACTGTTTTGGTTTGTCGCAATGATTACTCTTGTGTTAGCCTTAGATGACACATAGAAGTCTCTCTTAATACCACTTAATATTTAATTCTTAGGATTCTGTAAACAGCTTTAATGGAGAAAAAAAATTGAAGGAGAATGCAGTATTTTTATACTTCATGGCTGAATTATTTGACCAATTTATTTTATGTCCATGTTGTTTAGATCATTGTTCTCGGTGATTACTAATTTTAAAATTTAAAATATTAATTCTTGCCTTGAAAAAGTAAAAAAAAAAATCATGTAAGGCGATATTTTTTAAAACTATTTAATGCATGTCGAAAAATTGTTTTTATCCCATTTTTTTTTTAGTAACAATTTAAATTTCTTTTGTTAAAAGTAGCAATAAAATTAGATTTCATTTTTTTTTTTTTTTACAAAAAAATTGAAAACAAATTTAATATCGCAAATAGTTTTTGTTATTATTGTAGTTTTTGTAAGTCTTTCCTGTCATCACTAACATATATAATGCTGTGGCTGAATCTACATTGCTTTCAAGAAATACTCTATAAAAATATGTATCTCATAAAAATGTTATATCTTATTGATGTTTAGTTTAAATATATAGTCATTAAAGTAAAAGAATGTATATGCTCTTATGTTTTGAAAATAAAAAAATATAATAGTTCATCTCTACAGGAAGGGATCAATTTCATAATTTTATAAATTTTTCTTACACAATTTCCAAAGCCTTGGATCATAAAAGAAAAAAAAATATATTTCTTGCAAAAAAAGTTTTGTTTATATTATAACTTAACATATGCATGTGTTTAATTTTAATTTTTGTTTAATATATACATGTATTTCTTCGATTTTCAGAAAACTGCACCGAGATAATCCATCCAAGATTCTCATTAATCTCTGTCTTGCTTTGCTGGCGTCAAATTTGGTCTATCTTGTTGGAATGCAGGACTACACATATGAAAGCACTGCTTCTTGTAAGGTGAGTGCGAGGCCTTGACCTTAAATGCACATGCAGGTGTGCAGCATTGGTTCTGCTTTTCACATTTTATAAAGATTTTGGAACTTGAATATCACCAATGGGGGGATGAGGACATCGGAGATACTGTTCCGTGTTCTCAGGCTTGAAAAGACAGAGCAGAGATCAGTCTTAAAATTGACTGTCTTGATCTGTGTCTCAAATGATTTCCACAAATTGCATTAAAACTGTCAGGGTAAACCTTGGATTAACTCAAATGAGACAAAAATTTATTATGGTAAGCGTATTATTTAGCATCCCTTGTAAGAATTACCTGACACCACTAAAGGTGAGCTCTCTGTGTCTGTATAAATTTGCTATTTATTTATTTATTTATTTTCATTGTTCTAAATCTATTAATTTACTCACCAGGCCGTTGCAGTGCTGCTCCATTACTTTCTTCTATCTTCATTGATGTGGATGGCTGTGGAAGCTTTCTATATGTACTTGGCGCTTGTCAGAGTCTTCAAGGCTTACTTTACACATTTTATCCTCAAGTGTTCCCTGGTGGGATGGGGTGAGGCTTATTTATTTTATACTCATGGAGTGTTCCCTGGTGGGATGGGTTAAATATTAAGTCTTTTTTTTAAATCATCCTAATGAAAAGTTTTCCATTAAAGCCTATACAGACCATCGGGGTCAGATGAAATAGAGTTCATCTGTTTCTGTAGCCAAGGCTATTCTACAGGATTGCGTGACTATGTATAAGATTCACATTAAAGTTTTTTTTTTACTGCTCATACTTAATTATTTAAAGACAAATATCGAGCAAATTATTACAGCATCTTCCTCTGGAATGAAATGTTCTACAGATGTGTAGTTCCTCCATGGCCATTACACTCCCGGCTGTGGTGAGGATGATCAAAGGTCACTTCAAAACCTAAAAATTGTCCAATTTAGGTGGGCAATTTTTATTAAAACATAGACAGATGGTCGTGTGGTAAAGCTCTCGACTGACGACCTGAGGGTCACTGGTTCGATCTTCAGTGAGGACCAGTGGATATTTCAGGTCATGGCAAAAGTCCCCACTATGTTTTCCGTGGTGCCTCCATGGCCATTGCACTATCCGGCTATGGTGAGGATGAAATAAGGGCACTGCAAAGCCATCCCATATGATCTATTTTGATCTCATCCTTACAGGGACTTCACACACACACACACACACATGAAAAATATCCATTGCTTAACTACAATTTGTACAACTGTCTTATCACTCCGTGAATTATTCATGATCTATATTTCTTCAGGTGTGCCGTTGGCTATTGTGGTCATAACACTTGCAGTCAACACAACTGATAACTACGGCTTTCTAAACAGTGGGCTGTAAGTAAGAATATCTCAGCTAGCCTTTCTATATAAAATTTAACATTTTAATACTTAAAGTTCTGCCACAATTTACCCAGATTTACCTCTAATACTTGGGGGCAAAAAATTCACCTACCTCATCCTAACAAATGAAGAAGAGATGGTAAAAAAAAACTCACAAAATGGTTTCAGAAAGTGGCTCCAGGTTTGATACTGAGTCCATCACCCTGACATAAATTCATAAGTTGACTGCTCTCTATTGTTGTGGATTTATTAGTAAATGAAATTTTCAAATGCAATGAACTTTATGTATTTCATAGTGTTCATTTCTTTATTTAATTTAAAATGTATGGATTAATTTATCAATACTCTTTGTTTTATATAAAACTAATTGGATAGTGTAATGCTTTTGGGGATAAATTTTCTTAATATTAGAGTCTTTCTCAGCTGTTAAATCACAGGTTTGATAATGTTAATTTTGTTAAACCTGAATAGCTTATAAATTTAGATGTATTGTTTGAGGGGATAGGGGGACAGTGACTTAAGTTGGAGACCAAAGGCGGCTGGGCGTTGTGCTAACCACACAATCCCTACATATGCCAAGGTTATAGAAACAGATGTATTCTACACTTCATCTGCCCCGATGGCCCAGTAGGGCTAAGGGAACTTTACTTTTTAAGGGAACTTTGAAGGGATAATCTTATATCTCATCTGTGCTTTTTTTTTTTTTTTAATTTCGAATTTAAATATGGGCAAGGGTTACTGAACATTAAACTGTACATTTATTTTTTATTTCTTTAATCGTTTTTCATGTTGTTTTTTTGTTGTTATTTCAATAACATAGGTGCTGGCTTCACAACCCAGCTTTTTATGCAGCTTTTGTTGGGCCAGTGTGTGCAATTATCCTTATCAACTGCTTGACATTTGCCATGGTCATCAAACAGCTCATGAGCATGTCTAGCAGCAAGCTGAACAAAACAGACAAAAACAGGTCAGGAAATGTACGACTTTCTAACATCTTGTTCATCATCCAATACTTTAGTCACTTTTCACCAAGATTCTTTTGAACATGTTTTACCATCATTTCACTCCTTTCTTTACAAGTTGTATGCCCACAAGCTAATGTATATGACATTTTATTTTTCTGTCCCAGGATAACTTGCTTAGTATATTCCTTCTCTTTCTACACAACTCCCCCCCATTGCCCCCCCCCCCCCCCATATCTTCCATAGACCTTAGATAGCTGCTATAAATGTGTTGGCAGAATTAAAGATACATTTATTTTGAAGTCTGCTGATACTTAAACCATATACATGTATATTTCAAAAAACTTATTTCATATAAAAAAATCTTTTTTTAAATATACCTCTGAGCTAAATAGATACATGTTTAGTTATATAGAAGTAAGTAAACTGGACACTGTTTTAAGCAATTTTTTTTTTTTCAAATGTAAAGTATGCTATTAAAAAATATACATGTATATATTTTATTTTATTTGGCTTGTGTGAAAGACACTCTTTTACCAGCCGCCTCGTTTCAAAACTTTAAATTTTTATCAATAAGAAAAATCTTGATTAGTAAGAGATGTGTGACTAAAACATCTTAATACATTTAAATGAATCTCTTATTTCATACAGCACTGTACAGAGGCTGAGAGGAGCTGTTGGTGTTGTCATCTTGCTCGGACTGTCCTGGATCTTTGCCATATTTGCCATAGATCAAGCCAGTGTTGCTTTCTACTACCTGTTTGCAATATTCAACTCACTTCAGGTAAGAAAAAATAACTAGGTATCAATGAAAACTTGTTGTGCACAGCTATTTGAAAAAAAAAACAAAAGGTCCAGCCTTGATTCATGGCTGAGACACAGGACTCAAATCAATTCAGTTCAATTTTTTTTTTTAAATTGTTTAATTATCCTAAAGAATATTCTGTGTATTAAATCCGCTTTGTGAGACAGCTGCAGTTGATTGAAAGACACTGAAAATAATAAATAAACTATGTGGGGTGCCAAGGTAGACCTATTGTCATAACTTTTTCTTCTAGACATACGTCATGTAGATATTGAACTGGGGTTGTTCCTGACTCTTAAGAAAAAAATGTTGAGCCTTTCCCAGACTCGTGTGATTTATCACATGACACCTTCCTAATAACTGGTAGAATGGTCCAAAAAAAATAATATTTTTTTTTGTTCAATAACTTAAGTATTAATAACACTAGGAATGTCTTATTACATGAATAGGATAATTTCAAAGATCTAGTGCTGTTTCAGTACTAGTGTAATATTTTGTTTTTTTGGTTTGACATTGTTATGTGTTTAACTTCTTCAGGGGCTGTTCATTTTCATCTTCTACTGCCTGCTGAAGAAAGATGCCATGACAGCATGGAAGAGAATCTGCCCTTGTTTCGAGGAATACAGGGAACAGTCTAAGTCATCATCTCACAGCAGGACTAGAAGTAAGTGCCCTGTTCCATACATTTGTGTACAGCGTCTCTTAGACAGTAGCGAAAGAATTATAATTAAAAGGCATTTTAGTACATGTATTATACATGTACTTGTTAAAATGTATGTCGTATATCATGACAGATTTTGTTTTTTATCTGTGTGTCTTTGGATTAATATTTGGTCATGTTATAATTGGTAAAATGTTTTTTTTCCAGAAATTATTTTAATTGTATAGTTCTCAACATTTTCACTTCTTTATTTGCCTTGGAGATATTGTTTATGTGGAAATTTAAGTTGACAATAATTTAGCATCAATTTAAAAAAAAAAATTACATTGGTAAAAAAAATAATGATAATGATTCCTAATTTCATTATATCTTCGCTTTTATTTCAATAAATTCGATTGTTAGACTGTTTTCTCATTAAATTATTCAAACTAATTCCCCCGCATCTTTTTTTTAATTTCGGTATGAATCTGATAACAACTAACATTAACCCACGTTTAAAACTTTAAAAAAAAAAGGAATTATGACATGGTTGGTCAATTGGGATATATTGATTAGATTAGGTTAAAATGTTATATGATTTCCAAAGACCAGTAAGAGAATCTCTGAGGAAGAAAAAAAAGATAAAGGTCAACCATGTGTTGTGGTCATTACAGGAAGGCCAATAACTCTGTCCATATAAAAAAAGTTTTTTTATCCCTTTTTCCAAGTACAGTGGATTCCGCTTAATTGGGACAGCCGCTTATTTGGGGCAAATCTCAAAGAAACCAAACCAAGAAGCCAATAGTAAATTTGTATGTTTAATTGGGACAGCCGCTTAACTGGGACAAAAAGCATCGGTCCCGAAGTGTCCCAATTAAGCGGAATCAACTGTATAGTAAATCTAATAAAATGCCTCCATTTTTTTCTTTGCCTCAATTCTGTGACATGTTTTTTTTTTGTGTCATATATTGTTTCTCTCCCTCACTTTTGGTTCATTTTTAGAAAATGTTCACTCCGGCTGTATTTATAACATTCACATATAGTGTGTGTGTGTGGGGGGGGTGACTCGGCAGTGGTGAGGGATGTGTGGCCGGAATGGTGTACTGCAGGTTATGGGTTTCAGCCCCAGCAACTCCCCAGGTATACATGTATTTCCACCTGTCTGTGGCCATTGCAGACTTTAGCTTTGGTGAAGTTGTAAAAAGAGGGCCACTAAAAAAAAATCTGTTCAAACAGTTATAATGAATTCAAAAACAAGATCAATAGATTAACAACTCAAACTTGCAGCAGAGACATTAAAAAAAAAGCCAGAGATCGCACACCTATTTCCAGTCAAGTTTTTTTATTTCAAACAAAGAAAACTATCAGATACTCGTTTCCAACCAGTTTTGGGCCTGTAGTTAAAACAGAGTTGATGTTATATGCTTTTTGTATTCAGCATTATATATAAAAGAAAAATAGCTTTCCATTCCTGTGAGGAATTTTTTTAAAGCAAGATATTGTGATAAAATTTGATGTTGATGAACAAAATAATTTGCAGGCAGAGTTACCTTGGCTTTACAGGGTGACATAATAACCAACCAGAGAGATTCCCAGTACTCACAGCTAACACAACGCTCTACGGTCTGCATGTAGTTTTTTTTTTTTACATCAATCTCAGTAGTCGCAGTAGTTCAAAGAAACAAACTTTTGAAGAAAATCACTAAAGCTTACATTTACTTGCACAATGAGTTATTGACCCTTTGTTGTTGTTTTTTTATTCCCCTTTTAAAATGTTTTATTATCTTATTATTCACTTATTCGGATCTGTAAGATTTATTATTAGTCATGATTTTTTAAATTCTGATTTCTTTTTTTTAAACTTGATTTTCAAAGCAGAAAGTGCTGAAAAATACCACTGTTTTCATTATTGTAGTCACATAACTAGCGTTTGTGGCACCTTAGGGCAGAGTCCGAAAAAATACAAAAAGTACTAAAGTGGATGCTTCTTTTAGCTGGTGGCCAAATAAGTGTCACCTGGTGCTGCCGCCAAACTCCCCTAGTTATGTCACTGCATTAAAGCTTTACTAACTTTAGCTGCTATTAGGTTGTTTAGTTGTTATATATTCTTTCATAGCATCTTATTCTAATCAGAGCTTTATTAGATTTTTATTGCATAACTTCTTCTTCTTCCTTTGGCTCTACAACCCATTTAAAACCTGGCCTGCCATACTACTCTTTTCCACTTTTCCTAATCCATGGTCTTCTTCCTCCACTCTCTCACTCCTATGGCTTCAAGGTCTTTCTCCACTTCCTCTAACCATCTGCTTCTTGGTCTGCCTTTAGACATTTTCTCATTGGGTGTTGCGTAATATATTCCCTTTGGACCTCTGTTGTTTTCTATTCTTTCTATTATTGAATAACTTCACTGGACTATATTTCAGATCTATAATTTCCACTTTTACAAAACATTTTACAATCTTAGAATCCAAAGAATATTAACAAGGGATTGTTAAATATATGTTCATCACCGGTTACTTTTATTTAGTAAATTATTTAGTATCAATAATTTTTTTTTAATAGATACCCTGATGAGTGTATTTAGAAACTTGGAAACTTTTTTTAAAATCAGTCATTAGATGTTCATAAATTTGTATGAAAATGTCACCAGTGTTTTGGCTAATTATTTGATTCTAAGAATAAATAATTTCACTACTAGCTTTTTAACATCATTGTAGAGTTTTGTAAATATCTTCTGCATCGCATAAAAACATGTTCTGAATAATAGTTGAATAGTACGCAAAAAAATAATGATGATGAGTACAGTCTGTGTGGTCAAAAATAATTCTGTTAAAATCTACATTTAAAAAAAAACATGTAATTATCTGACTTAACCACTGCAGGAATAGTGCGGGTGTGGTTTTATCTTTCATGTTCCATTGATGACACAATCTCATGCATTCATCACGGATTGTCGGCTTTTGGAGGTATCAGCCAGAGAAACTGTCCACAGACTGCATGTCTAATGTACATTATTTTAGCAATGATAGCCAAATGGGGGAACTTATAGCCTCATGCAGTTCTTCATAGACTTTAGTGTTGCTGCCATTGAAATTTTTTTTTTCTACCCCTTCATCACACTCAATCACCATATCACTCATAACAAATTGACAATGGGCCTCATAGGTCAGACTGTAGCTTTTTTTTAGTTTATAGTGAGGTCATTTGTAACCAGTGGTCAAAAACATTGATTCCGTTCCATGGTCATTTGATAATGTGCTTTGGTTTTTTTTAGAAAAACTAAGCAATACTTTTTTTTCCCAGTTACACTGCTGCAATCATACTGCTTAAAATATGTTATATAAAAATGTAATAGGGAATCTATCATTCATATGGCATTCGTTTTTTTATGTATGGTTTTTTCCTGCCATTTAGTTTTTGAATATGTACAATGTGATTTTTTTCTTTTTTCAAATCAAGACTAGAATTTTAAATTAATTTGATATACATACATATCAGGAGTGTGTTTTTAAATTAGCAAATCTATAATTTTTATTAATTAGAATTTCCTGTATCATATGCAATAAAAGTGTGTTGTTTTTTTTTCATTACAGCCATTAAATGTTCTAAATTAGTCTTCAATTACCATCCTAACGTATTTATTTTGAATTAGACTTTAAGAATTTAGAGAGTTTATTTTAACTTGTGTTAATTTCTCAAAATAATTTTCATAAAAAAACTGTTATGTATAATATCATCTTACTGAAATGTATCATTCCTTTCACCGTCAGGTCTCTTTACCTCGGCCACAAATAAGAACAGACTATCAGTGGTGACTCTCAATGGTACATCCACATCAACGTTACCACCTGACTCAAGAAAAAGTAAGTCTGTGCTAACTGACAAGACGACCATATAAATCCATACATTGATCTTCTCGGTGTCTTCATTATTGTCTTAAATTCACATAAAAGATTTTTTTTTTTTTTTTTTGTTTTTAGGGCTAAATTTTAATTTTACTCTTTAGTTGTTAAGTTCCCTTAACCCTAACGAACCGTTGGGGCAGATGAAGTGTAGAATTCATCTGTTTCTATAATCTCGGCATAAGAAGGGATGTGTAGTTTATCACAATGCCCAGCCGCCTTTACTTTCCCAACTTCAGTCAGGCACTCATTTAAAGCTGGGTGGAATTGTGAGATGACTTTGTACCAAATTTTACCAAGGATTGAACCCAGGACTCTCAGATCGACAGTTGAGTATCTACACCACTCGGCCATCCGTCCCAATTCTACTCTTACATCACAGAAAATTTTTTTTTTGTGTGTTATTATCTTTTTATACATAAATAATAATATCACTCATATTTATTTGATGATTGTTTACAAGTTGATGTTTGTTTTGTTGTTTTATATTTCTCAGACTCATATTTAAATGTCATCAACTCGAATGATAAGATTGACCTCAGTGACATCAACATCAATGCTCGAAAAATAAGCTTTGCTCCAAGTCCTACCATTCCAGAATACACTGTGCCACAGTCTCCTGTACTCTCTGAGAAATACTCATCATTGTCCAGCAGCACTCATCCTGTGTGCTATGATGAAATGACCTCTCCTAAAGGGGAGATTCTCCATGCACAACATTCTAAAGAAATATATTGTGAAGTGGCAAAAGGCAAAAAGCCCTTTTCTCGTTTGGAAAACTCTTCAGACCTTCACATTAAATCTGCCAAGTCCAATGTATTTAGTTCCGGTGATATCAAATTCAATTTTGAAGGCAGTGCTTCAAATGTTACTTACAGTAATGAGCCATCGGACTATGTTCATGAGGAACTAATTGAACCCAACTTTACATTGCCCCAGAAAGAGTTGCCCGATGATGTGCCAGAGAGCACACACACTAGGGTGGAAGGGGAGATTGACACCAGCCACATTGGGCCCGTTCAGATTATCAAGCTGAAGTTTGAAAGAACTGTGAGCAACACTTCGGATATTGAAAAAACTAACATCTGATGTGGCGGAACAAAATGATATATCATAAAAAGAAAGATATTTGGGTGAGTCCGGTGAATATTGAGTGATAATTCTCCTTAGTGCCTTGTATTAATTGTTTTATTTTGCTGTGTAACTCTTCCGAAAGCGGAAATGCTCTTATCTGCTCCAATCACGTAATTGGATTAGTTAAACAGTATTTCATTCTCATGGTATTTTAGATGTTGTACAAAACACTATGTGAAGGATACCTATGTGCTGTGCACTGGGCAATATGAACTTGGCTGGCCCTTTTATAAGGCATAAGACTAAACATTTTCACATGGACATAACTTGATGTGGCACCCCGGAGGCCGTTGGCCAAGTGGCTGGCACTGCCGTTGTGTGCTGGTAACTAGGTTGGTTAAAGGAGGAAAGTTTAGTTTATATGAAATGAAGAAATTTAATTTGATCCCTGGCTTGATTTAATGAACGTTAAATCAGTAAGACGCTGTTCATTATTTCCAAGTTAATGAAAAAAAAGAAACCAAAATCTTGTGTCTGTGCAATCAAATCAGATTGTGATACATATCCAGGTTTAATAAATCATGCAGCCCCGTAGTGTGAAAATTCTACAGCAGTGGCCAGGCAATAGCAGGGGGGGGGGCCAGGTAATACATTTTGATTAAGTAGAACAAATGAGAAGTGGGGCCAGACAAAACCCCGGGGAGCTGGCCCCCCCCACCCCACACGCTACGGGCCTGAAATCATGCGAGGTGTATCCTAGACATACAATCAGTAGGTCTGTTGTTTTAATTCCTACAGTTACTGGACTTAATAAAGGACTATGCTGTGCACGGGGGGGGGGGGATAAATGTTAGTATTAGAATGTTGTTATTTTTTTTAATAATTTTTCTATATTTGCTGCTGTTTACATTTTATTTAACACGAGACTTTTTTGATTGGGCATCATAGTTTAGACAAATGTTGAGATATTAAAATAGCGAACCTTCTGTCTTGTAAAATAACTCGCCATGTCGTGCCTATTCAGACTGCTGATCAAAAGAATAAGAAAATTTTTTATCTTTTAGGAAAAAACTTGGCATTCTACACCATGACAAATTTTGCTGGAAATTTTTTTATTTTTATTTGTAGATTTTTCCTGCAGTTATATTTGTTTGTAATTGCATACATAGCTGTAGCAGATGAAAATTGTTTTTCGTTTCATTTTGACTTGTCAAGCTTTAAATCTCTATTCTACTTTTGCCTAGGAGAATATGTATTTTACATTATATTAAAAACTATTTTCTTAAAGTACCTGATCCGTTAACTTACGCTGAAGGAATTCATAACCTAAATAGAGATATGTTTAATAAACTCTGTTGTTGAAAATTTGTTGTAATCATCCTTATGTTGTTTCGGGACCACATATTGTTATAACTGCTTGAGTCACACATTATCATTTCACAGATTTCACAGAAACCCCATAAATCTGAACTCACCATTAAAACTTGAAATTCAACATCTAATGTCATATCTGATTTGAGAATTTTCGAATGATAAATGTTTTATAATACAACATTTCACATTTAAAGTTTACTTTGTTTTTACTGGTAATTCTATAAATAAACTTCGCTGATGAATCATTCTATTTTCGTCAGCAACAATTGACCAAAGAGAACGTTATAATTATATTTCTGAAACGTTCCTCTTTATTGTGCCCAGTTGATGATTCAAAAAACTCAAAAGCCCAAACATTTTCTTTTGTGTGCGTCATTATGTTTAAGTTAAGTAATGACAGCCCAATCAACCGTTTATTTGAGTTTCATTCTGCTCCAACTTTTGAGTTAATTTAAACACATGTACTGATGCACATTGATAGGAATCGGATGTGGTTTGTGGGGTCTGGTGTGGGGGGCATTGCTGACTTTTGTATGCTACGAATCATGTCGCAGATTGAAAATTTTATTTTCTGATCTTTATGTGCCTTGTTGCTCTTTAAAATGAAAATACACACAGCGTCTGTTTAATAAAACAGATATCTCCTCAGAGATTAGATGTGCATCTCCCTGGACAATATTTAAACTTTGTTTATTACTTAGTCATTATCACAATATGTGCAATTAGAAAAAAAAATTCCCAATAACTCTAACTTTGATTTTTGTTTTATCTAGGTTAGTGCTCATTATACAAGTACAACTTTTGTTTTCATTTAAAAAAAAAAATAAAATCTAATGATTTAAAAAAAATGTTAAGCAAAATGTCAAGAAATTTTATCATTTCACTTTAATACATCATAACTCGTTTTATGAACAAAGCAAATATTAATTTATGTCTTTTTTTTTAAATACTTTTATTTTAAGGCTATTCTTGTTTGTTGCAATGTTTCCATTGTAATAATTGATGTAAGGGAGAAATTGGATAACGTGTACATTTTTTTTTTAAAATATAAAATAAACATTTTTCAATCATGACAACAAAAAGTGTTATTGTTATTGATACTGTGCTGATAGTGCTAAAAATTAAAAGTTCCCTTAGTCCTAATGGACCATTGGGGCAGAATGCATCTGTTTCTGTAGCCACTGAAAGGGGCTGTGGGGTTAGCACAACGCCCAGCCGCCCTCACTTCCCCAACTTTAGTCAGGTACCCATTTAAAGTTGGGTCTTCAGGATTGATAGTTTATTATGAATTATTTCAAGAGGAAATCCCTTCATAAGATCAGTGAAGTCCCTGTAAGGAACGGTTTTTGCAGTGCCCTCCATTCATCTCCACCATTGTGCAATGACCATAGAGGCACCGCGGGGGAGACATCAATTAGCATTGCTGTACTTCGTGCCCTGACAACTTTAGTACTCATTTGATATTAAGTGCATTATTCATTTTTAAAAAGTTCTGCATACAGATACATTAGATCAGGAATTTTATGTCAGATTTTACCTGTAAACGAAACGAGATTTTTTTTTTTGTAAACTCAATGATAATCTGTGTTAGCTGGTATTTTTGGTATTCATACAAACGTCTTCCTGATATTTTTGTTCTCTTTTTTTCCCCCACATATATTTCTGAGACAAAAAAAAACAACACAATATTTTATTATGTGTGGGGTCTGAGTTCATGAGGACTCCAAAGTTAATCATGTTTTCCTAGTTTTTAAATATAGCTGCCTTTCAAACTTTCCTATCGTAATTTATAGACATGGAGGCTAACAATTCAATATCACAAGGAAAAATGTACACCTTTCTGATACAGCTAGTGTGTTATGTACGCAGACCTAAGGGACATAACTCAGAGACATTTTCCGGTATGATATATATTGGGCTATTTCCCCTGTCTCGTCAATGTGGGGGGTTTCCTCATATCTCGCGGTCTTGGGGCGGTCGGTCGTATTAGCCTTGGTAATGCTAAAGGGCACACACACACAATGGACCTTTCATTTTGCAAGCCACAATGAAGAACAATCTCACCAGGGCCGGATTTATTCTTGATAAGGCCCTAAGCTATCTGAGATATGGGGTACTTTTTAAGTCCAGATATTATACGTCAGTGCTAAATACTCAAGTATAAATGACAATTGCTCACTCGGATAATTTTTTATTTGGGGGGGGGGGGGGCAGAAGCATAGCGAGAGGTGGGCAAGGGGGGCATCATGCCCCGGACGCTACTCACAAAGGAGCGCCAAATGGTATATTTTACATATAATATTATATGGTTTTCGAATGGGAAGGGGGGGCGCTAAAAAGGTATTATAAAGGTATTGTGCCCTGGGCACGAGTTAAGCTCGCTACGGTACGGGGGGGGCCGCCCCGTAGCGTGAAAATTCTACAGGAGGGGCCAGACAAAACGCAGGTGGGACCCGGCCCCCCCCCCTTCCCTCCCCCACGCTACGGGCCTGGGGGGCAAAAAAGTCGGGGCCCTTAGCTATAGCTTGTGTAGCCTATACGTAAGCCCTGCACTAAATCTATCGAAAGCAACTTCACAACACGGTAACCAGACACCTCATCATACGAGACATTTCATCATACGGACATTTCATCATACGAGACATTTTCATCATTGCAACATTTCATCATTGCAACATTTCATCATACGAGACATTTCATCATTCGAGACATTTCATCATTGCAACATTTCATCATTATAGGGTTAGGGTTAGGTAACTCCAATGATGAAATATTATGGTGGTGAAATACTATAATGATGAACTGCTATAATGTTAAAATGTGCAATGATGAATTGCTATAATGATGAAATGTTGCAATGATGAAATGTCTCGTATGATGAGATGTCAGGGAACCTCACAACACAAATGCGTTTGTCCAAATTTCTTGATTTTCATTCAAATTAAACTAAAAAAAGAAAGCATGTTTATCGTTTTTACTAATCAGAACCAAAAGATAAACCAAGTTAGTAATGGCGGATGCACCCCCCCCCCCCCCACGCTCTCCTTGAGGGCAAGCTGGCATACTTCATGTATGGTTAGTTTATACCTGGACTGCAAGAATGCTTGCTAGTAGACCAACGACCTTGAACTTGATTAATTACGGCCACATTACCGGCCACGTTAGGCCTGCTATCAGACGTCAAATCTTTCTCCCCCTACATCTCCCGCCCGCCTCCAAATCTGTGTCCACCTCCCTGTCCCCTCCTACTACACACGGTCTGTCTGGATTCACTCAAGCGTGATAGCGTGTCGGATCTCTCGTCTGGACTACTTCCCATGTTTTTTCTCAACGTACAACAAACAAACACACAAAAAAAAAAAATGACTAGAACTTGGACGATGGGATTTCGTGGGCAAATTTAATGAGATAATTGAAGGGCAAAGAACTCTGGGATACTAAAGATGTCTGGTCATACATTATAAGTATTAAGAAGATGATGGTAGGTCTATAGAGAGGGACAACCTACGGTTAATTACATCAGGCGGGATAATTGCAGTGATATCTCAAGCATTCATTGTTATTTAATTTCATTATTATTATTATTATTTGTGAAAATCGAATTAGACAATTAGAACCTCAGTTATTTGCTTAAAATCCACGACAGTCCGCCCCACGAGATAAAGGATTCTTTTATATTTTAATATAAAGGTCTTAGTGTGTATCAAACGAAATGAACAGTAAAATTGCTCACAAATAATAAAGTAAACACCGCCAATTTATTTTTAAGCTTGTGACGTTGCATGTGCTGCTTGCCGACAATGACCGACTCACTTAAAATACAAAGAAATAAAATGCAAAGAAAATATATTTTTATGCAACTTGGAATTATTTGCGAGCAACTTTACTGTCCATTTCGTTTAATACACCATTAAGTCTACGGGACTCACAATCTCACCATCATCGAGTAACCCTCTTAGGGACCGTCCAGAAAATACGTCACGCTCCAAGCGGGGGGGGGGGTGTTGTAAGAAAGTGTGATACTCTGTGACCGGGGGGAGGGTCAGGCCAAGTGTGACGTCACATTTTTAAAATATATTTTTTAATTGTATTTCTAATTACATTTTTTTTTAGTAAAACTTAATAGTTTTAAAAATAATTTTCAAAAATTTTGTGAAACAGCTGAATTAGTTTTATGTCAAAATAGCATGAAATGCATATCTTTTCAATTTGTTGTTCACAATTCCTCATGCTACTTAGGAGTTCATATTTCAACGTTTTACCTTAGAGATTATTTCCTCCTCCAATCCCAATCAACCAAACAACTGATGGACTCAGAGCTTCAGAAAGAGCAGATGCATATGCTTATAAATTTCCTTCATTGTTTGTGGTACACACTCTCAAATTTGATGACATTATGCCAAGATCAACAGGAGTTTTAAAAGTGCAACCATATGATCTTTATTGTCCATCTTTGCAGACCAGCTTACATAATCGAATTTGCAAAGTGTGTCACTTATACTTTGCCTCACAAACCCCGACTCAGATAAAACGCATCGCTTCTTGAAGGCAAAGAGAACTCGTGGCAATTATTAGCAGAATGGAAAATGTTTGTTTGTTTGAATAGTATAAACAAAAATAAAGTTCCTTTAGCCTTACAGGTCATGGGGGCAGATGAAGTGTAGAATTCATTCGTTTCTGTAACCATAGGATAGGAAGAAATCGTGTGGTTTGTACAACGCCAAGCCACTTTTTTCTCCCTTAAAACTAATGTCAGTACCAATTATAAGCTGGGTGGACTTGGGTGGCCCGGGGGGGGGGGAACCTTCCATTAAATTTTACATGGAAAAATGTCATTTGTTCTGACCGAGGATCGAGCCCGAGACTCTCAGGACGACATTCAAGCGCTCTACGCCGCTTGGCCAATGCCTGCTCAAATGTACTGTAGAAGGCATTAATGGCTACACAATAGCTAATGTAACCAGATTTAGTGTAAGGAAAAATAATACAAATAATGAAAATGTAGACCTATTTTTGTTTCAACGGGAGTCCCCCACATACAGTGACCAGTGGGATTTTAGTCACATTTTCAATGGATAATAAAAATGGGTGACCACTACTTTGTCACTATCAAGGGGAGGGGGACATTTTGACCATTTTAGTATATTTAGACAATAAAAAACTATCAACTCCGCAATGCTCCGCATATGGTCCTATGAAATCTAGGATCTGGTTTATGTGGGATATTTTTTTTTAAATTGCTTTAGTTTAATCTGTATATTTTTATATAGTCTTTTTATTTACTTTACGTTCATTGTTTACTGTGTCATTGTTCACTGTGTCATTGTTTACTGTACCATTGTTTACTGTAACATTGTTTACTGTGTCATTCTTTACTGTTCTATTGTTAACTTGCTATTGTTTACTGTACTATAGTTAACTGTACCATTATTAACTTACTATTGTTAACTGTACCATTGTTAACTGTACCATTGTTTATCTGTATGTTGCTGACAGTATTTGTATAAAGAACCGGGCTGAAATCGTTTAAAACGACAAGAGTCGAACCCCAGCCATACAGCCCCGTAGCATGAAAATTCTGCAGGCCAGGCCAAAAGCGGGGGGGGGGGGGTAGAAAAAAATGTTACTAAGTAGAGCAAACAAGCGGGGGGGCAGACAAAACGCGGGGGTGGGGGGCGGCCCCCTTGTCCCCCCCCCCCACACGCTATGGGCCTACAGCCCTATGGCTCTGAACAGAAACTAGGCCATCATCGCTGTGTGTCCTGGGCCGGGCAGTTCATCATTAGAGAAATCCGAGATCACCGGACATTGGAAAGATCAAACCGCCGCGCGCGACTACAAAAGTTATCCTGATGACCCTTACTTGCACCCCGTGGCCTTGACCTCGGGAGGTCATTTAAGCTAACCAGACTTGCAGGCTGACCGCGCTGTGGGAAAGAACGGGGTTGTGGGGTTGGGGGAGGAGGGGGAGAGAGAGAGAGAGAGGGAAGGTGCATCTGCTGTTTGAGTAGGTCGCGTGCAGTTGGTCACATCTGTAATTTTGTGTTATTCACCCCCTCCCCACCCCATCCTTAAACACAACACACACACACATAGTCACACACACACACAATGTCCGGCTTTTCGTCCACATACTCTGAGACTGGTCACTTGACAAACAAACAAACAAAAAAAAAGAGTGCCCCCACCCCCCCACTCACCCTCCCAGGGGTTGAACTGAACGAGTGAATGACTTAAGGAATTACCCTCCTGTACGCGCTGTCCCTCTCGACTTTGTCTGGAGTGTTTTGGATATAGATATGCTGTAATATGGAGGGGGGGTGGGTGGCGGGGGGGGGTAGTAGAAGGGGGAAGGTGTGCTCAGAGCCGGCCTTAGTTCGATTTGACCGATTGCTTTAAATTGCGGGGGACCCCGAATATTTTCAAAAGTTGATTATCCAGCTCAGTCCGGGCCTCTAAAATTCGCCGGGCCCCTGGGCATTTGCCCCACCCTCTCAGCGGCACTGGATCTAGGTTGTCGCCAAGCACCTCTGTCCATATGACAGGTTCTACATGAATACACTTTATTATGTTACACTTCATATAACGTCTGAAAAACCATTTCCTGTCTATCCGTGTTTCCCAGCTAATAATAGCTCATTAGTGATAAAAGGAAATTTCCATTCATAATTTAGTTAAAATCAGTGGCACTACGAGTTTTCAAAAACGGAGTGGCTACGGTTTCTGTCCCTGACAGAACCCGTATTTTTTTACTTCGGGTACCAGCCATAGATAATATTGCTCCACACCCTAACCCTAACCCTATCCCTATCCCTAACCCTATCCCTATCCCTAACCCTAACCCTATCCCTACCCCTACCCCTACCCCTACCCCTATCCCTATCCCTAACCCTAACCCTAATCCTGAAAAAAAAATTATATATGCCATGTTCCTTATACCCTAATATAATGGTTTTGGCTGGTGCCGGAGCCACTGCGTTTAAAAAAAAAACTTATGTGATTCTTTTGTTTTGACTTATTCGAAGATTGGATTATTTATTCATTTCGATTCAACAATTTATTCCCTCCATTATTTTTGTTTTGATCTGTGTGGTTTCTAAATATTTTTTTTTTGCATGTTCTGTGGGGATGTTTGGTTAGTATTAGTATAACTAGATGGGTCACATTTTTTTTTTTACTTTTAACGTAGTTCGCTGGGATTTGAACCCGCGTATCACGTCCTTCGTGCTTTATCACCAGCGCCGTAGCCTAATAGATAATGTTACTGGTGAGGGGGTCTGGTGCCACACATTGCATCTATATTTTTCCTGTTGAAATGGCATGGTATCTCTCTCTCTCTCTCTCTCTGTCTCTCTGTCTCTCTCTCTCTCTCTCAGTCTCACTCTCTCTCTCTGCCTCTCTCTGTCTCTCTGTTTCTCTCTCTCTCTCTCACCACTCTCCACTCATACGCCCTAACGGAAGTTCTTAGAATCGCACACAATGACAAACATAACACGCGATAATCATAGAAGTAGGTTTGGCCGAATCAGGTAACTCCGCCCTCTATGAATAAGAAAACAACTTCTGGCGTAGAGAGAGAGAGAGAGAGAGAGAGAGAGATTGAGAGAGGAGGGGGGCATATTCCAATCAAACGTTCAGTGTCCGAAAAAAATCAGCTTTGCGCACGGTGAATGTGTCAGATTTTTTTCAACCAGTTAAATTAACGCGATCAAACTTCTATGTAACACTGATTTAAAAACTAAACAACATTCAGAGGCCTAACTAGGGAGCGGGAGGGGTTCTTCAAATTCGTAAGGCCCCCCCGGGTCCCAGCGCGAGGGGGCCCCCAAACATTTTTTTACATTTAATATAAAGTATATTATCTCATGTCATGATGTCGAATGTCAAAATGCGGGGGGCCCCCAAACATTTTTTTTTTACATTTAATATAAAAGTATATTTATCTCATGTCATGATGTCGAATGTCAAATGCAGGGGACCCCAAACTAGTCAAACCCCCGGGGGCACCCATATCCCTAGGTTCGGCACTGTTGATATGTCTCTATTTTTTCTAAAAGGCCTAACTTTTTATTTCTGCCTGGGAACGTCAACTGACACCACATGCACGCCCCTTCCCCCCCGTGTGTACAGTGGTTGCAGGGGCGTTTAGTCGATAAAGGGGTATAAATAACAGTCGTGATAAACAACGTGAGCTGACCAGTACTCATTACTGTAATAATGACCGCTGTTTACTTTTTATTTTATTTATTTGTGTTTTTTTTTTTACTTACTGTCTTTTTCTAGGCACCAGTATCATCCATGGGCAAACTACTGCCCGGTGCGCCGAATCCAGCCCACGTGACCAGAGGCGTACCTAGGGTGAGGAGGTGAGTGGGGGGTCCAAATTTGAAAGTCTCCGCGGGCCCCAGCTTGAGTGGGCCCCCCCATTAAATATCTCATGTCATGGTGTCGAATGTCAAAATGCACGGGGGCCCGAAAGAGGCCAAAGCCCCCGGGCCCCATTTCCCCTAGGTTCGGCACTGCACGTGACTGTTTAATCCGGACCGCCACTCGGTTTAGAGTGAAGCACAACATTAGCCTTGTATGTTACGACGTTTATCTTTCATTTATATTAGTTCATAGCAACACTCACCCCCCACCCCACACATGCACATATTCCGGCCCACACGTCAAAATGTAAGGCCTACGAACCCAATATGGCCCGCGACTCAAAAAGTTTGCCCACCCTTACACCAGGGCCGTTTTAAGGTCAAAGTCGTAAGCCCTAGGCACTTTCAAAGTCGTAGGCCCTCCCCGATTTCATTTTTTTAAATATTTTCTCAAGAATGCACTTGTTTTCACTTTATGTTCTGGCTTTCGTGGGCCTTTGAAAGGTCCGTAGGCCTTAGGCACAGTGCCTACTATGCCTATAGGATAAAGCGGCCCTGCTTTACACTACATTATTTTGACTATATAAAATTTATTGAATAATGTTTTCATTCTCGAATACCTTTTTAACATACAACGTGAACTTATTGTGCCCGAGAAATTAATCTGTTAAGTTAAGATGTACTATTAACCCCTGACCTTTTAAAAATATTTTAATTGGGGGGAGATATATATTTTTTTAAAGGAGATAATTATTTAAAAAAAAATAACACGTAACACCCCAAAGAGTGTTGGTTCCTGTTTCTGGCATCCACTTCCTGTGATAGTGGCAAACGTCACTCACTCAAATGACAACAGGCTCCGTTTTTCAAACAAGCTCTTGTCGTTTAGCTTTATCACTAGACGTGATATTTACTAACCAAGAAAATATACCTTACATCATAAACAAACAAACATTGCCTTTAACTACTTTAAGTGATATTTTTATGATGCCGAAAGTTTATCAAGTTTTTTTTTCTTTTTTATGTGTCCTGTAATCGTGGCAAGCAGAAACCGCTACATTATTATTATGGTTCAAATGTATGCAAAACACCCGGAGCTTGTGTAATATAGGCAAACATGGGGCTCACAAGTGTAGATC
This sequence comes from Bulinus truncatus, assembly GCA_021962125.1. Taxonomy (NCBI): domain Eukaryota; kingdom Metazoa; phylum Mollusca; class Gastropoda; family Planorbidae; genus Bulinus; species Bulinus truncatus. Next base: position 359,507 of record JAGDYQ010000385.1, read on the forward strand.
TACGTAAATTGGGGGTAGGGGTGGAAGAGGCATCTATCCATGAATTCCTGGGGCTCCTTACAGACTATGACATCGGAGCATCTCTGGCCACTAATTGTGTGTTATCAGCAAAACAAATAAACTAAACTTAAATCGACTGGGCCCCCTCCTCCCCAACCAGGCACGCCGAGAGGGGGCAGGGGTGTCATTGCCAGGGGCCCGCATATGTAGGGGGCCCGGCCGCCCTGACCATGTCAATTTTCATGACATGTGCTTATTAAGGGGCCTGCAATGATGGCGTCCTGCCTGGGGCCCGTGTTGGCTCTCGGCGCCACTGCCCCCAACAGGTCTTGGGTGACACGGTAGCACTTTGGTTCTGTTTCCCCGTGGTGCCTCCATGGTAATTGCAGTCTCTGCTATGGTTAGACTGAGGGGAAAACACAACAAAAACTAACCTAATGTGCTCTATAGATTACCTAGTGATAGATTCCGAAATTTTATATATGCATGTATATAAAAAAAGACAAAATTTCAGTTGTTTCAAATACATTGGCCTATTTCTTTCACGGGAGTTTGTATCAACATTTTCCCGACATCACCAGTTTTGCTATTTTTGTTAATGATCGTGTTGGCTGAAGTCCGTAGCGTAAATCAATATTAAAAATATGTAAAATGTATTTTCCATGATATTGTGAGTGGTTGTATTATTTGAGCTCAGCAGAATGTTTGTAAGAACACATTCACATATGCACCATCACAGACACACTCATTACAGATACACTATCACAGACACACTCATCACAGATACAATCATCACTCACACACTCATCACAGATACACTCATCACAGACACACTCATCACAGACACACTCATCACTCACACACTCATCATAGACACACACATCACAGATACACTCATCACAAACTCATCACCAGGGTTGTTAATATTGCAATATTGTATTGGTATTGGTAGTATTGCCAATACTTTTTAAGTATTGGTACGATATTGCAATACTTCTTGAAATTTGATATTGGTATTGGTATTGCCAATACTTATTTTTGATATTGGTATTGATTTTAACCAATACTAAAAGCAATATTCAATAAGTTCTCTGCAACATTGGTTGTGAATAAAGCGAATATAATAAACTAGTCATTCCGCGGCGTAAAATACGCCGCCCCCTTATCAATCAATATAGTTACTGCAATTTTATTTTTAAATCCATTACGGGGAATCCGCTTCTAGCAACAAGAGAACCAATTGATTATCACGCGAACTGTGCGTGATACAGTTCATTCAAGGCTCTCTTGTGTCATTAGAACTTAAATAGGTCAATGTGTGATTGCAGAAGAAAAATTGCAGAAGAAAGCGAGCGAAGATGATGAGCTTTCCAACTATACCAGACTCGATTCCGTACTACCGGTACATTTTTTAGAATCGCTGGTTTGAAATGGTGTTTTTTCCCATCTCGAGAAAAAACACGTACATAATATAAAAGGTATATTTATGACTTTACCAAACGATTCCTGAGATATTTTTCCCACAAGAAACTATCATAATTGAAAAAATCGACATTTTGACCCGTGGAGTACCAAGGCCTACAGTCTCAGGGTAAGTTTTATATTTTTCTTGTTGCTTTAACCTGTTTCCCGGCAGTGTTCATAAAATGGAACATGCCCCGAATCAGGCCCGTAGCCAGGAATATTGGATTGGGGGGGGGGCGAAGACATTTTCGGGGGGGGGGCGAAGAAATTTTTTTTTCGGGGGGGTGCTGAAGAAATGATCGGGGTGGATCTAGACAACTTTGACGGGGGGGGGCCAAAATATTGACCCCCCAGGGGGAGGGGGCAAAATTGTTTTCATTGTTGAAAATTGGTCTTAGAACAAAAAATAATTCGATAATTTAATGATGTATTACCTAAACTTGCGATTAATTAACAAATTAATATGAATTTATACTTTAGACAAGATATAATGCTGGCCTTTGCTGGGTCATGTGACTCATGTCACCATTCCACTACCCATGCATGTGTCATGTGTCTGCCAACTATAATTATACTATGTAACGTTTTGTTTGTTTCAGAGACATTAAACCATGGCAGATCACGACACTTCCGCAACTTTACAGATTATATCATTGCCTCAACAAGTGTCCAGTGGTAGCAGTAGTTTATCTGTGCCAAAAAAAAGAATACTTCCAGTACATTGGTCCAGCTGAAAAGGCAGGCAATTCGCTGTATCGTTGTGAGAAATGTTCATTTGGTGGCCAACAAAAGTCAATATCATGTGTGAACACATCTCGTCAGAATCTTAAGAAACACATTGCAGCTGCGCACCCCGTCATGTCTTACCAAATTCAGCAAACTTTGTGATGAACTGTGGCAGGAGAAGTGTGGTACGAAACGTCACAGTGAACAATTACATGAAAATAACTCAGGATCTCAAATGATACAGACAAAGCTAGAATCCTGTTCAGTGCTGACTCAACAAAAGCTTGATAGTTTTGTTGTAGATTACATAGTGGACAGTGTTCTATCTGTGCATCATGTCAACACTGACTCTTTCCGTCGTCTCATCCACCAAATCACACAAGGCCGACTGTATCCAGCATGTCGACAAACCGTAACAATGCAGTTGGAAGAACGTTTCAAGTTAAAGAAACGAGAACTTAAAGAAACACTATGTACGGTGAATCGTGTTTGCACTACAGCAGACTGCTGGACGTCTCGGAGGCGCAGCTTTTTGGGAATAACCGTGCATTGGTTAGATAATCATACCCTGTCACGAAAGGCTGCCTGTCTTGCTGTTCGTCCAACTAAAGGGCAAACATACTTACGGATTTAATAGCAAAAAGACCCTGGAGGAGATCTTTGAAGAGTATGAGTTGCAAAAAAAGATATGTTTCACTGTCACTGACAGTGGGTCAAACTTCATAAAAGCATTCCGTCTCTTTTCAGTTGATGAGTCTGAAGATAGCAGCGTGGAAATGGATCATAATGGTGAGGACAGTTCTGACGATTCAGATATTCAGTATCAGGAGATTGATGAGACCTTGAATCCAACAAGCAGTGTAGATGATGATCAGATCCTGTATCACCTTCCGGCACATTGGAAGTGTGCCTGTCATTTGCTCAGCCTTGTAGCAACAAGTGACTGTGCCAAAATTGCGGACCCACTTTATAAGAGAACATCAGTTCAGACATTTTCAAAGTTGACAGCACTCTGGAATAAACAAAACCGATCAGTTGTAACTTCTGAAAAGATCAAGGATTCACTTGGTATGCTTTTGGTAACACCTGGTGAAACCCGGTGGAATTCAATATATGATGCTGTCACCAGAGTTAACAACATTCTCTGTGTAAGTGACATGGAAGTTAAGTTTGACAAACTTTGTGATGAGCTTGATATCAAAAGACTACAGCCTGTACAGAAAACATTTGTTAAAGAGTATGTTGCTGTTATGAAGCCTGTTTGCTGTGGACTTGATATTTTGCAAGGTGAAGCTAAAAAAGACATTGGACTTGGTTTCCTTCTACCAACACTTGTCGTGATGAAGGCTCAGTTAAAAGTGTTTCTTGATCATGGAAAGAATGATCGGCTCGTAGTTTGTTCTCCATTAGTTTCATGTATTTTGAATGCCATCGATAGAAGATTTTCAAACATGCTTGACAGCATTGATGCTCAGCTGGCATCCGTTGTACATCCCAAATTCAAGTTGGACTGGATGGATGAGTGATTTGCAGCGTTCGCATCTTATTGAAGTACTGAAGAGACGCGTTTCACAATCACTATTGGTTGCTACGACTGATCAGAAAGCAACGTCGGCTGCTGATGGTACAGATAATCAGTCAGACTTCTTCGCTGTATTGTCAGCCAGACGACATCGTGTGAATGATTTACCTGATGTGAATCAAGAAATTAATAATTACTTGGCAGACACTTCAGACAGTATTGCATCATTGGATGCATATCCACATATCCGTAAAATATACATAGACCTGAATACAGGACTTCCTTCAAGCTCTGCTGTTGAAAGGCTGTTTTCATTAGGAGGACGAGTATTTTCCCTCTTCGTTCACGACTGAGCACTGCGCATTTTGAAATGGTTACTTTTCTTCGCCTGGCTAAGTGGTAACTGCCAGTTAGGTGGCGTTAGCATGTGAACTCTACTGGAATTCATCGTTAGTTTTCCAGATGTAATGCAATCCACTGACTCGGTCTGACTGCTTTAACTATAGTGTGATGTTGAACTGTTTATGTATCATTTGCTTTTCTATGAGTCATTTGCTTCATTCATCCATCCATCCATTAATTCATTCATTCATTCATTCACAATATGTGTACATCATACATATTAAAAATCTTGTTGCTTTTGTATGCCGACTTATTTAATAGTAGTTTATTATGTTGTCAAAGACTTTTGGATGCTTTGGGGGAAACTGATGAAGCACATGTTAACTATTGAACAAAGTTTGGTTAAAATACATCATCTAAATCAGCCAAAAATGTTGTTATCGTTTATCGATGTAAGTGATATAGAGCAATGAATTACGTATTTGCATTTCATTCGTTGAATGACCCAAATATTGGTATTGGCAATAATAAATTAATATTGGTATTGTTATTGCAATACTGGTTTTAAAATTGTGTATTGGTATTGCAATACTGGTTTTAAAATTGTATTGGTATTATTGCCAATACTTTTTTAGTATTGTTAACAACCCTGCCATCACTCACACATTCATCACAGACACACTCATCACAGATACACTCATCACAAACTCATGAAACACTCACTAGACACTTCACACACAAAGCCGGTATCTCCAGTACATCCTTTAAACTACACACTGCATTTATTCAGACCGAACCCCCCCCCCCCCCACACACACGTGCCCTCCCCTTTGCCAACATGCTGTACAACGCAAGCAGGTCTGGACATGTCCCATCGTCCATCCAATACCCCCTACAATACTGTATTGTAGAAGGCATTGGTCCAGCACGGTATGACCAAAGCGTGGCTTGAAACAATTCGCCCCGTCCCTCCCAACGCCACCACCCTACTCCTCCCTCCCCCCCCTCCTCTCCCCACCTTTCTCATACACGCGACCACCCTCGGACTTCCGTGTCCACCACACCCTCCCTACCCCCGCCCTTTCTGCCTTCAGCTCCTCTTAAGGCCATTTGCGTAACGGCTGTAATTAGTCACTAGGGGTGGGGGGGGGAGTTAGAAGAGAGGGGAGGGGTCGGGGAAAGGGGGTGTATAGGTACTTTCTTTGTTTGACCGTTTGACCAAATTAGTGGGTGGGGGGGGATAGAGTCTAAAATAAAAAAAGGGGGTAGAAGGGAGCAGGGTCCACATGTCTGTATTCGTCCCTGATCAGTTTGGGGCGTCCCTCTGTTAAGAGTTGGCAACAAAACTTTTAATGGATTAATTGACAAACAAAAAAAAGTTTAACGAAGAAACACAGATACATCAGAATTAACGAAACAAAATATAATTACTTTCCTTATTTGTGGCCTGTATTTTTTTCGGATATTCCCAAAATGGCATCTGGATACGGAACCGGTATGTATTTTTAATCTCCTTTTTTTGAGTTCTCAAATTAAATTTATATTAAATACTATATACATGACTTATCAGGAGTTCCCGCGCATGGCGCCAACGTTAGCCGCATCCAGGTTTATCATTACAATAAAAGTTACCGCATGATTGATTTAATTAGTTTCATTAATAACTAAAAAAATTCTGATGATAAAAAAATAATAATTTTCACTAAAAGTAAAATCAATCAAGATTCACAGAAGGTCTGCATTCTATTTTAATATTTATTGTCATTTCTTTCTGCGTGAAATTATGCCAAATGTTCTTACTACCCATGGGTAAATCTAAACTTTCGGAAAAGTCGATTCCTGCACTGAAAAATATTTTTGTTGGAACTGATTTTGAGCAGTATTACAGTATGGACTCAGAATTTCATTTATATTTTGTCACACTTTTAATTAAATTTATTATTTTGAAAAAAACGACAAAAAAATTAATCTACAGAAAATATTTTCTTAATTTTTTTGTTTCATTTATTTAATTATTGAGATTTTTATTAAGTAGGTCATCTGTATGAAAACTTACGCGTCACTAGTCAAGTGCGCATGTCCAGTTGCGTCACGTTGCGCAAGACCGAAATGGAAACTGAGTAGAGTCAGCAGATGGGTGGGGGGAGGGGGAAACATGGTCAGACTTGACTGGCCAGGGCTTCCATTGGTCTCTTTTTTTTCCATAGCTTCATTTCGTGACCGGCCTTTGAATTGATCGCGCTGACCTACTTAGAAAGCGTCGATTTTTCGTTAACATAATTACTACGTCTGCGATTTGTAACATTTGTCTTCAGAACATAACTTTTGTTTGAAATCTGAAAAAGTTTCCCCACAAAAAAAAATCACCCTGCCTCTCCGTACAATCATATAAATTTCTGGTATATTAAGAAGTGAGTATAAAGATGATGAGATAATTTCCAGAAATAATTGTTTCTACTAGCCGCGTTGATTTTTTTTTTTGCTTGTTTTGGTAACTGGACACCTAAAGCCTAATGTTATTTTCATCAACGAACAACGCATTTCTATCATGTAAAATATTTTTTCATCACAAAAAGATAACACCATCTTTTTTGTTAACTATTTGCACAGCCAAGTTTACCTTGAATTGGGTCAACTTTTTTTTTTAAAGTTTTTAAATAGGCTATGTGTGTGTGTGTGTAGCCTTACCCCAACTTACGGCAATATAACAAATTGGTTAATGACAATTTCAAAGTTTTTTGAATTTGCAGTGATAAATCTTTGCGATTTTTTTTTTCTGTTCGATGTTAAAAAATAAATTGGGGGGGGGGAGGGTGATTAGGCGGGATAATCTGCTCTGTACGACTGTAAGGGGAGGATACTTAAGTCCACTGCACTTTATATTTCTAATTTTTCTTTGTATTTCTTAATTGTCCGAGGGGATGGGTTGGTGGGGAGGGGCTGAATTAAAAACTGCCCAGCCGCTTGAGTGTCTTCAGTGGGGGTTTCCATGACAACCTTGTTACAACAGCCTTTGGTAGTTCTAGTTGTTAGTCATCGTGGTCGAGAGTAGAGTAAGTGGGACTGAGGTGGGTGTGGTGGAGGGGGGGAGGTTGTTGGTCGTACTGAGGGAGTAAGGGAGGGAAGACGTTGGCTGTCTGTGATCTCCACTCCACCCCCCCCCCCCAAACCCCATCGCATCGCCCCTGATTCTTTTCATTACCTGCTACACAATGAGTTTGTTACATGACCGGACATGGCGGGGGGGGGGGCTGTCCATTGTACAAAAAAATCTTTGGAAATCATCTTCAAAAGGGCCGCCGAAAAAACACTTTTTGACTTGACGACGGAAACACTTTTTTTGACTTGATTGAAGTCAATGACCGTGAAAATGTGCATTAAAACACAACGGTCAAACTGTGTTGTGATTGGTTGGTTCGTTAAATAAAAAAAATAGTGAGCATTTACTGGCTAGTATAAACTAGGGACAGCCAATAGGATTTTACCTAAGTTCCAACATTTATATATATATGTATATATACAGGGACGGTCTTAGGCCGATTTGACCCAAATTCGACCCCCATACCTGGCAAGGACCCATCAAATTTACATTTAGCATATCACTCTCAGTCATGGCTCTTGTTACAGCAGGCGAGTGCCCATCGCCCCTTAGTATTTGAGAGGCCCTACCAGGCACGCCGATGGGGGGGCAGGGGGGTCATTGCCGGGGGGCCCGCATCTGTAAAGGGGCCCGGCAGCCCCGACCATGTCAATTTTTTTAACGACTTATTGTTTATTAAGGGGCCCGCAATGATGTCCTGCCCTAGGGCCCGTGTTGGCTCTCGGCGCCACTGGGCCCTACAGAGCCCAATTTCTCAAAGGCCCAATATTTTCTTCAGCGCCCGTGGGCCTCAACATCCACAAATCCGCCTCTAATTGTGTGTAGGTCTACAAATGTAATATTTATAATTGTTTATTGTTTGTTATTTATTTTTAAGAAAAAAATGTGTTTGGATGCGCCAGGAATATTTTAAAGAGTCAAAAGCTTGTAACTCGTAGGCCTACTGTGTAAATCTGACTCCGGTTACCCTAAATCCTACTTGTTATCTCAATGACCATCAATGGGTGAACCATTGCGAAAACTATATATATATATATATATATATATATATATATATATATATATATATATATATATATATATATATTTAGGTATATATACAGGCGGCCCTCGACTTTCGCACAATTCTACTTTCGCACAATTCGACTTTCGCACAATTCGCTATTTCGAACAATTTTTTTTTAAATATATTTTTTTAAATGTGTTTTTTAGAATCGTCCATAAAAGCGCTAGTTAAGTAATTTCCGACTGTTGCCGTATACCCGGTTTACGGAATTTCCGGTCTATACCCGGTCCTTCTCACAGATGAAATAGTTAGCCTAGTGAATGAACTTAACTTGGATGTCACCAAATGTAGATGTTAATGAGTTGATTGAATCTCATTCAGAACCTCTGTCAAATGAATACTTAATCGAGCAACAAGAATTAAGTGAAATACAAAATAAAAGTGAGAAAGAAGCTGATAAAACCAACAAGATTTTGTCAATCAAAAATATGCACCTTGAGAAATTTAGCGCTATAATGGAAGAATGTGACGACAACGGAGAACGCGTATCTCAAATACGTAGGGGGATTGAGAAAGATGTAGCATGCTATAGAACCCCCCCCCCCCCCCCCCCCCCCCCCCCCCCCCCCCCCCCCCCCCCCCCCCCCCCCCCCCCCCCCCCCCCCCCCCCCCCCCTCTGTATCAAGAAAAAAAAAAGGCGGTATTCAATAACTCTGGATAAGTTTATAAAGAAAACACCTGAAAGTACATAAACACGCATGTATAAATTAAGCATGTATATGTCAAAAATTTATACACAGTGCTATTTTTCTGAAGAAAAAAAAAAGATACCGGAACGCCGACGTTTCATAAAGAAATGACACTGAAAATAGCCCAGTAATAAAAAAGTCTTCGGAAAAGAAGGTGCCGGAACGCCGTTCCGGGTCGTTCCGCCAGAAAAAAAAAGCACTGATTATGTATATTGGGAATGATTTGAAAGAATGCCATAATGCGGCCAATACGACTTTGAGACTCTGGTGAGATATTTACCTAAATGTATTGGCACTGAATATGACTTACTGCTGTTAAAATAAAAAAAAATATATTTACACACGTGTATGTGTAGAGTATTCTTCTTCTCTTTTGTGGAGCCTCCATATTTTAGCCAAAGAAAAACGAAGAAAATTAGAACCATCGAAATAACATTAAAGATTATCTAGAAAGTTATTTCCGCCAGAAAAAAGAACACTGAATACAATACAATACTAATGTTTAAGTGAATAATTGTTAGCTAAGCCTATGTGTATAATGGCATCATATTATTAGTGCTGCACTTTGGAGACATTTATTTATCCAAAAAAAAAAAACAACAGCTGAAATTTACGTAATTTTCTATAATTTTGAATAGATCTGTCCGTTATTTTTTAAATGACACAAATTGAAAAAAAAAATATTGTTTACTGTCTTTTTATTTTCAATCACGATAAAAGCGATTTTGTTCGGTTCTTGTTAGTCAACCCATATCCCAGGCACCACCCACCCCAATTTAAATCGTGGATATTTGAACTGATCATGTTTCAACTATCGATAGCAGTCTTTTTAGTAACTTTATATAGTAAAATATGTATTGATGATTTGGTCTGCCCCCTGGTTGCGCCACTACCTAATACTAATCAAATACCATACTATTGAAACAACAATTATAGTGGCTCTTTAAAAACTGAGAAAATTGTAAATTATAACTTTTGTCTCTTCCGTCTCAAAAGGTTGCCGACCTCTGTTTTAGACCATTCCAGATATTATTTCCCCCACTATGTCTGGATTATTTTTCTGAGAAAAGAGTAGGCAGTCCTGATTCCAATAGATAAGTCGAAAAAAAAATATTCAGGAGCATAGAACTAGTCGACACGGCTTGAGTCCACTGACATTGCTAACTTCATTTCTTTGACCATATTCCACTTCGCCAATGCTATCAAAAAAAAACCCACAAAACTACTTGGGATGAAACGAAAAAAGTCACAAGCGAAGCGAATCAACCTACCAGCATCAAATAAGTCACACAAATACAACAAGAACAAAAACAAAAAAAAGTCACATAAAACTTATGATAAAACTTCTAATTGGCCCATCACATCCCAGGCAGATAACAACCCTTCAATCCCTTTTCCTTGTATGGTCTTCGGAAAGGCGGGAACATTTTCCTCCTCACGAGCTTCAGAAGAGAAAAGTAAAGACATTAAACTTCACGTGTGGAACCAATTGACGTATACAAAGTGAACATCACGGTCCATGAAAGAGGAGGAGGGGGTGGTGAAGGCATGTTGAGTGAGAAAGAGAGAGAGTGGGGAGAGTTGAAAAGAATGAATACTTTTTTTTAAATTTGAAACTAAAATTTCTTCGTTTTTGTTTGCATTGCAAGGTTCGCGATTGTCACTTCCGATTCAAATAAATATTTTGATGTAGCAGCATGTTTGTGTATCTCGATACTGTAGTATATATATATATATATATATATATATATATATATATATATATATATATATATATATACATACAGGCGGCTATCGACTTTCGCACAAAATTGGTTCCTGAAAGTGTGTGCAAATGTTGAATGTACGAAAGTAGGGGGAAAAAAAAAAGTTCAAAAATTTTGTTTTAAAATATTTATTTATCGATAATAGGAACATAATATTTGAAATTTTTATTTTGACATATACATGCTTAATTTATACATGCGTGTTTATGTACTTTCAGGTGTTTTCTTTATAAACTTATCCAGAGTTATTGAATACCGCCTTTTTTTTTTCTTGATACAGAGTTCTATAGCATGCTACATCTTTCTCAATCCCCCTACGTATTTGAGATACGCGTTCTCCGTTGTCGTCACATTCTTCCATTATAGCGCTAAATTTCTCAAGGTGCATATTTTTGATTGACAAAATCTTGTTGGTTTTATCAGCTTCTTTCTCACTTTTATTTTGTATTTCACTTAATTCTTGTTGCTCGATTAAGTATTCATTTGACAGAGGTTCTGAATGAGATTCAATCAACTCATTAACATCTACATTTGGTGACATCCAAGTTAAGTTCATTCACTAGGCTAACTATTTCATCTGTGAGAAGGACCGGGTATAGACCGGAAATTCCGTAAACCGGGTATACGGCAACAGTCGGAAATTACTTAACTAGCGCTTTTATGGACGATTCTAAAAAACACATTTAAAAAAATATATTTAAAAAAAAATTGTTCGAAATAGCGAATTGTGCGAAAGTCGAATTGTGCGAAAGTAGAATTGTGCGAAAGTCGAGGGCCGCCTGTATATATACCTTATATAATATATATATATATATATATATATATATATATATATATATATATAGTTTTCGCAATGGTTCACCCATTGATGGTCATTGAGATAACAAGTAGGATTTAGGGTAACCGGAGTCAGATTTACACAGTAGGCCTACGAGTTACAAGCTTTTGACTCTTTAAAATATTCCTGGCGCATCCAAACACATTTTTTTCTTAAAAATAAATAACAAACAATAAACAATTATAAATATTACATTTGTAGACCTACACACAATTAGAGGCGGATTTGTGGATGTTGAGGCCCACGGGCGCTGAAGAAAATATTGGGCCTTTGAGAAATTGGGCTCTGTAGGGCCCAGTGGCGCCGAGAGCCAACACGGGCCCTAGGGCAGGATGTCATTGCGGGCCCCTTAATAAACAATAAGTCGTTAAAAAAATTGACATGGTCGGGGCTGCCGGGCCCCTTTTGCAGATGCGGGCCCCCGGCAATGACCCCCCCTGCCCCCCATCGGCGTGCCTGGTAGGGCCTCTCAAATACTAAGGGGCGATGGGCACTCGCCTGCTGTAACAAGAGCCATGACTGAGAGTGATATGCTAAATGTAAATTTGATGGGTCCTTGCCAGGTATGGGGGTCGAATTTGGGTCAAATCGGCCTAAGACCGTCCCTGTATATATACATATATATATAAATGTTGGAACTTAGGTAAAATCCTATTGGCTGTCCCTAGTTTATACTAGCCAGTAAATGCTCACTATTTTTTTTATTTAACGAACCAACCAATCACAACACAGTTTGACCGTTGTGTTTTAATGCACATTTTCACGGTCATTGACTTCAATCAAGTCAAAAAAAGTGTTTCCGTCGTCAAGTCAAAAAGTGTTTTTTCGGCGGCCCTTTTGAAGATGATTTCCAAAGATTTTTTTGTACAATGGACAGCCCCCCCCCCCCGCCATGTCCGGTCATGTAACAAACTCATTGTGTAGCAGGTAATGAAAAGAATCAGGGGCGATGCGATGGGGTTTGGGGGGGGGGTGGAGTGGAGATCACAGACAGCCAACGTCTTCCCTCCCTTACTCCCTCAGTACGACCAACAACCTCCCCCCCTCCACCACACCCCACCTCAGTCCCGCTTTACTCTACTCTCGACCACGATGACTAACAACTAGAACTACCAAAGGCTGTTGTAACAAGGTTGTCATGGAAACCCCCACTGAAGACACTCAAGCGGCTGGGCAGTTTTTAATTCAGCCCCCTCCCCACCAACCCATCCCCTCGGACAATTAAGAAATACAAAGAAAAATTAGAAATATAAAGTGCAGTGGACTTAAGTATCCTCCCCTTACAGTCGTACAGAGCAGATTATCCCGCCTAATCACCCCTCCCCCCCCAATTTATTTTTTAACATCGAACAGAAAAAAAATCGCAAAGATTTATCACTGCAAATTCAAAAAACTTTGAAATTGTCATTAACCAATTTGTTATATTGCCGTAAGTTGGGGTAAGGCTACACACACACACACATAGCCTATTTAAAAACTTTAAAAAAAAAAGTTGACCCAATTCAAGGTAAACTTGGCTGTGCAAATAGTTAACAAAAAAGATGGTGTTATCTTTTTGTGATGAAAAAATATTTTACATGATAGAAATGCGTTGTTCGTTGATGAAAATAACATTAGGCTTTAGGTGTCCAGTTACCAAAACAAGCAAAAAAAAAAATCAACGCGGCTAGTAGAAACAATTATTTCTGGAAATTATCTCATCATCTTTATACTCACTTCTTAATATACCAGAAATTTATATGATTGTACGGAGAGGCAGGGTGATTTTTTTTTGTGGGGAAACTTTTTCAGATTTCAAACAAAAGTTATGTTCTGAAGACAAATGTTACAAATCGCAGACGTAGTAATTATGTTAACGAAAAATCGACGCTTTCTAAGTAGGTCAGCGCGATCAATTCAAAGGCCGGTCACGAAATGAAGCTATGGAAAAAAGAGACCAATGGAAGCCCTGGCCAGTCAAGTCTGACCATGTTTCCCCCCTCCCCCACCCATCTGCTGACTCTACTCAGTTTCCATTTCGGTCTTGCGCAACGTGACGCAACTGGACATGCGCACTTGACTAGTGACGCGTAAGTTTTCATACAGATGACCTACTTAATAAAAATCTCAATAATTAAATAAATGAAACAAAAAAATTAAGAAAATATTTTCTGTAGATTAATTTTTTTGTCGTTTTTTTCAAAATAATAAATTTAATTAAAAGTGTGACAAAATATAAATGAAATTCTGAGTCCATACTGTAATACTGCTCAAAATCAGTTCCAACAAAAATATTTTTCAGTGCAGGAATCGACTTTTCCGAAAGTTTAGATTTACCCATGGGTAGTAAGAACATTTGGCATAATTTCACGCAGAAAGAAATGACAATAAATATTAAAATAGAATGCAGACCTTCTGTGAATCTTGATTGATTTTACTTTTAGTGAAAATTATTATTTTTTTATCATCAGAATTTTTTTAGTTATTAATGAAACTAATTAAATCAATCATGCGGTAACTTTTATTGTAATGATAAACCTGGATGCGGCTAACGTTGGCGCCATGCGCGGGAACCCCTGATAAGTCATGTATATAGTATTTAATATAAATTTAATTTGAGAACTCAAAAAAAAAGGAGATTAAAAATACATACCGGTTCCGTATCCAGATGCCATTTTGGGAATATCCGAAAAAAATACAGGCCACAAATAAGGAAAGTAATTATATTTTGTTTCGTTAATTCTGATGTATCTGTGTTTCTTCGTTAAACTTTTTTTTTGTTTGTCAATTAATCCATTAAAAGTTTTGTTGCCAACTCTTAACAGAGGGACGCCCCAAACTGATCAGGGACGAATACAGACATGTGGACCCTGCTCCCTTCTACCCCCTTTTTTTATTTTAGACTCTATCCCCCCCCCACCCACCAATTTGGTCAAACGGTCAAACAAAGAAAGTACTATACGCCCCCCTTCCCCGACCCTCCCCTCTCTCTAACTCCCCCCCCCCACCCCTAAGTGACTAATTACAGCCGTTACGCAAATGGCCTTAAGAGGAGCTGAAGGCAGAAAGGGCGGGGGTAGGGAGGGTGTGGTGGACACGGAAGTCCGAGGGTGGTCGCGTGTATGAGAAAGGTGGGGAGAGGAGGGGAGGGGGAGGAGTAGGGTGGTGGCGTTGGGAGGGACGGGGCGAATTGTTTCAAGCCACGCTTTGGTCATACCGTGCTGGACCAATGCCTTCTACAATACAGTATTGTAGGGGGTATTGGATGGACGATGGGACATGTCCAGACCTGCTTGCGTTGTACAGCATGTTGGCAAAGGGGGAGGGCACGTGTGTGTGTGTGTGGGGGGGGGTTCGGTCTGAATAAATGCAGTGTGTAGTTTAAAGGATGTACTGGAGATACCGGCTTTGTGTGTGAGAGTGTCTGTGAGTGTTTCTGTCTGTGATGAGTTTGTGATGAGTGTATCTGTGATGAGTGTGTCTGTGATGAGTGTGTGAGTGATGAGCAGGGTTGTTAACAATACTAAAAAAAAGTATTGGCAATACCAATACCAATACAATTTTAAAACCAGTATTGCAATACCAATACCAATACAATTTTAAAACCAGTATTGCAATAACAATACCAATATTAATTTATTATTGCCAATATTTGGGTCATTCAACGAATGAAATGCAAATACGTAATTCATTGCTCTATATCACTTACATCGATAAACGATAACAACATTTTTGGCTGATTTAGATGATGTATTTTAACCAAACTTTGTTCAATAGTTAACATGTGCTTCATCAGTTTCCCCCAAAGCATCTGGCTTAACTCACTTCAGTGCAAGCCGGGTTGGTTTTAGGCCTGTAAGAGTTATGGTTGTTACCTGTGTTACTTTGTTTGAAAAAAAAAAAGATGTGTAACATTACTGGGCTAGTCGTGTCGTCGCATTGCTGAAATAATTACGCATGTACCATTATTGAACCAAAAATTGTCGTGTTACCCTGTTGAAACGATGACATGTGTAACATTAATGAGGTAGTTAACAATATGTGTGTTTTATTATCGCTGAAATGATTACATGCGTAGCATTAGTTAACTAACAAGTTGTGTCACATTTCTATTGCATTATTGAAGCAAATAACATATATATATATATATATATATATATATATATATATATATATATATATATATTGTACCTCAAATGGTAATAATTCGTCTAAATACAACTAAAGAATATTGATTTTTGTTTAAATATAATTTGTTCTCTTTAAAATGAACGAAGTTGGCTACATCTCAAGCAAAAATATTATTACACATTTTTTTAGAGCATTTTCGAAAAAAAAAATGCTCTATTGTCCCCGTTTTGTCTGTCTGTCTGTCTGTCATCACCCTAGATCTCAACAACCATAAGTCCTAGACCCATGATGTATATATCATTTTGTAGGTCTTGGCCTGCCATGTGTACATCAAAAGTTCATTTCGCGATAGGACCTCTGAGGGCCGGGCTTCAGGGCTCATAAGGGGCTTATATATTATATATACACCTTGTACGTTCAATAACCCGTTCATTTGGTGCGAAATACTGCAGCACGTAGTTTCACCAAGATTTATTAAGAAACTCATCAAATGAAATACTAGGCTTGTGTTCTGAGTTTAATTGAAAGTATCAGAGCTATGCAACAATTGACGGAGGTTTCGGACGATTAAATGACTACAATTTCGAATGTTTTCAATTATGAGTCCTATTTCAGTAACCACAAACCACTTGTAGTTAGATTTAAGAGAAAATAATTTTTTTTTCAAATATAAAGAAACGTCTTTATAATATTTTTTTACAGATATATGCATTACACAATTGAATTTATAAACATTTCCAAAATTTACAAATATTTACTGAAAGCTAACAAACGTACTGATACATAACATGAAAATGCGCTAACACGTCCTGTGTCCTGAATGGAACAGGCTTAATTGCTTGTTTTAAATTATACCATTTATATGTAACAAAATATCATTCTTTGTATAGCTTTTCTTTAAATTTTAATTGCCCTTAGAATACAAACAGGGAAGGTATAATAGCCACGCGGTGAGTAATGCAACTAAAAGACCCATCCACGTCTATTAAAAAAAGCGTTACACTGTGTGCTCGGAAATAGGCTATGTTGCGGCGAAAATTCAATCAAAGTGCGAAATCATCATCATATATATATGGGCACAAGAACAGCCCCTGCTTCATATCGACAAGACGAGGGTGGTACTAGGGTGAAAGGGTGAAGGGGGATACGCGGGGCAGGAGTGTACAAAGGGCAAGCGCTCAAACTGTTTGAATTGTTGCAAACATTCCTGCCAGGGAGTTGGGGGCGGGGGTGACTTACTGGATCGAATTTAATAGACCACTAACAGATAACAGCCATTTTTTTTTCTAATACCGCAGCGAATAGTGCCAGAATGATACACACAAAAAAAAAAAAACTCCGAAAGAATCGTGTGTAACTTAGTCTCTGCAATGTCACATTTTAAAAAATACAAAACAACATCAAAACCACGGTTTGCTTCTGTTGATATTTTCTTGGAATGTCCCTTCTTTATGGTTCAGAAAGTCTGAATAAGTAGCATTAAAAAAATATCTCGATTTTTTGGCATTTTCGTAATAGTGAGATATAATCTAACGTATGGTAATATTAACGATGGTTTATCAAAATATTTTAATTCGTCTTCACTTCATGAAAGAATTTCGTTAGTCATGATTATTTAATGTTTCTACGCCCCCCCCCGGTTAATATTTACCTATTTATTGCACTTTTTATTGATTTTTACTGCCGGCGCATTATTACGATATTAATGAATGGCTATTTTGCACCAAATTTAATTAATTTGAATATTTACAAACAAATAGTACAAATAGTAGGGGAGATATTTCTCTAAAAATTGATGCAGGTAGATGGTAATTTTAACGTGGTCTCATATTTTTTTTTTAAATGTGATGTTGAGGAGACAATTTAACATTGGGTTCATTTGGGATTTTTTTTTAGCTTTCTGGTCGCCATGGAGATGACGTGAGCTACAAATCATCTAAAGGAATTAGTACTAGGAAGGGACGATATATGTGCAGAGACAAACAGTCTCTCAGACACGTACTACTCAACCACCCAATGGCCGGTCGTATTACCAAATGACGTTTTATGTTCTACTCTTTCAAATCTGAGACAGGAACAGACCACTGAACCCCCGCACTGTGAAATAAGAACATCTATAATCTATATCAATTTGCTGCTAACGGCGTGCCTTAAAACCTTATTTCGATAGGTCTATCACATTAACGTGGGCGTGGTGGTAAAGTGTTTTTATTAAAAAAAAAACGAACAATGCAGAAATGAACATCAGAAAAGTATCTATACGTATTATCTAAAAAAAAAATTTGTTTTTGATAATCACGGAAGATTCCCCCCCCCCCTCCGCCTCCTCTCTTGGTGTATCAATTACACCCTATCGCTTTTGTAGGTTGATTTTTTTTTTTTGTTTTAGAGAAAAAAAAAAACGTGAACTAAGTAACAAACGGAACATTTGATATCTGAGATCAATAATGTCACCAACCATTAGTTGTAATGTATACACCACTGGTGTCACAGCGGTTGATGTATAAGTAACGAGCGAAAGTTTATCTGTATGTTTTGTTTAACCGGCATCAGAACCCACCCCCCCTCTCTCTCCATTAGGTATTTTTTTGTTTATTACAACAACTGAAGCCGTGTTGGTAGGCCCGGGGGTGGGGGGAGGAAGAGACACTCGATTTGAATAAGTCAAGCACACCTGCCGCTCACACACCACTGACAACAGCTTTCAACCGACTTGGTAATAATCACTTTATACTTTGGTGTCATCTTTTCTTTTTCTCTTCTTTTTTTTTTGTAAATGAACCATCCTAAAGGTTTGCATATGTGAGTGTGTGTGTGTGTGTGTGTGTGTGTATGCGCCAGTATAAAATCTAAGCGCTTTAGCCAACACACCCATTGAAATCATTAAAAGCAAACAAATTACTGTAAGGCGTACTCTCCAAACCATAACAAAAAAAAACAACACTATTTCTATGCTTACAGACAGACACACACACACACAAAAGCGGTCGAGAATAGTCAAGATAGAAGCTAGCATTAAGTCAGGAGGTTGGGGGGGGGGTGAGGGGGGCTGAGGGGGGGGGTTAGGTTATCAATGCTTTAGTAGGTCATAGAAATAATAATTGTAAAGACCATGTTCAGGCCCCAGAGGCCACTGCACCAATACAGACACTAGTTGTTTTTTCGTGTACAGCAGAGAGTTGTTTATACATGTACAGCAGAGAGAGCTGTTTATAATATACATTAAAAATAGTTTGTTTAAAATGGAGTCAAAAAAAATTGTTTAAAATGTACACCCAACAAAATAGTTCAAAATTACAGTCAAGGAAATCTTTATGATGTGCAGTCCACAGGCTTATTTTGAGCTAGCCATCAGTAACTTTGAAGTGCAATTTTTGATCAGTTAAGGAAACTACAATAAAATCATGGTTTTTGGTGTCCAAAATATGACAGTTAATATCTTACAATAAAAATTATGTCATGCCAAAATACCGTTTAAAATTTTAATTTAATATTCTTATCTCATTTTACTCAATGAAGAATTCCCAAATGTTAACTTCACACATGTGTGTTATTATTAAGTTCAAATTATTATTCATTCTTTGTGATAAATGAGATAAAATAATAATTGTTTTCTACTTTCAATACAATGATTTTATACAATGAAATGTAATGTAATTATTAACTGAATTAAAATATTTGCTATGAAAAAAATAAATTCTCTTTGTTAATTGTGGAGATGGGCAGTAAACAATAATAACAAGTGACCTTTGTCACATTTGGAGATAAAAAGGAAAACAGTTTTGGATTTACTAAAGAAAATGTAGTATTAAAATCTTATTACGAAAAATTTGCAATTTTACAAAGTGCAATGACTAAAGATTATTTTCTGCAAGAATTAGAATTTTTTTGCCATAATCTCATATTATGTAAAATCTCAACAATATAACTTTAGTGCTAACCATTATTTACTGCAGAGCCCCCTCAATTATTTGTATGGTGCTTTTTTTTTTAACTGGTACTTATTGCAGATAGATGCAATTATACAGATGTACAATTATAAGGGGAACTGAATTGTTTCATTGTGGTGTTTTTATTCACACCAACACATGCAGCTAAATTGGCTCTGACACAAGTATCCATCAAAATAAATGCCAGTACTGCACTGAATGATTTTTAAGATAATAATATTGTTTTGTGTATTGATGAATTATTAGCATATGTTTTTTATCTTTTGCTATTTATTAAGTGGAATTCCTGTATGATATTTTGCAATGATTTGGTCAATTAATGATAATAAATAATGTCCTGCTAAATATGTAATATTTTGCTAAGATTTCTTTGAAGAATACAAAATTTAATAATAACAACTGTAGAGATGTTTTAATATTTTTATGAAATGTCTGTGTGCATTTTTTCTATTCATGTATATTTAAAAAAAAGAAAAAATGTAATAGAATTTACTGTGATTAAAGGTGTTTTTTATTGATGTATTATGTGTTTTTTTTTATTTAATATATTGGTTATATGATTGTGTTGGCTATTTATTGTACTCTCAGTGACAAGTATTTTAATTATACTTCATCAACATTATTGTCAAAAAATTTTGACAATTTGTTTTTTTTTTTTAAAAAAAACTATAATTTTATGACTACTGAACTAATGAAATAACTTTTTTTTTTAAATTTTAATCATTGTCAAAAACAATTATTAATTACTTGCATCCTGCTGAAATAGTCTGTAATTTGCATATTTTGTTTCATGGTAATATGAATGATTCTCTCTCTTTTTTTTAATGACATTAGAGACACATTTGTTCTTTTTAAAAATCCACCACATAAACAGATGTAAGAGTTAGGAGGCAAGGATATAGGAAAAGGGCTCTACAAATGCTGTCCCAAATGGTGGTCATAGGATATACAACTCTTCCCTACATGGTTTACAGCATCTGGACAATAACTTTATGTTTTGTACATTTTAAACTGATTATTTATTATTATTATATATATATATATATATATATATATATACTTAAATTACAATCAAAGTATGCATTGGTAGCCTACATTGCAGACTCTGAATGTTAAAAAAAAACATAATGACTTATTTTTAAGAAAAGTACTACATTATTCAAGTTGAACTCAGTGCAAACAAGCCAACAAATAAGTGGTCACATGGTTGTTGTTTTTTCCCTTCAAGTTTTGTCAACTGTGGCGCCCTGTGGACCTGGACCCCACACCATCCCCCCCCCCCATTCTGCTACTTTTTTTTTCCTTGAGATTTATAACTTTACCCACCTAGGTGGATTCTTCCATCTTTTCAAAAGTTGGGGGGGGGAGGGGGGCTCAAGTTAATTTCAGGTCATGAATTTCCACTAAATACACAGTGAAGAAGGTACCAATGGGCCTTGTCGTTCGACCAGGCCGACACCCACGCCCCCCCTCCCCCACAACTGTGCCTCAGTGTATCATGTCTTTCGACTAGGCGGAGGCACCATCAAACTGTGTCGTCCTCTGAGAGTACCGCCGGGGGCACCGGGTGTTCACTCACACCCATCACACCTGTTCTTTGGTATTATTATAATTTATTATTTTTTTTGCGGAAGGGGGGTTTCCTTTTACACCCACTTCGCCGCTCGTCACCACGCGCGGTTCATATACCTCACTACAGGCTCCAACTACTGACCAATGGACAGAGAGATAACGCCATGGTTTTCATTGTTACTCAGCTCTTCCCCCCACCCCCCACCCCCAACATTTGGCCGGTCAGATCTATGGCTAAATCACAAGAGCAGATGTGACCATAACAGGCGCCGCCCCCCCCACACACACACCGCATCATCCCACCCCACATTACCCTCTTTCTATCAGGTCACCTGTTTAATAGTTGCGGGCCCTTTTCGCCCGTTGTTTTTTTTTTGTTGTTGTTGTTGTTATATGTAGCGCATGTGATGTACCCACTACTGCCGAGGGGCCATCTTACGGTACTCATTTCTATCAAATCTGATGCCATGGGGGCCCCGACATATACTTTTGCCCAGGATCCCAAATATCTCCGTAAGTTCTCACCCACTCCTCCCCTCCACCCGACAGGCTATGTATGTTTGATGCTATAGTTATGTGAGCAGAATGCATGAATGCGTTGTTCATGGCACTCCATTACACATGGGAAACACGCTTTTTTTTTTTTTGTTGTCGGCACTTGGACTGAGAAGTGAAGGTTTTATTGAAAATGCCGTGCAGTATTTTACGTAATAAAACTAAGTAATGATGTATTATAAACTATCCATCTTCATTTCGTAGCCCCATTTTGAAAGGTAGTGTTTAAACCAAACATTGCTCGATTTCATTTGATGTCTGGTTCATTGATTATCATTGAACTATATCTAGATGAAAATTTTCCCCATTCGTTATTAAGAATTTGTCCATAAACCGGTACTAATCATTATTCTCCTTGATACTTATAGATGATACCCCCCCGAAACTTGAATATATATATATATATTTTGGCATATGTGTTGTCAATAAAATAGGATATACGTCGTCTGTTTACTATTAATAGGTGATCGACCTTTGACCTCAGAGTCCTGGGTTTCGATCCTGCTGGAGAGCCAATGGAATTTTTGCCGAATTCAGAAAATCTGTCCCTTTAGTGGTGTAAAGGGTAAAGATAAAAACATCCTCATCCACAACAGCGACTTAAACAGAAGTTGTTGTTGTTGTTTTAAATCTGTATTGAAATGTCATTCATTTTACAAAGAGGTGTAGGAAGTTTAGAAGACAATAAAATAAAACAGTTCCCGTATTTCACTGATGTCTATTCTTAAAAATCCCCAGAATTCGAAGGAATTGATCCTTCTCAATGTTTCCACTATGTTTATTGTTTTTTTGGGCAGAAATTTTGTGTTTTTTATGCTTTTTGCGCAGTATGGCGGAATACAAGCACGGCTTAAAGGTGGGTATTGCGGAAGAGGGAGGAAGGGGTGGGTGGGGGAGGGTAGGGTAGGGTAGGGCAGGCGCTGACTAACCCATGTGGACAGCCCTGCATTCAATGTCTAAAAATGGAAATTGTGTTGTTGTATTTTCTACCAAGGCTATAAACTCACGACATTATTGTGCTTTTGGGGAAACAACATGCTGATGTATTGCTAATACGTTCATTGTCTTGCTGGGATGGTTTTCGATTGGGGGTGGGGGTTAGAAAACAGCTATCTAAAAAAAAACTCTATGTGTGTGTGTGTCTGGCCGACATTATTATTATCAGTGGGTAACTACAGTGGCGATATTTTAACGAATGAAACCCCTGGACGCACTTCTGTTCCCTGCCTTATGATATGGAGGTGGTGGGGGGAATAGAGCCCAATTAATATCCAGTTTATGCCCCTTTTTTTTTATCTCACACCAATTTTTGGGGGCCCAAGTTGGTCTTCTACGCCGGGGCCCCACAACCGACCCAAGTTTGCCCCTGGTTGACTAGGTGGCAAATATTTAAAATATGTTTCTATCTGTAATGAGATCGAACTTACAATAGAACTGCTAGCTACATATATGAAGTATAGAGTTTTTAATTTCGCACTATTTCAGTTTAATGCTCGAAGCTTGGCACTTTATTGTAGAATTCGCCCGTTAATTAGGTGAAAAGTAGCTATCTATGCATATCATACCTAGAAATATGTTATGTCGTAGTGCACAATTGTTTATTTAATGTATATTTATTGATTTTACCATTGTTATTTTTTCATTTATATATTTTTCTACAATTTTAAGATAACAATTATCAGAGATAATAAAAAAATTATCTTCTACTTATGTTCTGAGAGAGCCGTACTTCTGCGTCTCTATCTCTCTTCTCTCTCTTCTCCCTCTCTCTTGACTGTACTTCCAGTTCATCGAGGTCACTAATTGCCACGTGCGTTAGAAATAATGTTTGGGTCGCTGATCGCGCGGAGAAATTTGTTTCTCCCTGACTCGCGTGCTCTGTAACGGAGGCTTGTAAAAAAGTTCCTCCAACCACACGCCGGTGCAAAATGTTCCTCGCTCCACCCTATCTACGAATAGGCCCCCTCCTACTTTCTCGCGGCTGCGGCAGGCGCAAAAAATAATATAGAGAGGGTAAAAAAAATGAATTGCGCATTTGAAATAACGCGGTGTACCTGTCATTTCTAATGTTTACCCCCTTCACCCCTCCAAATCTCTCCCGACTTTTTTTGGAAGTAGGTCATGAACATGGTTGCCACTATCAAACCTCTCCCTCTCGCCTTCGCATTGTTATTCTGTCTAAATCTGAATGAAGAAAATAGGGGATGGGTGGGGGGAACTAAGATATTTTATATAATTCACAGCTCTCATTTCTCTCTCTCACCCTCCTGACCCTCTCTGGTTGGAAAAAATGTGTCCTCCCCAAATGCGTGCTAGGAAGCCATGGTAGAAAAGTTAGCGTACTAATCCCGGAGTGCTACTTTTTTTTTAGTATTTATTTTTTTTTCAGGGGGAGCCCAAGGCTCTCTGCTTTTCTTTTTTTTTTTCCTCTCTTTCTCTTTCATCTTCCGCATTTTCGTAAAAATTTCGGTAGCACACACATGCTCGTCTGTGGAGAAATGTATTGTTTGTTTCGGATGGTAACAGTAAGGGCCCCCTTTAGTTGAGTCCTTCGTTTCGGCATTCCTTCACCGATGTCAGGGGGTCCCGTGGATTATTATGTTCTAGCCCGACCTTTGGATGGACTAAAAATGGAAGTCGAATGTCATTTGATACGAGCATAGTGTGAACAAAATAAAATAAAACCGAGCACATTTTTTTTCATTCGGACGCTGATTGACAATACTCTCGATGCCAAATACCGATATTTAAACATATACACGTTTAATCGCTTACTAAAGTTGTTTTGATCACACAGTGTTTTGGAATTTGGTAATTTATTACTCAAAGTAAAATCTGTAGTGAAAACTAACGCTTCAACGCTTTTTTTCCCAGTTGTAATTCACTTTTGACCCGGACTAGCACATGTGTGATTTTCTACGCTGTTGTGTAGGATCCTGAGGATGTGTTCTGTGTAAAAAAAAATTTTCCCGACAGTGTGCTACGATTTCATTTCTCGCTAGCTGTGCTCGCATAAGAACGAGGACGAATCAAACTTATTGTTAATCTTTAGTTATATATATATTTATACAAGTTTGTGTCACTGCTTCATTCCATTGCCTGATGCTGCCATTATTATTCCTGCTAATTTTATTTCGCATCGTGGATTCGGATAGATTCTAAGAAAAATATTTTTTGAAAAAAAAAATTAGTAACATCAGAGGATTCAGCAAGCTGTTTAGGTCTTGTACGCAGTGACTTGGGGATTATTTACTTTTTTTTGTACCATTCTGGTGGACCAAGCGGTCAAAAAACCGACTAAATAATGGCAACAGGTAAGATGCTTATTTCATTTACAATAGTAATCTGTTTTGGAACCCACCCCCACCCATCAACTCTTCTCCTACATTAAAAAAAATGCCAGATTTTTTTACATACTGTTGTTGTACAAAATCAACACACCCTGGCAATTATATTGCATTGTCAAAAAAGAACACAGTTTATATCGCACCCTCTAAATGATACCAGTTTAATTAAGATTAAAGTTATATTGCTAAAAACTAAACCTCTCTTTGAATGAATAACATTTGTGGCTATGAACAGTTGTTTTACTTGTACTTATTGAAACGAAAAAAGTTTAAAAGTGTCATATAGATTTTTTTTTAATGGTGTACCTATGTAATATTTAACGTTACAAAAACTTAAATCCAACACTTTAACAACTGCATGAGGCATCCAATCAAGGTTTTCATTTTTGTCGCAAAGTAACCTATTATCGAGCAATGCTCCCTCTCCCTTACAAAACGGCAAAGCAATCTTACTCGTGTGTTCACAAGAAGATATTTTGGAATAAAGTGATGAGTGAAAGGTTTATTTGAAAATCAATATGTTGATTTGGAATTTTCTCCAACACCCTCCCCCCCTCCAACCACCACACCTCATCCTTTATCTAAGTTCCCTATATCGCGCGGCTATCTTTCTTTCCTTTCCAGATTTTTTTCCCCCTTCTCCAACCCAAGCATGTAGAATAAATGTCGTCTGGTATAAACCGTGAAAAGATGGGTGGCGGGAAGTCGCCCACGACGTGTCTTGGCCCAGGTAAACCGAGAAGCTAGCAGACGACAATGTCTGCCCAGTTTGCTCTGCCGGGCCCACGTCTTTTCTTTAATGCCATCTTTTTTTTTTAATTTATTTATTTCTCCCTATCTCTCCTGGTGACGTGAGGGTTAATGAAATGGGTTGGGCAGAAAAATGTAGATGCAGAGAGAACTGGGGATTTCGGAATGACCTGAAATTAACTTGAGCCCCCCCTCCCCCCCCAACTTTTGACAAAGATGGAAGAATCCACCCAGGTGGGTAAAGTTATAAATCTCAAGGAAAAAAAAGTAGCAGAATGGGGGGGGGATGGGTGGTGGGGTCCAGGTCCACAGGGCGCCACAGTTGACAAAACTTGAAGGGAAAAAACAACAACCATGTGACCACTTATTTGTTGGCTTGTTTGCACTGAGTTCAACTTGAATAATGTAGTACTTTTCTTAAAAATAAGTCATTATGTTTTTTTTTAACATTCAGAGTCTGCAATGTAGGCTACCAATGCATACTTTGATTGTAATTTAAGTATATATATATATATATATATAATAATAATAATAAATAATCAGTTTAAAATGTACAAACATAAAGTTATTGTCCAGATGCTGTAAACCATGTAGGGAAGAGTTGTATCATCCTATGACCACCATTTGGGACAGCATTTGTAGAGCCCTTTTCCTATATCCTTGCCTCCTAACTCTTACATCTGTTTATGTGGTGGATTTTTAAAAAGAACAAATGTGTCTCTAATGTCATTAAAAAAAAGAGAGAGAATCATCTGTTATTACCATGAAAAACAAAAAATATGCCAAATTACAGACTATTTCAGCAGGATGCAAGTAATTAATAATTGTTTTTGACAATGATTAAAATTTAAAAAAAAAAGTTATTTCATTAGTTCAGTAGTCATAAAATTATAGTTTTTTTTTAAAAAAAAAAACAAATTGTCAAAATTTTTTGACAATAATGTTGATGAAGTATAATTAAAATACTTGTCACTGAGAGTACAATAAATAGCCAACACAATCATATAACCAATATATTAAATAAAAAAAACACATAATACATCAATAAAAAACACCTTTAATCACAGTAAATTCTATTACATTTTTTCTTTTTTTTAAATATACATGAATAGAAAAAATGCACACAGACATTTCATAAAAATATTAAAACATCTCTACAGTTGTTATTATTAAATTTTGTATTCTTCAAAGTTGAAATCGTAGCAAAATATGTACATATTTAGCAGGACATTATTTATTATCATTAATTGACCAAATCATTGCAAAATATCATACAGGAATTCCACTTAATAAATAGCAAAAGATAAAAAACATATGCTAATAATTTCATCAATACACAAAACAATATTATTATCTTAAAAATCATTCAGTGCAGTACTGGCATTTATTTTGATGGATACTTGTGTCAGAGCCAATTTAGCTGCATGTGTTGGTGTGAATAAAAACACCACAATGAAACAATTCAGTTCCCCTTATAATTTGTACATCTGTATAATTGCATCTATCTGCAATAAGTACCAGTTAAAAAAAAAGCACCATACAAATAATTGAGGGGGCTCTGCAGTAAATAATGGTTAGCCCACTAAAGTTATATTGTTGAGATTTTACATAATATGAGATTATGGCAAAAAATTCTAATTCTTGCAGAAAATAATCTTTAGTCATTGCACTTTGTAAAATTGCAAATTTTTCGTAATAAGATTTTAATACTACATTTTCTTTAGTAAATCCAAAACTGTTTTTCCTTTTTTATCTCCAAATGTGACAAAGGTCACTTGTTATTATTGTTTACTGCCCATCTCCACAATTAACAAAGAGAATTTATTTTTTTCATAGCAAATATTTTAATTCAGTTAATAATTACATTACATTTCACATTGTATAAAATCATTGTATTGAAAGTAGAAAACAATTATTATTTTATCTCATTTATCACAAAGACGAATAATAATTTGAACTTAATAATAACACACATGTGTGAAGTTAACATTTGGGAATTCTTCATTGAGTAAAATGAGATAAGAATATTAAATTAAAATTTTAAACGGTATTTTGGCATGACATAATTTTATTGTAAGATATTAACTGTCATATTTTGGACACCAAAAACCATGATTTTATTGTAGTTTCCTTAACTGATCAAAAATTGCACTTCAAAGTTATTGATGGCTAGCTCAAAATAAGCCTGTGGACTGCACATCATAAAGATTTCCTTGACTGTAATTTTAATGGAACTATTTTGTTGGGTGTACATTTTAAACAATTTTTTTTGACTCCATTTTAAACAAACTATTTTTAATGTATATTATAAACAGCTCTCTCTGCTGTACATGTATAAACAACTCTCTGCTGTACACGAAAAAACAACTAGTGTCTGTATTGGTGCAGTGGCCTCTGGGGCCTGAACATGAGTCTTTACAATTATTATTTCTATGACCTACTAAAGCATTGATAACCTAACCCCCCCTCAGCCCCCCTCACCCCCCCCCCCCCAACCTCCTGACTTAATGCTAGCTTCTATCTTGACTATTCTCGACCGCTTTTGTGTGTGTGTGTGTCTGTCTGTAAGCATAGAAATAGTGTTGTTTTTTTTTGTTATGGTTTGGAGAGTACGCCTTACAGTAATTTGTTTGCTTTTAATGATTTCAATGGGTGTGTTGGCTAAAGCGCTTAGATTTTATACTGGCGCATACACACACACACACACACACACACACTCACATATGCAAACCTTTAGGATGGTTCATTTACAAAAAAAAAAGAAGAGAAAAAGAAAAGATGACACCAAAGTATAAAGTGATTATTACCAAGTCGGTTGAAAGCTGTTGTCAGTGGTGTGTGAGCGGCAGGTGTGCTTGACTTATTCAAATCGAGTGTCTCTTCCTCCCCCCACCCCGGGCCTACCAACACGGCTTCAGTTGTTGTAATAAACAAAAAAATACCTAAGCGGAGAGAGAGAGAGGGGGTGGGTTCTGATGCCGGTTAAACAAAACATACAGATAAACTTTCGCTCGTTACTTATACATCAACCGCTGTGACACCAGTGGTGTATACATTACAACTAATGGTTGGTGACATTATTGATCTCAGATATCAAATGTTCCGTTTGTTACTTAGTTCACGTTTTTTTTTTCTCTAAAACAAAAAAAAAAAATCAACCTACAAAAGCGATAGGGTGTAATTGATACACCAAGAGAGGAGGCGGAGGGGGGGGGGAATCTTCCGTGATTATCAAAAACAAATTTTTTTTTTAGATAATACGTATAGATACTTTTCTGATGTTCATTTCTGCATTGTTCGTTTTTTTTTTAATAAAAACACTTTACCACCACGCCCACGTTAATGTGATAGACCTATCGAAATAAGGTTTTAAGGCACGCCGTTAGCAGCAAATTGATATAGATTATAGATGTTCTTATTTCACAGTGCGGGGGTTCAGTGGTCTGTTCCTGTCTCAGATTTGAAAGAGTAGAACATAAAACGTCATTTGGTAATACGACCGGCCATTGGGTGGTTGAGTAGTACGTGTCTGAGAGACTGTTTGTCTCTGCACATATATCGTCCCTTCCTAGTACTAATTCCTTTAGATGATTTGTAGCTCACGTCATCTCCATGGCGACCAGAAAGCTAAAAAAAAATCCCAAATGAACCCAATGTTAAATTGTCTCCTCAACATCACATTTAAAAAAAAAATATGAGACCACGTTAAAATTACCATCTACCTGCATCAATTTTTAGAGAAATATCTCCCCTACTATTTGTACTATTTGTTTGTAAATATTCAAATTAATTAAATTTGGTGCAAAATAGCCATTCATTAATATCGTAATAATGCGCCGGCAGTAAAAATCAATAAAAAGTGCAATAAATAGGTAAATATTAACCGGGGGGGGGCGTAGAAACATTAAATAATCATGACTAACGAAATTCTTTCATGAAGTGAAGACGAATTAAAATATTTTGATAAACCATCGTTAATATTACCATACGTTAGATTATATCTCACTATTACGAAAATGCCAAAAAATCGAGATATTTTTTTAATGCTACTTATTCAGACTTTCTGAACCATAAAGAAGGGACATTCCAAGAAAATATCAACAGAAGCAAACCGTGGTTTTGATGTTGTTTTGTATTTTTTAAAATGTGACATTGCAGAGACTAAGTTACACACGATTCTTTCGGAGTTTTTTTTTTTTGTGTGTATCATTCTGGCACTATTCGCTGCGGTATTAGAAAAAAAAAAATGGCTGTTATCTGTTAGTGGTCTATTAAATTCGATCCAGTAAGTCACCCCCGCCCCCCAACTTTCCCTGGCAGGAATGTTTGCAACAATTCAAACAGTTTGAGTGCTTGCCCTTTGTACACTCCTGCCCCGCGTATCCCCCTTCACCCTTTCACCTTAGTACCACCCTCGTGTTGTCGATATGAAGCAGGGGCTGTTCTTGTGCCCATATATATATGATGATGATTTC
The DNA here is from genome assembly GCA_021962125.1 of Bulinus truncatus. Classification (NCBI taxonomy): domain Eukaryota; kingdom Metazoa; phylum Mollusca; class Gastropoda; family Planorbidae; genus Bulinus; species Bulinus truncatus. The sequence goes on from JAGDYQ010000385.1 coordinate 389,779, forward strand.
GCACTTTGATTGAATTTTCGCCGCAACATAGCCTATTTCCGAGCACACAGTGTAACGCTTTTTTTAATAGACGTGGATGGGTCTTTTAGTTGCATTACTCACCGCGTGGCTATTATACCTTCCCTGTTTGTATTCTAAGGGCAATTAAAATTTAAAGAAAAGCTATACAAAGAATGATATTTTGTTACATATAAATGGTATAATTTAAAACCAGCAATTAAGCTGTTCCCATTCAGGATACAGGACGTGTTAGCGCACTTTCATGTTATGTATCAGTACGTTTGTTAGCTTTCAGTAAATATTTGTAATTTTGGAAATGTTTATAAATTCAATTGTGTAATGCATATCCACCTCTGTAAAAAAATATATAAAGACGTTTCTTTATATTTGAAAAAAAAATTATCTTAAATCTAACTACAAGTGGTTTGTGGTTACCTGAAATAGGACTCATAATTGAAAACATTCGAAATTGTAGTCATTTAATCGTCCGAAACCTCCGTCAATTGTTGCATAGCTCTGATACTTTCAATTAAACTCAGAACACAAGCTTACTATTTCATTTGATGAGTTTCTTAATAAATCTGGGTGAAACTTACGTGCTGCAGTATTTCGCACCAAATGAACGGGTTATTGAACGTACAAGGTGTATATATAATATATAAGCCCCTTTATGAGCCCTGAAGCCCGGCCCTCAGAGGTCCTTATCGCGAAATGAACTTTTGATGTACACATGGTAGCCAAGACCTACAAAATGATATATACATCATGGGTCTAGGACTTATGGTTGTTGAGATCTAGGGTGATGACAGACAGACAGATTGAATACAAAACAGGATAATAGAGCATTTTTTTTTTTTTTTCGAAAATGCTCACAAAAAAATGTGTAATAATATTTTTGTTTTGAGTATTAGCCAACTTCGTTCATTTTAAAGAGAACAAATTATATTTAAATAAAAATCAATATTCTTTAGTTGTATTTAGACGAATTATTACCATTTGAGGTACAATATATATATATATATATATATATATATATATATATATATATATATATATATATATATATATATGTTATTTGCTTCAATAATGCAATAGAAATGTGACACAACTTGTTAGTTAACTAATGCTACGCATGTAATCATTTCAGCGATAATAAAACACACATATTGTTAACTACCTCATTAATGTTACACATGTCATCGTTTCAACAGGGTAACACGACAATTTTTGGTTCAATAATGGTACATGCGTAATTATTTCAGCAATGCGACGACACGACTAGCCCAGTAATGTTACACATCTTTTTTTTTTTCAAACAAAGTAACACAGGTAACAACCATAACTCTTACAGGCCTAAAACCAACCCGGCTTGCACTGAAGTGAGTTAAGCCAGTGTTTGGCGCCCCAAACCCTTTCTGCGAAAAATAATAGTCGTGTCCTAATGATCAGAATTAACTGCGCAGTAACATTTTTTAACACAACGTCCCCTCCCCCCCCCCGCACCCAAACCCATTATAATACATGTAGTGATTTATGTTATGAAAATAGACTAACCGATGTGCTGTCACACTTGCATTTTTTTTTTTTAAAACTGTGTTGAAAACAAACCAAACAGATTCCATTTCTGTTCGAAGTTCCCATTTTAATAACACCGTCAGATAGTCTCTCTCTCTCTCGTCTCCTCCTCTCCCCCCCCACACACCTTTATGTAGATTGCCACCTATTCTCTCATCACAACTTAATGTTATTGTTGTACTGTGTTGTGAGTTTTATTGTACATCGTGTTTGATTCACGCATCAAAGTGTGAATCACCACAATAACTCACTCACATTGTGTTTGCATCAAGTGTTGTGTATATCTGCATTGAACATAAGCATCCGATGACAACAGCAACCTCAAGGTCTGTGAATTGATTTGTTCATAAAAAACCATAACATAATAGCATATAAAATATGACAGTTTTTATTATACAAATTTGGCTTATTTTTGTAAGGTGTGTGTGTGTGTGAAGTCCCCTCCCTGTAAGTATGAGATAAAAATTCTCTTAGATCTTACAACCAGTGGTCCCCCTACCCTAGGTCCGGTGACCGGTGCCGGCCCGTGGATCAAATGGTACTGGGCCGCCCAAGAATTATTAACTTATTTTCTTATTATCTACTGAGGTGTATTTCTCTCGGGCTTGTGTGACTTTCCACTGACGGAGTGGTTTAACCGGGAGCTGAGCGGTTGTAAATCAAAACCAATCTAAAACATACATAATCAATTGCTTTCTGTTGTTATGCACAGCCGCCGTAGTTAACAATATACAATGGACCCAAGGGCGACTACAAAGTACTTTTTAATTTTATGGAAAGTGCTAGGGATTGTCGGTTTTTAAAAACAGGCGGAGAAAAACCGGTTTTCTTTTTACGAATCTCGAAGCATTCGACAACCGTTTTTTTTTTAAGTCGGTTGATATATAAACCCCTGAGAGAACCCACCTCAATATGTGTGGCTGTTCTCAGACAGCCTTCTTTAGTTTACATAATTTTTATCTTTGATGTTGTCTAGATTTTTTTTTAAATACCGCCTAGAGTTTCCATAGCAACGTGCGCGGGGGTGTGTCTCGTTTCCCCCACGATCTATCGATTTCAACTTTCTTGGTCTGTAAACTCGGATAGTTTTTCTACCTGTTTGGTGGACGTGTGTTGTTGTTATTATTCTTGTTGTAAGTTGCATATATTTACGATATTACAACTAAGTGCTACAAACCCAAATAACAATATTTACGATATTACAGCTAACTGCTATAAACCGAAATTACAATATTTACGATATTACAACTAACTGCTGCAAACCTAAAAATGACAATAACGTCTTCAATATAACTCGGTATTGGAATGAATGTGAATCTTCATCTTCAAACAATTTCAATCTCCGCTCAGCACTACCAGAAACGTTTAGACTTAGGTAACGTTGTGCCTTGAAGAAAAAAAAATTAATCAGCTCTTTAAATTTGTAAATAAACGACTAGTTGTTTTTTTTTTTTTTTTTTGCGCTACTTTTTTTTTTGTTGTTGTAACGGGTCCCTTTGAAAAAGTAGCGCTATCTGGCAACACTGGTTGCACTAAAAATATCTTTTATAACGCCACGTTCGGTCGTCGTCAATCGTCTACCTTCTTTTCTCTGCCTTGTGTGTGTGTCCACCACAGTCCGGTCTCCCCCATTTCCCTCTCCTCTCACGGTCCTTTTTTTTTTGCTAAATCGGTCATTTTATTTCCGGCAACACGCAGATGACCATAAACGATAAACGGCGCCGCCAGTGGGGGTAGGGAGGGAGGGGAACACTCCCTCCCCGCACCCCACCCACACAGGCGCCTGTTGTGGACTTTTTTTTTTTAATTAATCATTATTTATAATTTTGGCTTCAGTGAACAAATAAACTGTGCGGAATACGTCCATCTTTAGATGATCGCTTTGGTGTGTGTGTGGGGGGGGCGGCTGTTATTTGGTGAGCTATTTGCGTGCTAGTGGCCCCCCTCCCCGTATTAGAACTTAGCAGGGGCTATTTTTAGACACATTTGGATGTGCGTGATTCCCCACTTTGGAGGGTTTGGAAAGAGGGGGGGGGGTGTAGGGGGCTTGATAGTACTGGTGGCTGGCAATCGAAAGTCGGCACCAGTGGCGGTGGTGTGGGGGGTGGGTGGGATGTAGTGGTACATTTCGGGCATCGCACGAGTCCAAAGCTTTGTTTAAAGGTGGAGCATCTCAAAAGTGAAATCAATAAAATTCATATCAGGTCAACACAAAAGGCCTAGGCCGCCTTGATATTTCTTGAAGTATACATCCTAGGGGGGCACTAACATCACCGTACCCACGGGCCTTAATTCATGAAATGTGGCATTAAATCCTCCCTGTACCCCCCCCCCCACCATCTTCTACACACTTAACATCGGGGGGGGGGGGAACGGGGGTGGGGCTAATCATGAGGTCGTAGAGAGTCACTGCCCAGTGTCAGTGTGTAATGAAAAGTCGCGAAAATTGACACAATTTTAATTGGGTGGAAGGGTGGGGGGGGGGAGAGATAAAAGTAAAGAAATGAATATAAGAGCGAGCAGTATGAGGAGTGCCACCACCGGTGCTTGCATGCACAATTCTGTAATTATTATTGTCATTATAAACGGAGCTCATCCAACAGCACACGGTCATCGCGTACATTTTCATATGTAAATAAATAAAAAAAAAAAACGATGCTCAATGATGGACACTGGTGGGTGGAGTTTTGTACGGGAAGAGGGTAAAAAAGCTAGACATACCGGCGACTCGACGCCACTGGTGCCTGATACCTCGTGGGGAGGAGGATGGGGGGAGGTGGAGGTTGGGGAGCGGTGTGAAATGACCTTTTCCGGTACTTGCTAGTTATTATTTCCCACGCCCCCCTCCCCCCACCTAATTTTGCTGTTACGTGAAATTATTTTTGTTGCTGTTGTTGTTAACGTAAAGTGGAGGCTAAACAGGGGGGGGCCGTCACCATAAACTTGACCTATATTTAAATGCGATTGTTTCGAGAACTCTGCCTCTCTCTCTCTCTCTCTCTCTCTCTCACACACACACACAAACACAACTGCTGTTTATTGTGTGTGTGTGTGTGTGAAAGGGTGTCACACCGTTTAAAACAACTGGACTTTCTGTCCTGTTGGCGATATCTCCACGTGCTTCTTAAATGTTTTTTTTTTTTAAACCGGTCCACACAAACAACAAACGAAACAAACATCATGCAGTAAATGTAAACTAAAAAAATGTTCGGGTTGAATATCGTAGATATAGGAACGAATTCGAGCTATCCAGTCTTTTACCGCCTTACCATTTGTTGCCATAGTCCAGGGGTCAGCAACCTTTTGAGACGGAAGAGCCAAAAAGTAATAATTTACAATTTTCTCAGTTTTTAAAGAGCCACTAAAATTGTTGTTTTAATATTATGGTATTTGATTAGGATTTGATTTAGGATTCGGTGTATAAAATAATATAACTATTATTTTTTTCGCATGGAAATGGAAGGCCACAATTTGACATCGAAAGAGCCGCAACTTGTCATCGAAAAAGCCGCATGCGGCTCGCGAGCCGTAGATTGCCGACCCCTGCCCTAGCCTGTCTGGTGTGTCTGTCTATATGTGTGTGTGTGAAGTAAATCACCGTAAAGATGAGAGGAATAGTTTTTTTTTATTATAATTTTTTAACTTTCTTACTTTCACCCACTTAATCTTGTTGCAACTGACTATGGCGTGACTGTGGTGTGTCAGAGCCGTAGCTGGTTTTTGTTGCTCCCTGTGTGGGTTACATTTTTCGGCGTCCCCCTCCCAAACTGAAAAGTGCAAAAAAGATTGAACAGCGCTCTTTCGGCGCCCTTGCGTAGCATCTATCTATCTATCTATCTATCTATCTATCTATCTATCTATCTATCTATCTATCTATCTATCTATCTATCTATCTATCTATCTATCTATCTATCTATCTATCTATCTCTGTGTCTCTCCGTCAGTCATCTATATACCGTATATATATATATATATATATATATATATATATATATATATATATATACAATATGTTTATACATAGTATAATTATATATTGCCATCGGATACTAGCAATCACTATATAGATGAGTCTCACGTTGTTCGAAGCCCCGACACTTAAAAACGTTATATTATTAATCTCACATTGAGAGAAAGGTGTTGTGTGTGGAGTTCTATTGAAGAATTTTAAAAAAAAGAAGTAGTTTCGTCAATTGGGAGGGGGTGGGAGGGGAGGGGGGGTGAAACAGGGTGGGATGAATTCGAGGATGGAGGGGGTGGGGTGTGGGGCAGGCAGGGATTTAACTGCAGTGTATTGGTTCAAGGTCGACCCTCCTCCCCTTCCTGTGACCGACAATGGGCGAAAACACTTTATTAAAAAAAAAAAAAAAGTAATGAATTCAAAACAAAGATACGTCATTACAAGTAAAACAAACGACAGAATTCGACCCCCCTCCCCTGGACTATATTGGCGTGACATTTTGCCGCTAATTTCAACTGGATGAAGCGCATAGCAAAGATTTTTTTAGAACCATCTATCGGTTTGTTTATGTACTTGGTTAAAAAGGAACAGTATCAACAAAAAAAAAAAAAAGTTTGTTATTTAACGGGCCCCGATGTTTTATTGAACGGATTATTCTTAGGTTGGGGGGGGGGGTTAAGAGAGAAAAAGCGGCCATATTAAAAAAAAAACAAAAAATAAAGAGGTTAACTATTCATAACCTTCCTGCGTCCCACCAATTTGACCTAGTTATGTGTTATTCTTTTCTTTTTTTTCCTCCTCATTCAAACTTAGCAGCAACCTTTTTTTTTTTACCCTAACGGGAAGAAGTAAAAGAGAGGAATAGTTGGAAAGGATGGGGAGGGGGTGGTGGAGGGGTGCCGTGGTAGAGAGAGAGGGGGGTGGTGGGGAAATTGTTCATAGGCATTAGAAGACAGTAGAATAATGCACACACACACACACACAGACACACTAAAAAAAAAAAAAGAGAGAAGAGAAGCTACGACGGGGGGTTAACGGCGAAGAAGCATTGAGGATTGCCTCGTAATTTTATCAGCTGTGAAGGCACCTCCTTCCCTTTTCCGCTTACGCCCTTCCCCACTGCCGGCCACGATCCTGTTTCCCTCCCTCGTTCCATTTTTTTTTTTTATCTCCCGGTAACGTTTTTTTTTTTTCATTCACAAGAAATATTGAGGTCACGTGCCCCCCTCCCCCCCCCCACCCCCATCCATAGACTTACTAGTTTTTTTTTTTTTAATTTGTAGGGATGCTGAAGATGAAACCGTACGGGCGTTAGAGGTGGGCTGGAGCGGGAGGTTATGGGCGGGGGGGGGAGAAAGAAGGGAGGGGGGTTGGGGGGGGTCTTGTAATTTAAAATAGCACCCACTGCTTAAAACAACCACCCATCTTCCCTTCCCCCCCCCCTTTTTATTTTTTATTTTTTTTGCGGGGAGTATTATTTTTTTTTTGGGCGCTCAGCTCAGTAGCAGCATTGTCATTGATTTATATATTTACATGATTATAATGTATTTGGTGATTCAATGTTTTCGCGAGACCACTGTGATAAACGCCGACGCTACATCTTGTGTCCGGTGTGCGTTGATATTGTTCATGAGTAAGTTTGTTATGACTAACAGACCAAATGGGCAGCCGCCTCCTCCCCACACCCCCCCCCCCCCTCAGGTCCTCCTCACAAGGGGATCGGAGAAGGGTCTCTCAGGTCGAACGCTTGACCCGCACGACCATCCGCCCGATTCCGCTTCCCCCCCCCTTCCCTTAAAAGAGTGCTATAGATATTGGCATTCAAAACCCGTATAGTAACTGCAGTATGTTGTTACTAACGGCGCCCGCCCCCACCACCACCACCACTCCTTTCCTTTTGTTGTAGCATTAATGTCTATTAAGTCTGGGTAATACATGGGAGAATGGGGGGAGAGGAGCTAAGAGTATTTAGTTGCCCCAACAAATGTATCAGGAAGTTTCTGGCTGTGATAGTAGTTCGTAATTTTTTTTTTTTTTGGTGTTAGTACTTTAATTAGTTTATCATTATTATTATTATTATTATTATTATTTATTTTTTGTAGAAATTCCAAAAGAAATCACCACACTCCCCCTCCCTTCCTTCCCAATCTGGTGAAGGGGGGTGGGGGGGGGTTGTTCCACGTCCGTATGATTATCAGCTTATCTTGAATTAATCTCGGTGTCCAACTTCAGTGTCCACTGCCAGTGAGTGTCCACTGCCTGTAAGTGTGTTCGTTTGTATGCATGTGTGTGTGTGTGTGTATGTTTGCTAATTTGTACGCGCTGTAAAGCCTCGCTGGCAGTTCTAAAACCAGTCCCTTGTTTGTAGGTGGCTGGTTTTATGTATGTGTACGTGTGTGTGTGTGTGTATTTGCGTTGCGTATGTGTGTGTGTGTTTAATATGCTCAGTGCGAATCGCTTTGCTTTCTCCGTTCTGTAAAGCCTCGCTGGCAAGTGCTGCTGTTCCGGTACATCATTAAAAATTCCCAAAAAAACAAACAAACAGCCTCTTTGTTTGTGATTGGTTGTATCATTACCCTCTTTCTGCCCTAACCTGTGATTGGTTGTATCATTACCCTCTTTCTGCCCTAACCTGTGATTGGTTGCATCATTACCCTCTTTCTGCCCTAACCTGTGATTGGTTGTATCATTACTTTCTTTCTGCCCCAACACAGTAGTCTCTCTCTCTCCCCCCCCCCCCACCTTATTCTCGCCGTGGACCGGTCGACGTTTAATAATTTATCAGCGGCCCGCCGCGGGGGGTAGGAGAAACGTTGGTTATTTATACGTTTAGATTCTTTTTGATTTGCAATGCCACCGCCGCTCACAGCCGATAGGCTCTCCGTTAAACAATCGTCCATGGAAAGTCGCACAATACCGAGAGAAAATAGACCACAAATAAACAAATAAGTAAAAAAGGAAATAATTCAATATTTCTTGGGCGGACCAGTACCATTCGATGTATATAGAAAAAAAAAACAAAAAATACATTTAAGTGTAATGGTTGAAAGTAGAAATTCATTGATCTTTTTTGTATGCTGTAATATGTTTTATATGTTGCAATATGTTTTATATGTTGTAATATGTTTTATATGTCGTAATATGTTTTACATGTTGTAATATGTTTTATATGTTTGGTAATGCGTGGTTTTTATTATTATTATTATTATTTTGGATCAAGCCCCAACGAAACTTCCCCCCCCCCCCATTTACCATGTGTCTGTACTTAATTGTGGTGCTTTTATAAATGGTAATGTCATCCTTCGGGTATCATCGTGGCAGAAGTCCAGTTTTCCAGTGGGGGGGGGGGGAGAGGAGGGTATGCACTGAAAAGTTGTTTTTTTTTAATGCGAATTTTAATTTATGCGATTTTATTTTTGGTTTGAAAAGAAAATGTGTATAAATAATAATTGGGTCAACTTGTTTCCCTTTTTTTTTTAAACAGCTCGCTGCGGTTTTTTTTTTTACTTTTTGTTTTTTCAGTAACGGCGGTCTTTTACATTTTTTGTTATCTTCCATATAAAGCGTTATATACACTACCGTATACAAGACTAAACGATGCTCTTTTCTAAATTTATAACACATTTTATTAGTTTATAGATTTTTTTTAAAAATCCCTGTCAATGATAAAACAAGCAATTAAGCCTGTTCCATTCTGGAACATTTTCGTGTTATGTATCAGTACGTTTGTTAGCTTTCAGTAAATATTTGTAAATTTTGGAAATGTTTATAAATTCAATTGTGTAATGCATATATCTGTAAAAAAATTATAAAGACGTTTCTTTATATTTGAAAAAAAATTATTTTCTCTTAAATCTAACTACAAGTGGTTTGTGGTTACTGAAATAGGACTCATAATTGAAAACATTCGAAATTATAGTCATTTAATCGTCCGAAAACTCCGTCAATTGTTGCATAGCTCTGATACTTTCAATTAAACTCAGAACACAAGCTTACTATTTCATTTGATGAGTTTCTTAATAAATCTTGGTGAAACTACGTGCTGCAGTATTTCGCACCAAATGAATGGGTTATTGAACGTACAAGGTGTATATATAATATATAAGCCCCTTATGAGCCCTGAAGCCCGGCCCTCAGAGGTCCTATCGCGAAATGAACTTTTGATGTACACATGGCAGGCCAAGACCTACAAAATGATATATACATCATGGGTCTAGGACTTATGGTTGCTGAGATATAGGGCGTTCCATTATTAATATAGCTTATATAGTAAAAAACGGTACTTTATAAGGCCCCTTTTACGGCCCTCAGAGGTCAGATCGCGAAATGGAAAAAAGTCATTTCTTGGCAGGCTAAGACCTACAAAATGATATATACATCATGGGTCTAGGACTTGTGGTTGTTGAGATCTAGGGTGATGACAGACAGACAGACAGACAAAACGGGGACAATAGAGCATTTTTTTTCGAAAATGCTCTAATGACAAGATAAACAAGTCATCTTCTTTAATCATTAAATTTAACTTTGATGGGCCCCACAATCCATCGTTTGTGTTTGTTAGCCACAAAATCCATCGTTTGCGTTTGTCAGCCACACAATCCATCGTTTGTGTTAGCCATACAATCCATCGTTTGTGTTAGCCACACAATCCATCGTTTGTGTTAGTCACACAATCCATCGTTTGTGTTAGTTAGCCACACAGTCCATCGTTAGTGTTAGCCACACAATCCATCGTTTGTGTTTGTTAGCCACACAACCCATCGTTTATGTTTGTTGGCCACACAATCCATCGTTTGTGTTAGCTACACATGCCATCTATTCCTAATTAAAATTCTTCAAATCAAAGACAAACAAGCATATTTTTAAAAATGCGCACCATTCATCGCATTGTTATCGGGTTTCTTTTTCATTAAACACAAATAAAGGCGAAGAATTGTTTAAAAGTGTGCGTCTTTGTGTTCATTTTAGTTTTTGCCGGGCCACCAAAGCCGCCCGGCCAGGGGCTTCCTTTCCAGTACCAGTTCCAATAAAACCAAGTGCTATACCCCCACCCTCAGATACGTTTGCTAAGGGGCCCCCTAAGAACGACCCTGGTCACTAAAACCTGGGATATACTTTAATACATGTTTATTAAAATATTTTAACTTCAGTTTATTTTATGTGATATTTTTACTGGGTCTGATGACAGCAGTGCCATAAAATAAATACAATTGCGTGCATTTAAACAAAAATAAAATAACATGCTGCCAACTTTAAATATTGTTTGTACGTGTATTTGGTTCTATTATTATTACTAACTGCACCCTTCAAAACCTTTGCATAGAGTTATATCCCCTTATGCCTGATCGGTAGGTTGGGTTATTTTTTTGGTTTCGGGCAGATCCGATTTTTTCATGATTGTATTTTAAACTGGAATATTGTTGTATTACTTCTTTACTTTCGATTTAACGCAGAACCCAAATCGCTTTTATTCTATTAAGATTGTACAGGGTTAACCTTCATTAAATTTTTAACTCATTAAATTAATAGTTGATTAGTTACATGTTATTGTATCCAGTGCTCAGTCATACTGGCAGCCTTAATATAGAAGCTGTCAATTGTAACAAAAAAAAAAAAAACACCCCATATCACAATGTTTTTGATGAACCAACTTCCGAGCAGTGGAAATGAGGGCACGGGTGTGGCTTGACACAAAAATGTCCGTTTTTTTTTTTAATGCACTTTTAAAGATGGAGGGCTTGGCAAATATGCCACGTGTATCGTGCACATATCTGTATTTAGTACTTTGCTGAGTGCATGTATTATCGAATACATTGTATTATCAATTTAAAAAAAAAGGAATTAAATGAAATAAGGGTAGAGGAAAGTTGCACATTTGTCTGTTATCCCCCCCCCTTTTAAAATTGTTGTTAATTAGCACTCCACAGACCTTTTTAATTTTCGCTTAGCCACATCTTTCTCTTGACCCCCCCCCCCCGACGCACGATTCCGCATCGACATACAACAAACACTTCCATGCAGAACACGCACGCCGCATTCTCATTGCCGTATTTATTTGTACCTGCTGCAACACCACTCCACATATATGCAAACAATGCCATCAGCAGCAAGAAATTACACACACACACACTACACACACACACAAACACATTACATACACACTACACAAACACATTGCTCACACACACTACACAAACACATTGCACACACACACTACACAAACACATTACACACACACTACACAAACACATGCACACACACACTACACAAACACATTATACAAAAAACACATTACACACACTACACAAACACATTGCTACACACACATAAACACATTACACACATACGCTTCTCAAACACATTACACACACACACTACGCAAAAGCATTACACACACACACACGCTACACACATTACACACACGCACACTACACATACACACACGCTACATAAACACATTACACACACGCTATATTACACCCACCCCTCACATACTCGCGTGTATTTATAATTTAAAAAAAAAAAAAGCAACAGCTGGTCCTCACGTTTTGTTTTGTTGACACGTGATAAATTCAATATTTAACATACTAATTGACCGTGTTTATATATCTCTACACACACACACACACACACACACACACACACACACACTGCATACAATTTGAAGAAGATAAAAAAAAAAAGGGACTACAATTTTTTTTTTTAGCACGCTACCTAAAAAAAAAAAAAAAAATGGGTGGGAAAAAAACACACAACCATACTTGACCTCGTTTCTATCTATTCAGCCCACCCTTATGGAACCTCATCTGTCCCCCCTCTTCTTCTTCTTCTTTTACCCCACCCCACCCCTTCCCCACCAACCTTCTCTTTTCCCGCGTGTGTTCTCGAGCATTATGGTGATAGTTTTTATGAATGAACTTTTTTTTAAAAAAAAAAAAAGTACTCTAGCTGGGATATGGGGGTTAGGGGGGGGGGGTGCAGGATTATTTTTTTCATATGGGAGAAAAAACATTCTTAAAAAAACTATCACCCCCATTCCTTTAGTTCCCGTGCATCGAGTTCTATTTAATAGTCTCTTCCCCCTCCCTCCCTCACCTCTCTCTCTCCCCCACACCCTTCTCTCTTTCTCATTTTCATTCCTATACTCTCTAAGTCCGCGGATGTAACCGCGTAAAAAAAAAAACACAACAGCAGCAGCAGAATGGTTGAGGAGGCGATGGAGGTAGAGAGTATATTGCATTGTGGGGGCCGGGGTGGTGGTGGTTGGGGGGAGGGAGGAAGGGAGGGAGGGTTCCATACATAACTGCATTTCACCCCATAGCATTTAGAGAAAGCTTGAACAAGTGAGAGAGGTGGTGGTGTGTGTTTGTGTTGTTTGGTTGGGGGGGGGCGGGAAGGGTGGTGCTTTACACGCTAAGGGTAAGGTGGAACAATGATAACATGGACAAGAGAATGTGGAGGCTGGGGGGTTGGAGAAGGGGCAAAACAGGAGTGAGAGAGAGAGGAGTTTCGGTGAGCAAGAAAAGAATTTCGAGGATGAAAATTTTTTTTTTTTAAAATAGTGTTAAAACTTAACTTGAAACCACCGACCAGCTTCGTGGCGCGAACCGCATTTTTTGTATGTGTGTGTGGGTGTGTGTTATAATAAGACAGAGGTCGCTAGTATGTGTGCCAAAGTGCCTTTTTTTTAAAGCGCGCGGGTGTAGTTTGTACAAATGCGCTCAGTGTGTGTGTGTGTGTGTGTTTTTGCTGACGATTGTGTGCGTACAGACGATGCTTGTGCGATGATCTTAATTTACTTCCTTGTGCAATGATCTTTATTTACTCTTGTGCCATGATCTTTATTTCTTGTGCAAGGATTTATTTACTCTTGTGCAATGACCTTTATTTACTCTTGTGCAGTGAACTTTATTTACTCTTGTGCAATGATCTTTATTTACTCTTGTGCCACGATCTTTATTTAAGTTTGGATGAGTTGCTTGTGTCCTGTTTATTGTTATTATATTTTTTTTTAAGTCGAAACTTTTGACCTACGTTACAATTCTCCTTCCCCCCCCTTTCTTACCACCCATAGGCCGTCCCTTTGACTCTGTGTACTCAAGCAGTTAGAAAGTCTTGAAAGTGTGTAAACACTGCCAATTTTTTCGTTGCCGTGCTGACGGCATCTTAGTACTAGTTCATAAGCCGTGTGCAGTAACGAGCTAGTGTGACAGCAGTTTCACGCGTTAATTAACATAACAGCAGTCATCACGCATGCTTGCCAACTTTTAAAATAACTGGAGCATTAAAATTATTACATTTATGTTTTTTTTTAAACTCAACAATTTTTAGTTCACCTGAAAACATGAAGGAAACCTCAAAAAAAAAAAGCGGATATTTTAGCTTTAATTTTTTTAATGTCCTAAGGGGCTGTCCATTAATTACGTTAACAAAATAGGGGTAGGGGGGGGTCAGAAAATTTTTGACAATTGTTGACAAGGGGGGGTAAACATCGCCAAAAAATTGTTGACATAAATAATGGACAGCCCCTAATGAAAAGTCGCCAAAATAAGTTGTCTAGTATTAAAAAAAACGAACATATTAAATATTAATTATTTGTAATGGTTGTGAGAAGAAAATTATAATTTTTTTTTAGATACGATACTACTTTGGAGCATGAATTCTAAACTGATTCGTAAGGAAAAATTTACAAACAAAATGCAATATTTAATTTTAAAACCGTGTCGGATGCTCTATCGTAAATTGGCATTTTTTTTTTTTTTAAATAAAACCTTACTGTCAAAATTTGATTTTTTTTTCGCTTCTGTAATATGAAAATAATAATAAATAAACAAAAGGGTACACAGATGTTGAAAGTTTGGGAAACACTGGTGTATGCCATTGTATAAGGATAAAGCAGAGTTAATGTTTCTCTTTCAGTGGGGGTGCACTGTACCACGGGTGTGTGGAGTGCACTGTACCACGGGTGCGCCAGAAAGTTTTGGTCAATGATTTACTCCATATTAGATGTAATGTTATTTTTTTTTCATTACTATCCGAGTTTTAGGAGAGTTTTAGACATCAAATAAATTTTGCTTTAACTATCAGATACTGACCAACGACCTTTTCTATGATGATGAAAGTTAGTGAACTTCACCATCTTTATGGTAATAATAACCTGAACCGTATTAGATGGAGCTAAACTATTTAATGAAAAAGGGCTTGGTGGGGGGGGGCGAATTATTGTACATATATGCAACGGATATTGTCCAACGTATTGGATAATGAAATCGTGGTCTCTAACGTTTGGGGGATAAAAGTTCGTTGGATCTTTTGAAATATATTTGACGTATTCTAAAAAAACAACAACAACCGAGTTTGCTATCTTAATTTTCAAAATGCTAAATTATTTTTTTATATCATATACAAGCTTTCTAAATCTTCTAATTGTAGGTCTATAATAGTACTTAGTTGATTTGTTCCCCCCCCCCCCCCGGGGCCGTATTCATTTCTTTTTTGCAGACGACACTTGCGGCTTAAACCTTATGCGTATTGGATTTTTTTAAAATTGTTTTTAATCGCTTAAATATCAATAGAAAACGTATGTCCATATTCTATTTCGGCAACTTTTTTTTAACTTGATTATTTCTGTCGTTGACCAATGCTATTACATGTATCATGCTACGATCGGAAAAAAAATTTGAGTTCTTTGTGTATGAATTTTTCTATAACGCTTTATTTTTTTTTTCTTATCCTGTTTCGGTCTTCCACTGTATGAGTATCAAACAAAAGGTATAGTTTTCAAGGCTTCTGAAATATTTTTTTTTCGCGCTTTACCCCGAACTTCCTGTGCATGAAGAGTGCGTGTGTGTGTGTGTGTGAGAGAGAGAGAGAGAGAGAGAGAGATCCCCCCTCCCTCCTCTCTTCTCTCCCATGCCTGGTGTTTTCTTTAAACAAGAACGAAAAGACCATTCCCTCCCCCCTCCCCAAACTCGCCATGTGACCTACTAAACTCGCCTTGACCTCGATCAGAATACTCTGTGCTTGTGTGTGTGTATGTATATATATGTAGAGTGCTTGTGCCTGTAATGGCTTTTTGTGTAAGTGTGTGTGTGTGTGCGCCCCCATTTCCCCCCACCCCCACCATCCATTTCCTCATTAGATAGATAGAAAACTGACTTAACCTCGAAACCTCGTACAAATAACACTTGTTTTAAAACAAACAACAGACATGAGTATTTTGAATCTATTATTAGGGCACCTTAGCAATATGTCAACACATTACATGTACACACAATTGATTTGTTGGCATATACATAAACAAAACATATATATATATATGTATGGCTTTCGTTATTGGAGACGCCATTCCCTAACAATAAATCAAACATTCAACACTTGTCTTGAAATCGTTTGCAAAAAACAACTGGGTCACAGTGTCTGAATATGGTTATGGAATGTTGGTAGCCAATGAATGATGGAATGTTGGTAGCCAATGAATGATGGAATGTTGGTAGCCAATGATGGAATGCCCAGACTAGACGAAGAGACGATTCTAATGAAACTGTTGAACAAAACGCGCGGCCGTTGTTGTTTGTTTGTTTTAAAATGTGTATTCGGATTAACTGATATCAAAAAAAAAATATGTCAATTTACAATTATCTGCATGAATAGACTGGACTCATTGTTTGACACATAACACGTCATTACATGCCAATTCCTCAGCGATTGTGCTGTTTATTGATTATTGATGGCTGAGGTGTCATACAGATATATGTATATATATATATATATATAACGATGGCGACAACAGCTTTTTACAGCCGTAGAAACGGATGCGTTATTATAGAATGACGACGAGGCTTGCATCTCGTTGGATACATAAGGCAGTGGTTCTCGAAACTTTTCGCCATTCGCGAACCACTAAAGAAAACCGGTCGGCCCATAATGAAATTAATATTGTATCAAAAGAAAGGAAAGCTAATCATCAATCGGATGCATTCTCGATGACGTAATTAAACACGTCTGCATAATGACCCACATTGAACCACGGAAATAGAGAGATTGATTTGTGTAAATTAAAATGATTCACTTTACTTCCGGTCAAGCCCCTCTTTCCACCACCCCTGAAAGTTCTGACAATTAATTTCCATTTCAATAGTGCACCGATTTTTTTTTATTATGCTAAGCTGTGAAATGGACAAAGGAGATGAGAACTTTGAAGCTAATGTAATTGTCCCCCCACTAACTATATTTTATATACATTTATTTACCATTTGAAACCTAAAGTTACCTAAACATTTTTTTTTAAATTTTAAACTGAATTGTTTTTCATACACGAGTTACATCTTTAAAAAAAAACATAATATATATAAAAGCGATTTGGGGGGGTTCTGCATTAAATCGAAATTAAAGAATTAATACAACAGTATTCCAGTTTAAAATAGGAGAAAACAAAAAAAAAATCGAAAAACGTCGAACTATCTACACAATTGTCTGCAGACATTTGAAAAACGTCGAAATATCAACACAATTGTCTGCAGCAATTTGCACCAAATTTGCCAAGTGAACAATTCTTTCTTTACAATCGGCTGAAACAGGCACTAAAAAATAGAAATCCGATTACTGTGCAAAATACATTTTAATCCGATCTGTAGGATCTTATTATATTGCCCTATTTACCACAAACCTCTATAAACCGCCCCCCCCCCCAAAAAAAAACATCACTGTATTATATGTCCCATTACCATGACGACAAAACGCATTTACCATCTAAACTCCCTTCCCTAAGACATACGGGCATCTGTCATTATCTTCTCTTGGGTGTCTGTGATTATCCTCTCTTGATTCCCCCCCACCCCCACTTTCCCCACCACCTTCTCTCTGGCTTTCCCGCCATATCAATTACTGAATCGGACCTGCTCTACCCCCAACTTTAATCTGCCCAGATAGTAATTTTAGCCTTTTCGGCTGGGTGGGTGGTGGTGGGGGGGGGGGAGTGGATTAGTGTATGGGGTGTCCCTCCACGTACAATGACCACTGCCATGCAGACAGGTACACGTGTCCGGGATTAATACCAGATGATTTACCGCAAGTATTAAAATATCATTAAAGAAGAAAAAAACGAGTTAACTTTCAGAGCACTTATAGTTCATTAACTTTGTTAATTAATTCAATTTTTTTTTGTTTTGCTCGTTATATGACACTCAAGGGAAGTAATCAGGGGCAATGAATAAAGCGCGCTGTCAATCCGTTCATATATACATGTACTATATTTGTATGTGTCTTTGTGTGTGTATATATATATATCTTAGGGCTGTACCGTATTTTTGTGTGTGTATATATATATCTTAGGGCTGTACCGTATTTTTGTGTGTGTATATATATATATCTTAGGGCTGTACCGTATTCTAATTTTTAGATCCTGCAGGATCGGAACCGGAATTGGATTTAATATTTGAATCCTGCCGGAATCGGAACACGAACCGGATTTTACCGAATTAAATAGTAATTTTTCCGAACGAAGTAGTAATTTCTCGCCTAACATGAAAAAGATATTAGAATGAAAAATAGAATAAAAATTTAGTTTTTAAGTTCTAGATTTAGATCTTGAAGACTGTAACTAAAACACCTTCCCCAATCTTGAGTTAAGAAAGATAACTCTGTCAAAATAACAGGTTCTTCGTTTTAAAAAATTATTTAATAAAGCTGTACCTAATTTAACTTGATTTCTATTACAATCAAACAAAGAAATGGATAACATATCTTAGAAAGTATAATAAACATGTTTATTAATAAATGAATTCCAATATATATATATATATATATATATATATATATACATATATATACTGTGGCACCACACGATAGTTCATTTTTCTTTAGTTTTCCATAGTGACCTCACCGAACCGTGTTATTTCATTCATACTTTCATTTAAACCATTATCTGACTATTTCCCATATAAACGCAAATTAAAATGCATTTCAAATCTAAATCAATATCACTTTAATGTTCAATTAAAAATGTATCTTCAATTTTTTTATCTCAATTTGCGAGAAATTTTATCCAAATCGTGACAAAATCCACTAAATTAAAAAATGTGCAGAAAAATAAATTATTGAGCTTTTTTAAAACGCAGTGGCCACGGTTCTGTCCCTGACAGAGCCCGTATTTTTTTTACTTCGGGTACCAGCCATAGATAATATTGCTCCACACCCTAACCCTATCCCTATCTCTAACCCTAACCCTAATCCTGAAAAAAAAAATTCTGAAAAATAAATACATTTATATATGCCATGTTCCTTATACCCTAATATAATGGTTTTGGCTGGTGCCGGAGCCACTGGGTTTTTGAAACTGTAAACACCCAAAAATAGATCGTTGTCTGCTCTTTACAGAAGTTAAACCTTTATAGCTAGTTATAGTTTATAGAAAACACGGAATCAAAAGTAGCGGAAGATAAGGTGTCGTATTACTAGACCAGGGGTCGGCAACCTTTTGAGACGGAAGAGCCTAAAGTTTATAATTTGCAATTTTCTCAGTTTTTAAAGAGCCACTAAATTTGTTGTTTCAATATTACTGTATTTGATCTAGCCGCAATTTGACATCGAAAGAGCCACAACTTGACATCGAAAGAGCCGCATGCGGCTCGCGAACCGCAGGTTGCCGACCCCTGTACTAGACTAAATACGATTCAAATCTTCCTTTTTAATATATTTGTACTTACATATAGAACTAAAAGCGATCGACGTTATTGTAGTTTTAAAATCAAAGGAAGTTATTGTTTTAATTTAATTGTAAAGCGCTAAATATTTCAAAATTATGTTGCGCTAAAAAAATTCTTACAAATTTCAAACAACAAAGAAATCCGGCTTAAATCCGGCACATTTTAACCGGAATCGGAACCGGATTTGTTAAAACTGCCGGAATCCGGCTTAACAGGAACCGGAATACAGTGGATTCCGCTTAATTGGGACAGCCGCTTATTTGGGACAAATCTCAAAAAACCAAACCAAGTAGCCAATAGTAAATTTGTATGTTTAATTGGGACAGCCGCTTATTTGGGACAAAAAGCCTCGGTCCCGATGTGTCCCAATTAAGCGGAATCGACTGTATATAATAGAGAGAGAGGCATATAATTTGATATTACATTTGTTTAAATAACCGTTTTTTCTCATTTATATGCTCTTTTAATGAACATTTTTTTCTGATTTATATGCTCTTGATTGTTATTTTATTTTTTTTTTCTCAAAATTTTCTGAATTTATTCACATCCAAACTATTGTACTGGGCAAGTTTTTTTTTTTATTTATTTGTTCTGAATGAGAAAAAAAAAGTAGAATGTTTGGAATTGTATAAATTATTTATATTTAGAGTTTATACCGGCCATGGGGAATACTCCATACACCCGCTTGCCCTTTATTCCCGTCCTCGCTGGTCCTAATTTACGAACCCAATGTTGACCAAGACTCAAAAGTTTGCCCCCACCCCCCTGATTTAGAGGGTAAACCACTAATTTATTTCAAAAGTGTTTTTTTTTTCTTTTTAAAGAAGATTGTTTCATTTTATAATCTGAAATTTTAAATAGTCTTCAATTCTGTGTGTGTGTGTGTGTGTGTGTGTCTTGTGACAGATGGGGGAGAAAGCAGCGTCATTAATGGAGACTTTTCTGTCGAAACTTTCTAAACCCCCCCCCCCCACACACACACTTTGTACGGCCCTATCTGAAATGAGTCAACTTCTCTCTCAGGTCATCATCTTCCTTCCACTGCCAGATGGACCATAGTCATCTCAACTAGGTCAACTGATAGAATGTCCCGCACTGCTGCTGCATCATGACCGCTTTTTTTTAAATGCCCCCCGCCCCCCTTTTTTTTTGGCGTTAACCCAGCTCAGGACCAACAGACCTAAGGGACAAGCGCTTTTTCCCCCTTCTTTCATCAAAAAGTATCTATTTACACTTCTTTGTATTTTTTTATTCAAAAAGAAATCACTGTCAATTATTTTGGTCAGCCGGAAGTCTCTGCCGGCCGTTTTATAAATAGATCACTACCGGAAGTGGTAACATCCAGTACGCGGGGAGGTGGGGGGGGGAGGAGGAATCATGTAATCCTAGGTCAGGATACTTCCGCTACTTTGATTCATAAAAACTTTGTATGTGAGAACGAAAAACCGGTAATTACTCCAGAGAAGAAAAAAAATGCCCCGCCATATTTTATAATAATAATTAAAAAAAACCCACATCTTTAAGTCTCTTATGAGATTTTATAAAGAAAGATAGAGAAAATATAAAGTGCTAATTTAGGAGTCCAATATTTAGTTCATATTTGTGTTTTACACATCATTCGCGTATCTAGGTGATTGGTTTTGTTCATATCCATCTTTCTTATAAAAAAAGCCTTTGTAAGACATTACACCCCACCCCACCCTATTCCACCAGTATATATATATATATATATATATATATATATATATATATATTACTAAGACATATATATTGATATGTAACGCTCTACCCTCATGAATGACTGACTACCTAATATAGTTTGACAATGTCCACAAACTCCCTAACCCGCAACCCCTCAACGCCGAAAAAAAAATTATTATTTTAAAATCGATGAATGTAATAATATTCCCAGTGTTTAATTAATAACGAATCAGCATTCGTATTTCCAGCTCATTGCTGGGTTTATGTCTTTTCAATTTGTAAAACAAAATTAAATTAGTCGAAATGACTATCATGCGACTCTTTTTTTTCTCTGCTATCTTTTTGCACCCCCCCACCCCCACACAATCTCACCCCAATGGGTGTGGCCACGTTTGTCATCATGCGTATCTTTATTTTATCGCAGACATTTTGTTGTTCTTAGTCTTATTGATAATTTCTTAATCTGATATTATTATATCAGTCATTATTCAGATCAATATTAACAGTGTTCATCTAATTGGACCCCCCCCCCCCCCACACACACCCACAACCTCGCCCCTGGCATTGTAGGAATGTCCTTACATTCTATCTACGCGCACGTGCCCTTTTTTTTTTCCTTTTCTTTTTAAAGACGCCATCGGAAATTACCGGTATTTGTTTCTGCTTTTTTTTTTTTAATCTGCGGAAATCCCCGATTTCCTAAAAAAAAAAAAAAACCCAACTAACAACAAAAAAGGTGGTATTTTGTAACTCTACCTAAATCAGTCTCTTTGATTGGAGGGGGGGGAGGGGGGCACATTAAATATTACGACGTACCTGTCTCTCCAGAAACACAAGGTTGGCAACATCGCCCTGTCTTTAGTTGAAACGTTGAGGAAGATGATTTGAACCTTTCCACTCCCCCCCCCATCCCCGCCCTCCCCCACCCCTCCCTAAATCGTGCATCTGTGAGCAAGCTGGCGACCCCCACCTGTTAGTTCAGAGATATCGGCAATAAGGTTGAATCGTAATTTTTTTTTTTTGGGGGGGAGGAGGAAAAGGAGGGGGGATTGGGAAGTTAAAAGTATCCTTTGAATGAACTAGGCCTAGGGTGTCTTTGACGTTGGGCAGAAGATGAGGGATGACGGTAATAAGACATTTGGGGGGGGGGGTGTTTTTTTTTAATAGCTTGGCATTCACCACATTATTTATTGTTTGCCCATATGTCACTGAGAGGGTGGTGTTTTTTTTAAATATTAGACCGTGGGCACGCGATTCTATATATATATATATATTTTTAAATCGTTTGTTTGGTATAAAAAAAAGTCGAAAACATCTCCCTCCGACCCCCCAGAGGCAGGGCGTTGTGCCAAACTAAACCACACAACCCAATCAATATGTCGTGGTTGCATAAACAGAAATATTCTACACTTCTGCCCCTAAGGGAATTTGATTTTTTACATACATTTGTATCAATCAGTAAAAAAAAAAAGACACTAAGCGCATTGCCAGTGCCGAACCTAGGGATTTGAGGGCCCGGGGGGCTTGGCCTCTTTGGGGGCCCCTGCATTTTGACATTCGACATCATGACATGAGATAATGTACTTAATATTTAATGTAAAGAAAAAATTTTGGGGCCCCCTTCAAGCTTAGGCCTGGGGGGGACTTTCGAATTAGGACTCTCCCCTCCCTAGTTCGCCTCTGCGCATTGCTGTTTTACACTCAGTAGACGCCCCCTGACGGCGTGACGTAAATTGTATTCTAGAAAAAGTACGTGCATGCATAAACTATTGTAAATCTACACACTTAAGCGCTAGATTGAATGGGCAAGAACTGATACATTATCTCCAACGCTGCTACCGTGTCACATAATGTCTTGATGTGGGGGGGGGGGCTGATCCAAGTAACTTTGACCTTTCACTGTGCGGTCAAAGTTCAAACGTATAGTAATGGAGATATACAACCCCCCCCCCCCCCCAAAAAAAAAAAAATACAGTTTTGTTTTTCAAAGAGGATATTGGGTCAACTGTCCGGTGAAATAAATAAATTTTAAAAAAAGTAAAATAAGATCGGCGGGTGAACATGACTCGTGTGTCATCCTTTGTTAGGTTGATTTTAATGAATCCTGTAGTAAACCGCGGGCTTTGGGGGGGGGGGGGGGGGGGGAGGGGGGGCTAATGAAAAGGTTCGTGAAGCCTATCGTCTAAAAATAGGTTGATTGGAAAAGAGGCGGGGCCAACAAAGAAAAAGGGGTGGGCTATATTTTTTTTCCAATGACAGCCGATAGAATAAGAAAAAAAAAGGAAGGGGGGGGGTATTGGGAAGAGTTTAAATTAAAAATAAATTTTAAAAGCGTTATTCCCCCCCCCCTCTCATTGACAATTTCTTCTTGCGGTTTTTCGTCTTTTATCGAAAGAAATGGGGATGATGGATAGATAGTAAAAGACTGTCATACCCCTCCCTCCCCCACCTCCCCATCCTTTCTATTATTGATCGTCTGGCAAGGTTGGAGACGGGGGTGGGGATGACATCGGGGGTTGGCAGATTTGTCACGCTTTTTGTACGCCCCCAAAGCTTTCTGGGTGGCTCGACCCCACCCTTAAAATGCCGGGTGGATGGATGAGCTCGCCTCCAGTCCCAGCAGCGCCCGCACGTGCCAGCAGCGCAACATCTTCCGCCATGAACACTTGTCATGGCATGCAGGGGAAAAAAAAGGCGGGAAAAACACCTGGATGGCCCGCGACGCGCGGGGATCTCCTCATCCCTCCTGCGCCAACCACAACACATACAACACCCCCCTTCCCCCTTTCCCCCCTTTCCTTGGTATGATTTTAACGTTTGTCCGGTGGCCTGTTTGGTTGTAAGCCAGAATTTGCAATTTGCGGGTTACGGGTTCGAAACTCTCCGCCCCCCCCCCCATCTTCTGCGACGACATCAAGCCATGTGTCCACTAAGGTCAAAGCACTGGAGCGATGGGAAGCATGCGTGGGTTCAAATCCCAGTGACGTCAGTTCCGTATGGCCTTGGTGGTGCATACCATTTTAAAAAAATGACAGTTATGGCTTCGAAATCGGGTGGAAAGGAAGTAGATGGGAACAAAATGTTATTCCCCCCCCCCAGCCATGTTCTATAATATGTATATATGTGCGTGTATGTTTTTTTAATACTACTTGTTCAAGCAAATCTAAACATAGCGTTTTTATTGCAAATAATGACTAGTTCTTAACGTGAGACAACTTCCGCTTTGTCAGCCTAAAGCAACGATTCGATATAAAAACAAAAAAAAAGAAGGAAATATCACTTTAAAAAGCAAAAGATTTTTGACTAAAATTTGAATTACTCGCCGTCAACCGAATTAAAGTCGCAAAAAGCCACCGTTACATAGACAATATATCCCCCCCCCCTTTGTGTAATCATTTCTCCCATCTCTCTTTTTTTTTCTCTTCTTCTGTAACATGCAATAATTCCATTTTGTTGATTGAAAAATGCAGTACCAATTTTTGTCTTCTAATTTTTATTTCGCAAAACTAATTAAAAAAAGCAATGAAAGTAATAACAAAAAAAAATTTTACGACGTAAAGTGTCTGCAATAGAATTAATAAAGGGGGGAAAAAGGTGGGGGGGAGGGGTCGGCGTGGGGGCAGATAATTTAAATAATACAGAATGGGCATGGTCAATTTAAATGGATTTTAGCCGATACCCAGCATGTTTTTGGGTTATTATTCGATTGTGTATCAATATTTATTGTTTATTAAAAAGGAAGATAACACAAATGATGGGCCTTTTTTTTTCTTTTGTAGTCATTTTGTTGAGGAATTTTTTTAAATTGCGATGCACTTTGTGTATGATATATTTTGGTCGTGAAGCAGCCTGTCCAACAAAACCATTCGGTTAAAAGAAGTTTAAAAATAAATGTATAAAATAATCATTCAGGCTATATTATATTAAATAATAAACAAGAAAATAATAATTTAAAAATACTCGGCAGTTTATTTTTATAATCCATATTTTATAATCTTTGAGTGGAAACATATGATAGGAGTAGATTCGACGAATTTTTTTTTTTCAAATATCGTGACGTAAGTCAGTATTTATGCGGCCTCTCTAATATACACGATGTGAACTATTTTTAATGGATGCAATACACAACAAGTGACCGTAAGACTACATTTGTGAAACATTCATCTTAAAATCGCTCTGGCTTTAGAAATAAGCTAATAGTTATCGACAACTGGTAATGTAGCCGCAGAAAGCCGCTGAATCGATCGGAACGTATTTTAAGGAAACGTTTCCCCTCGAGTTGTCACACACACGTGTGTGTGTGTGTGTGTGTGTGTGTGTGTGTGTGTTTTGAAAGTGATGCGTTTTCCACGGTGTTCAGTTTGAAAATGCAACCCCAGTTTACAAATGGCATGCTTCCATATTAATATATAAAAAAAAATTAAATTATACAGAAATGCAGAAGATTGATGCCAATTAAAATACAAATTTACAACCAGCTTTGGCATCGACCGTGTTCATTAAAATGTTCTGTATCCATTTACCTAGAGCAAATGTTCTAATTCTTTGCAAATGATTTTCGTGTTGTTTTTTTTTTAAATGTTTATTTATTGTTTTTTTCCGTTGACACAAATTAACAGAACACATAAATGTTAACGTTAACCGCTTATGTCCTTGGCAGTCACATATCTGGGTCAACGGTCATCTAAGACTGCGCGCGCAAGTGTGTGTGTGTGCGTGTGCGCGCGCTCCAGTAGCAGCGACTGCGTGTATCACTCCGCATTTTCTCAACTCTTGAAGCATCGTTACTCTCACTCTCTCTCTCCTTCCCTGGAATAATAATACGGAAATAAAAAAATCAATTTTTATTTATAAAGGGAAAAGAAAAAGGAAGGGAGGGTTATAACACTTTAAGTTTGGTGGGAGGGGATTTGAGATAACTGAATGTAAAGTTGACAATATTATATCGTTTTTTTTTTTAAAAGAGAGAGGAAAAAATATATATCTATGGCGGTATTTTTCGGTAACCCAACCTCCCCCACCTCACATCCTCTCCCGCCATTAGCTCACCAAGCCGATCGATGAATCCTAGAATAGTGCTCATCACCACTGGATGATTCTCCCGTCCCTCCTCGGTTCCTGTGGCTCTCCTGCTTGCAGGCGACCACGCCTCTTCTCTCATTCCCCCTATTCGTCCGCTCATTCCATCTGACTGGGTGTGTGTGTGTGTGCGTGTACATACGTCACTTTCTTAAGCGTTCTAGCCATCTTCAATTACTTATTGTTTTTTTTTTAGTGCTTATATTATCCATAAAACCACCCTCAAGTATATATTTATTTTATATATGTATCGTATCAGCTTAATTTTTTTTTTTATATTCGTTCCGATTGTATACACTCCTCTTTCCCCCCCCCCCCCCCACCAATCCCCGCTGCCTACCATGTTCAATCGGTTGTCTCTCCTATCTTCCAGTAAAGTAGCACAGACTCCCCGCCAGCAGCAGCAGTTAGCCTGTTATGTCTTCGGCTCAAATCTTCTAATATCGATTATATATTTTTTCTAAGTAAATAGGTTACCACCAACCAGGAATCTTTTGCCAGTCTCGAGACCCCTGTTTCTCTTGTTTATTTATTTATTTATTCTCTTCACGGGATGAGGCGATTTCGATATTTTGACATGTTATAAAATTTAGCGAACACTATTGTGAGTTGTTTTGTTGATGTTGTTGTTGTTTTTTCTATTGCAACATTCGCATTTAACTCCATTGCTGCAAATCATCTCTTTAGGCTTATTATTCGTTTATATTTTAAACATTAAAAAAAAAAAAAAGAAACCAGGATTAAGTATTTTTTTGTTTTGTAATTACATTTCCGGTGAAAAGTTGAAGTCCACTTTTTTAAATTTGGATACGAAACCGAAAGTAGATGTGTGCATGACGTTTTTTTTTTTGTCGTAGCCCATGACATCATTTTCGAATGTGCACAATTCTTTTATCTCGGACCTGTGAAAATGTGACTTGTTTAAAATATTATCGGTTCCTGAGTTGTTTCTTATATGGAACTAATGGCCGCCCACTGATTTTGTTGAGTGAGGAACATGTTCCACGAGCATGGTAGGTGACATAACAATTTTAACCTGCAATATCGATTGTATGCATCAAATAAAATGTAAAAATAATTATTTTTGTGCTAATTTTCGTTCAAAACATGAATGCACTTTTTTTTTTAAAACTCCCGTATTATCGATACTATAAACATCTTTCTATTTTTCTTGAGTTAAGTAGGCATTTAAATTCCATTAAGTCTAAGCATACCATATTATCGACTGTAATGACATCTATTTTGTCACAGCTTAACTTTAAGAACCGTAACTTTTAAGAAAATAATAATTTCCTAGGACATTATTTCTTCTCATCAAACGTCCACGTTTTTTTTTATAATTCCTAACAACACTTCTTTGAAAAAAATAAAAATAAAATTTTGACTATAGTCACATGTTAATGACATTGACTCGTACACATTATATATAATATTATGTTACGTCGTCAAAGATGGATGGTTTAATTCAGTGCTGGGCAAACCATTTTTGAGTCGCTCGTTTAGTTTACCTACGGGCCGGACCATGAGCAGAAGAATTGGCGTGAACTAATATCAATTAAAGGTAAAACTGTCAAACACAGAAGGCTAGTGTGGCCGGCCCCGATTCTGCCATCGTTTGCCCATGGCTGGAATAGTTTCTTCGGTGGATAGTGCTCTGCACACAATACCGCTTATAATCACAGAGGCGAATACATATCCTGCTCATTAAAACTCTTTTATAACACCGTACATAGTTTTCGTAAAAATATCCACATACCGTATTTTTCGCCGTATAAGACGCTCCGGCATATAAGACGCACCCAATTTTAAAGGAGGAAAATCTAGAAAAAAAAGATTCTGAACCAAATACTTGCAGCATGAAAAAAAAAACAACAACAATATTTTTTTCCCCGTCCCTATCCCTTTCTTCACCGTCCGTTCAATTACACATTCACTTGGTGCGCGATTTTTATTTATAGTGAAGGCGATCCCATACCGTGAATACTTTAATATAGTAAAATACTAAAATAATTAATTACAATTAAACTACGCATTGAGATTGTATTAATAATGTTAATAATGTCACAGAAACATTTTAACTAACGTATTTCGGTTTATTAAAGTGCACCTTTAATTTTAATCTTCCGAATACATAAAACGATAGGTAAATAGATATGACTATTGATTTCATCATGTTTACAATTGGAGTTTCCGGGAGTTACCCCTCTTTTAAAAGTGTATGATAGCATGTAAAATGTGTATTTGCCGTATAAGACGCACCAACTTTCCCCCCCCCCCCCCCCAGTTTTGGGGATGAAAAAGTGCGTCTTATACGGCGAAAAATACGGTACTTAAGTAATGCCCATCCCTTTGTAGCCTGATTTATTTCATTTCAATCCCATTACTATATACATATTATGTTCCTATAGTACCACAAACGGTAAAGCTAATGGTTACATCTCTCTGAAATGCTAATTTGTTTTGTACCTATAAATGGTCTTAGTTCGTTTAATACTATTAAAGAATTTTTTTTTTAAATATTTAAATTCATTGTTTAAAAACCAAGTAGGTATGTAACATCTCAAGCAAAATTATAATTACGAAATTCTTTTTTAAAATAAAGTAATTTTATTTCTAAGTAACCAAAAAAATTATACCGTATTTAGTTTTGTTTAAATTGAAATAGCCCTTCTAAATCTATTCATGGGAGGACACTTGTACAGACAAATACCATCCCTCGGGGATATCCTCATATTATATTATAAATATATTTAATTTTTCACGGCTTATCGTCAATGTATCTTACAGCGAATGATGCTCTTCCACGATCTACCCGATTCTACCCGCACAGTCCACCTGTACGGTGATTTACTAGTCTCGGCGTTTCGACTTTTTATATATAAATCTTATTTCGTTAATGTGCTGTTATTTGCATTCATTTTTTTTGTTACAATCGGCGCTTGTTGTTATGTTGGTTTTTTAAAACTATTTTAAGAGTGCATTTTGACACATTAGATTTTTTAAAAATATTTCTTATTTTGTGTATGACCGCTGAAAACTGGTTGGAGGCGGTTTAACCTGATTTAACCTTGCTTACCCGATTTTGTTTTTACATATATTAAATACTTTAAACAAGTGTATAAATATCTTTATATAGCATATAAACTAACAAAAAAAAATAAACTACTAATTACATATGCCTCTACATTTTAAGTATTGCGAGTGACCAAAAAAAAAATCGGTAAATTCCTGTCCAATTAGACATTACATTTTTTTCCATCGTGAAAACATTAATAACAAAAAAAAATAATTGAAATTATATCTTTTTTACAAAAAAAAGTCAGTTATGTGTAGACGCATTTCATTTGTCTAAATTAGCCAATGGTTTTGACCGGTTTTTTTTTGTCACCTGCGAAGAAAGAATTATGTTTGCCATGTGGGTTTTAAAAAAAAATAAATTAAAAAGCGTTCTGGATCTTTCTTCCTTAGTGGATAGCAGACAAACTGGGTCACTGACCGTTCAAATCACAAATCACTTCCGGTGGCCGGCCGCCCCCCCCCCCCATCATTGCTCACACACACAATGGGGGTCTAACCTTTTTTTTTTTTTTGAAGCCAATGTTGTTTAAGTTGAGAGAAAACGGCATCTGTTGGTTACGAAGATAATTTTTTTTTTTTACAAGAAGTGTTTATCTTTCAAACATTAATTTGTTATACGGTGCCCCCAATTTTTTTTTCTTGCGACATCACTTATATTTGGTTGTATCCCAGTCACGTGGCATAGCCACGTGCCATTCCCCCTCCACCCCCACCCCCAAATTAATACCACAATTATTTTTTTTTTATTTAATGAAAGACTGATACTTTTATAGTGAAACTAGGTTGGTGGGAGAGGGAGGGGGTGGGTGGTGGAGGTGATTAAGGTTTTAAAAAAAAAAATCTGGTTCAAGTGTTCCTGTAGTAGCTGCTCGAAAATTCGAGAATACGGGTCATTGAAAATTTTAGATCAAGAACAGTTGTTTAATAAGTCTTTGGGTTGTTTTTTTTTTCTTTTTAATGTTGTTCCATCTTGGTTGGGACTCGTGTCATGTGCCAGGTGTGATGATGATTGTTCTACACTCGATACTTAAAAAAGGGGGGGGGGGGGGAAGGGATCTCTTCTTCTTTGTGTGTGTGAGTGTGTGTGCGTTTTGTTTGTTGCAAAAGACACTTTTGAAAGAAAGGAAGAGAAAAAAAAAATTCCTTCCACCCCTTCTGTTCTTCCTTATTTTCTTCCGGACCCCACCTCCCTCCTTTCCCCCCTCCAGATCCCTTTCTCTTCGCGCGATAGCCCCTTGATCCCCCCCCCCTTCAGTCTTTCTGGACATTTGTCGTCTGCGGCGATGGTCGTAAATTGTGCGTCGGTGTATTTTATTAAAGTTTTTGACGACCTCTCTTCCATCGGAGGTGCGCCAGTGTGTGTGTGTGTGTGTGAGCACATACGTGCTTTTTTATTATTTTACTCAGCGTATAAAGTTTCTCTCGCTCTCCCTAATATATATCACATTCCGCGAATATAATTGTTTCATTTTTGTTACATTTCTGCCGGCAGCGAACCTATTATCGATTATCATTGAAAAAAAAAAAAAAGATGTTTTTGTACTTTTTTGTTTCTTCTTCTGTGTCATGGCCTGGTTGATATGATACCATATTGTGTTTTGAATTAATCTCGATAGGTTTATCGGTAGAAATAGTTATATAGTGTAGACGTATGAATTTAACATATAACGTGAGGAAACGTAAAGTGTTGATTAGTCGCGATTTATTAAAAAAAATACTCACCCAGTGGCCACTTTCAGGGAATAAAATTTCATTTACAAAAGACGCTTTCATGTTCACAATTGTTGGTACGTAGAATAGGAACTACGATAGTCAATTAATTTTGATTTTTTTTTAAAACAATCGATTCATCTGTCCAATTGAAATAGAATATAAATAAGATATTTTCATTACACTTGAGAAATTTAAAGTACATCTTGCTATCGTAGTAAATTATTTATATATATATATATATATATATATATATATATATATATATATATATATATATATATAATATTTATTTTTTTTAATTTCTGTGTTTTTTCTATTTGGCTGGTTATATACACACAAAAAAAAGAACATTGGTAACACACGAGTGTGATATTTTCGTTGTTCGAACTTATTATAAAACTGTTGTTTCTTCTCCTGACCCTCCCCTCCCTCACTAGCCCCTCTTTCCCCTTGTTATTGTCGTTATTACAGAAAATCGTTTCGTTTGTATTCTGTAGTATCAATAGTGTAACTGGTAAAAATCAGATTTTGAATTAATTTCTCTGTAAACGCATTATTTGATAACTAAGTAAAGAAGCCGCCTAGTGTAAATAAAAGAAAAACTGTGGTAGGATAACATTTTGTTACTTGAGTTGGTGTGTTTTTCAATTGATATTGAAAGTAATTGAATGGTTATTTATTTTCTAGGTTTACTTAAAAGTTCCTCTGAAAAAGTTTCAATACTGTCGTTTTAATGCAAAAGTTTATTGCTTTTTGTATAATATATTGTCTAAATGCTAATTTTCAAAATGCATCTTTTATATACTGTGCGT
This sequence comes from Bulinus truncatus, assembly GCA_021962125.1. Classification (NCBI taxonomy): domain Eukaryota; kingdom Metazoa; phylum Mollusca; class Gastropoda; family Planorbidae; genus Bulinus; species Bulinus truncatus. The sequence goes on from JAGDYQ010000385.1 coordinate 421,404, forward strand.
TTCGTTTTTAAATAACCGCATTCTCAATATGCTAGATTTAAAAAAAAAATATAAATTGAGATTTTTAAAATTCCTTTCTATTTTGTTAGATAGCTTAAAATATTTTTTATCCCTATAGTTTTAGTTACACGTTCACTCCAATACCTCACTTGTAAACTATAGTAGGCAAAATAGGACGCATGAAAATTCCGTCGGTCAATGCCCTAATGTCGATAGCCTCTCGTACAAGTGACGCGCTATTGACTGCTGCATCCATCGTATAAAGATGGCATACTGCCGACACCATACTACCTCTACGTGTGACCAACACAACAACCACCGAATGTGGTACTGAAACTAGGCCCCTGGACTGAAGTAGCCACGGATAGAATAACTCGCCCATCCCCTTCTGACCCCCCCCCCCCCCTTTCCCTTTTCCAGTCTTTTTATCGATTGATTTCCCCGGTTTATTCCTTGAGCTACTTTTTTTGTATTGTTGTTATATCTTAACTGTCGTCTGCCACTTGGTAGTGGTGGACTGACGCATCGATTGCTGGCTTTATTTTGATCATATCCTAACTGTATGCACGATTATTGTTTTATTGCTATATACATTATTATACTAAGCCACGAATTGGGTTAGACTTAAGCGTATAATGTGCAAAACTATTAACATAACGTTCTGTTTTAAAATAGTATTTTTGGCCTGGTTTGGGGGGGGGGGGGATATTATTCGGAATGCTTTTAAGCCAATTACGCATCTTTGAATGGTATCTGCCGTGGTCTCACTGTGTCAGATAAATCAGAATGTAAATGAAACATACAGAGTATGTAATTTAAAGACAATTCTGTAAATGTAAACCGACTCATAAACAGATCCGTCTTGTTTTTATGTAATAATTATTTAAGATATTAAGATATTCACTCACATATAGCCCATATATATATATATTCTTAAATAATTATTACATATATATATATATATATATATATTTCTTTAAAATAGATAATAACCTATCCGAACGGTTTATCTGTTTGATAAATAAATAGATTTTACAGCTCTACTATTATCGGTCACTTACTCTCCTTTTCTCTCTTCTTCATAAAAACACGATAATCGCTAGCCTCGAAAATAGGTTACTGGCCGACGTGAGGTATGAGGAGATAGACGCGAAAGAAGAAATATAATTGTATCCGAATTGAACACTTGATTTCATGCATTGTAGGTTACATGGCTTATTTATTTACTTGAATTGTGTTGCTTTAAATGCTATATAATTCTCAGAGAAAGTTTTTTTTTTCTTTTCGCCGACTGTCCAGGACAGAAGAGCTGTTTTAGGCCTAATGCTGCCAACATACGCTACAACATATAGGCTTCATATCCGGCCTAGTACATGCATTCGACATTATCACGATAGGCCTTGCTGGACATCTATTTTGTTGAATTTATTTGTGAATAAATGAAACATATTAAGATGCATGCATTCGCTACCAGGACATACACGCTAACCTATAGAAAGTGACCACTGTATTGCTAGTTCTGTAGTCGTGTGTTTTCTGCATGCATGATTTTGTGTGTGTGCGTGTTGTTTTTTTTTTTTTAATTAAATTTCTAATTATTTCCGTGATTATTTTTATTTTATTTTTAAACCGCCCGATTTTTAACATGATAATTCTTTTGGCACCGTTATGTTTTTTTTTTAAATGTATAATTTTGATTTTAAGACACATGACATTTGCATCACATCTAGTTATAATCGCCTCCATTATGGAATCTTTAACTAAAAAATGTCATCGCCGTGAACGATGTAAATTGCCTCTCATTAAAATTATGTAGTTTTCTTTATCACGGTTTTGAACCTGTTTCAATGCAAATTACTGCTTAAAATTCGCCTTTAATTTTTCTTCCATTTAGTAAAACATGGTTACTACTTTTGGTACAGTTTTTCTCTCGTTCTTGTTATTAATTAATTATTTTTCGAAATAAAAGATTGACTTTTAATTTTTACGTCTGGTGTGAGGAAAGTCTTGTACGCTGACAGCCTAACACATCGTGACAGCCTAACACATCGTAACTTCAATAAAGTGAACGATACTTGTTGTGTCTTTAAAGGTAGGCCGTGATGATATGTATCATTTAATATAATTTTAAAAAAAACTTTGCATTGGTCTGCAGTATAAGGAACGTCTATGTTTAAGATTGTTTTTGAAGCCGCTAATCATTATCCGCCATTAGCGGTACGCAAAGGCTCTACGTACGTCATTTGACGTACGATGTATTTTTTTTTACCTCGTACGTCAACAGAATGAACTCTTATGATTTGAAGTTATTTTCTTTTCGCATTTTTTTCTAATTATACATTAAAATGAGAGGTTAGTTTGTGTGGCGCGCTAGTGATGTAGGTTGTTCGCTTGGCTGAGACCCAGTTAGGCTAGCTATGTGTGGGTTCGATTCCTAATAGAGACATAAATTTTTTTGTTCAGATTTTATTTTTCAGGGTTAGGGTTAGGGTGTGGAGCAATATCTATTGATGGTCATTTTTTAATAAATCATAAATTTTTTTTTTCCAGATTTTTTTTCAGGATTAGGGTTAGGGATAGGGTTAGGGATAGGGTTAGGGTGTGGAGCAATATCTATTTATGGTCCCCGAAAAAAAAATATCTCCGATTTTTAACAGTAAATGATGTCATCAACGTCTGCAGTAAATAAGAGTTCTCATTCGTTCTGTTTACTCTTTAAATGTGTTAAAACGATCGCCGATAATATCATAATATAAACTGCATTTATAACTTTACATCATAAGAGTTCATTCTGTTGACGTACGAGGTAAAAAAAAAATACATCGTACGTCTTGACGTACGTGGAGCCTGTGCGTTAGCGTTACCAAACTGTCTTTCTGGTTCATGAATACTACACACTTTTTTTTTGCAGAGAAATTCCACTTTAACATTTTAATGTAAACTTGAGCGAAAGGTGTGATTTTTATTGGTTTTATCAAATGTATGAAATGTGCATGTGATTAAATGTAGGAAATGTAATCAGAACAACACACATCCTCAACTTTCTTATTACTATTAAAAACACTTTTTTTTCAGTCCTGTGTTATAACCAAAATCATGTTCATGCAAAATATGCAGGCAATGTTGCCTACATAAGCACAAAAGTGATATTATATCTATTGAAAATTTACAACAAAAAAAAAGTTTGCCTTTTGTCCTGTGATTTCTTAATGAGATGATGACAGAATCGTTTATTATTTATTGAATGTGTTAAAAATAGCAACCATAAATTTTCATAAACAAAACATACACATGCATATCCTAAAGATTTATAAACACCTTAATCATGTTTCATTTTTTTTTTCAACTTTCACAGGTGGAGGTGGGGGAGGGTTAAGAAGACAGGGCTTCTGTAAATGGTTCAATGTGGCTAAAGGTTGGGGCTTCATCACTCCTGATGATGGTGGCATTGACGTCTTTGTTCATCAGGTAAGGGAAGATTCCTAATTTATATCTCTCTCTCACAAAAAATAACGAAGTAATATATTTGACTAATATATGGTTTAAGAAAAAAAAGTGAAAAGTATTTTATTTTAGTTTAAAAATTTGTACCCTTAAGGCTTGACGAGCTCCTTTGAGTTTTAATGGAAACCTGTGCATTTTACCACTGCGTTCCCCCCTCTCCTCAGTAAGGAATGTTACAAGTAACTTATTTTGATAATTATAATACATATCTGTAGGCTTGTGCTTTGCCAGTCTGGTTTCGGTTGTTTCGTCTTATATAAAATATATCTTAAATAACTTTGTCTTTTTTTAATAACACAATGGCTTGTTAATCACAACCACAAAATAAAACTAGCCTTTGGCGGAGAGATCAGATGTTACCAAAATATTGTCTCCTCCATACACTTAATACTGTACCCACTTATTTGATTAAAATTATTTTTTTAAGTTTTTCCCCTTAAGTTCATTAGGACAGATGAATTGTAGAATTCTTTTTTTTTTTTTTGGAGCTATGTTTGTTGAGGGATCTTGTGTCTAGCACAATACTCATCAGCCTTTACTTCCTTAACTAATGTCCGATACCTATTTAAAGCTGGGTACTTTACAGAACCTGATATTCCTTATTTCAGTATGGATTAAACTGTGATCTTCTACTCCAGTTTAGTATTCTACAGTACATGACCATTCTTCCCTTTCTTATAATGCACATCCTGAAATATATATAAATTTTTTTCTTTATAAAAAAATAAAACATGCCTTTTATTAGCTTTTTCTTATATATTTTTTTATTAGTAATTTAATTGTGATAAAAATATTTGAACAACTAGTATACATTTTCTTGTAGCCTGATTATTTTTTAATAATCTTTGATTTTCTCTCATTCAGTTTTAAATATTTTCTGTCAAAAATGAAACGAAAAAAAATTCTTGTACACAAAAATAAAAATTGGCATTCGAGATTGATCTTAACCGTTCATAAACAAAAAGGAGAAATAAAGATGTAAGATAAAAACTAATCCAATAGCCATGGGTAAATATTTTGAATATGTACTTTAAAAAACATTGCTGTAGACAGATGGCCACATTGAAAACTTGATTGTTATCGGTGGGCCACATATATATATATTGTCTACTTCAATTAGAATTAGAATTTATAACAGAAAAAATGAATGAATGATATTAACCATGTATTTGTCTTTTATTAAAACCATGGCTTTCATCCTCAATCCTTCTTTTGTTCAGAAGCACTCATGGTCTATTGGCTTTCAAATAACGATTTTTACAAAACCTTTCAAAATTTAAATTGTAAACAAAAACCTCTTCCTGTTGAGCGGAAAACAGAGTTAAAAATAGGGATGTAAACAATTGATGGCTAGTAATCACTAATATTCTGGAGCAATAAAACCAATTTAATATCCCTAGATTCGAAACAAATAGTCGGAATAAAATGTAAAAAATAAAGCGAAAACTCTAAAATAACATCGATATAGGGTCGCAACATGTACATGCAGGCCACTATTTTGCGCACCCCTGTTGTAGACTTGTTTATAAAAAAAAATTAAATACCTCAAAGCTATCACTTTTTGAATATTATTTTTATCTCAGTTACATCTTGGAAAAAAATTTCAAGCTGGTATTAATTATAATGAAAATAAAATTCATTGTTACTTCCTATATGCCCGCAATGTGGTAAGGTAAACACATTTTGAAATAGCTGAATGATTATGCTAGCTTTCACACAAGACTGGTCTAAGAAGGATTAACAGTCCCGTGATTCAATATGCATAGTGCTCTAGGTTTTATTGGTTTTTTTTTTTAGTTTCCCATCTCCTTTGTGTTAATTACAAAAAATGCCCATGGGCAAAATACGAAACATCGGTGGGAGTCATTTTAAACTATAAAAGATGATGTTCAAGCTTGAATCTACTGCCAAATTTATCTATTTATCTGCAATTTTTTTTTTATTTAATTACAATACGATAAATCTAAAATGATCTTCTAGTTTATTGGCCAAGCTAGACATTTTTTTCATGGGTTTGTGTGCAAGCAGTATAATTATGGCAGTTGTTACATTTTATTTTATCAAATTATTTGTTTTTTTTTTTACAATCAATCCAGTATTAATTACAAAATATAAACAACCATTTATTATCATTTTATAATAACCACTTTATTTCTATGTATGTATTTATTGCTGTTTTCGTTGTTGATTTTAGACCACCATCTTTAAAAATGGATTTCGTAGTCTGGCTGAAGGAGAGCGTGTGGAGTTTGAAAGCAAGCCATCCAGTCAAGGCATGGAGGCCACTTTTGTTTGTGGTATAGGAGGTCAAGAATGTAAAGGTAGTGAAAGAAGACCTATGTCTCGTAAGAAGCCCAGAAAAATCAGGTGGGTTGAAAATGTTTACATTAAACTCTAAAAAATTAACAAATATTCTTGTGTTCATGTGTTAGTATCAAGTTGAAAGTAATTCAATGCCAACAAAGAATAATACTTCATCCCGAAGTATTGATCACCCACTAATGTAGACTTGCATAAACACACACAGAATAACACTTGCTTAACATTTTTTATCAGAATAATAAGTTCTAAATCAACTATTGAAAGATATATTCTGCTATTGCTGCTTTCATTTTCATGTCTTGTGTTCTTTTGTAATTAGTATTCTGCTGTTTTTTTTACTGAACTCAAGAGAAGGCAACAAAAAAAAAACAACTCATTCAGAAGTATAATATAGATAATATTTTTACTTTTATAAAGTTATCAGTAAAATTCATTGCTTAAATTTTCATCTGCTTATATTGTATTTGTTTTACTAACTTCTGTCATATTAAGTGAATTTTTTAATAAGATAAAAAATACACTTTTATTTATACCCCATGCACAACACTTAATGCCAAGTGCATGTTTTACAAAATGAAATATTAAGAAATTTACTAAAGAGTGCAGTTACTTATCACTAATTTTATGTTTGTCACGTTCAGTACCAGAACTGTGCCAATGGAAAAAAAAAAAGACAAAGAGTTTTATAATTCTGATAATTCTTAATTGTTTGGTCATCTGTTGCGAAAAATTTCCCCGCAAGATTGAACTGTAATTTTTTTAAATATTGAACTTACAGAAACTTACTTTTAGAATATTTGGTTTCTTTTTTAATTTTAATGATAATTATATTTTATAATACCATATACATATTTTATTTACTCATTTTTTTTTATTTGTAATTAGTGACATTTAGGCTGTAAAGAGTACAATTTTTTATGTCCTCAGATGTTATAACTGTGGAGACTTTGCTAATCATATTGCAGCGAAATGCCCTCATGGTCCTTTACCCAAAAGGTGCCATCAATGTAAATCCACGGAACATTTGATAGCAGATTGTCCTTTAAAAGACTCATCTTCACCTCCAGCAGCAGCATCCACTTCTCTTATGCAGCGTCGGTCTCGCAACGGCAACAACAACAGCAGCACAGAGAATGGCTTCAGCACATCAGACCTTGGCGCCAGTGGTATGTCATCACATCATGTATGAATGGGGTAAACTCAGAAGCAATAACTAATGCAGTTTTTACACATACAAAAGAGTTTTTTTTTTTAATATGATTCCACCAGTGCAATGTCACCTCCCATAACAAGTATTACAAGAAGTTTAAAGCAGCAAATGCTTTTTTCCCTTGAAGGAACCAATAATGAATTTATTTTGTCATAGTTTCATTGGCTGGTTGTATTGGCTATTTTAAAACTGTACTGGTGTGTTACTTTGACCACTGGAAGTTTACTTCATCAAAGTTGGATTAGAGTAAGATTAATTATTTTTTTTTTGTATTTCGAAAGCTACAGCCCAGTCCTTGGTTTTATTCAGCTGTTACACTCACATTTTGATGACAATCATTTTAGGTCTTGAGACAAATTTCTTTTTTTTTACCGCTAGTTTACTGGTAAGGATTCCACATTGTGAAGATCTCTGCTGTTAGTGCACCGTTTTGTTGGAGTAATGTTTTTAAAACACTAGTGCAAGTTAAATTGATGAGGGAGTATCAAAACTGATGATTTTCTGTCTGTTGTTATGCAATCTTGTTTTTTCAGATACTTATACCTCATTTTATTCTAAATTTTATTTATATTTTTTGTTTATGTCATATGGGTGTAAGGATTTAATTTAAAAAAAAACAAATCATGAAAATATATGTACAAAAGCTTGTTTTGCACAATGACCAAGAAGTTAAATAGCATATCAGCTGAACAAAATGATAACCACATCACATCTTAAATTAGCCAAAACAATATGTGTTAATGCATGTACTTGATAGGGTTTGGAATTTGTCGTGTCAGTAAACATTGCTTGCAGTAAATTGTTGTTTTTTTTTTTTTAAATATTTACTTTGATCATAGCTTAATATGATCTTAAAAATGTGTCTGCTTAGTGTAAGACATTGTGAAATCTTTGTAAATTTGTGTGCTAATGATGGAACCTCAATAGTAGGTAAATAGCAAGAATTTTTTTTTTATAAATAAACAAAGAACCTCAATTATTTTTTCCTTACAATGTCTACCTCATTTATATCCACCAACCTCACTGTGTTTTAATATTTACAGCATTAGTTTTAAAGATTGTCTTTAGAGGTGTATAATATCTTAATGTAACATTTTTATGTCTGGTTTTTCTCTAAAAAGAACATGTCTTTTTTTTTATAGTGTATATGTAAAATGCTATACATACACCCTGACATATTTATATACATTTTAGAAATATTTTAGAAGTATTATTTCTGAGTGTATGTTTATTTTTATGTTGTTGCTTTATATCACATAGTATGGGCATTGTTAAATTCTTTTTTAAAAATATCTTATTGAAGCCGACAGAATGGAATAATTAACATAAGCTTCTTGAACACTATTTATGGTTCCTTTAATCTTAATAATTTAAAATAATGTATCTGCTCAGTAGATTAAGCACTTAAAGAAAAAAGTGATTAAAAGTATTGAAAATTAAACTCCGAAAAATAAAAGCTAAGTAGATGGTTTATATTGCTTCTAATTAATTTTTGTTCATAAAAAGAATTAAGCACTGTTTATTATTTCCCCAAATAAATTTTTATCTATACTAAAGGTTTCAATGATTTGTTTTTAATAAGAAAAAACTTTTTATATTTAATATTATTTTTGCAAACTCTTGTAAGACTTTCTTGCCGTCCATTAACTGTCACCATTGTTGTCAAATGTGTAAAATGTCTTGAAGGATATATCTATATTAGATAATCTTTACTTGTAAAGATTATTTTACAATTTTATTTCCATTTTTTTTCATTGTAGTTCATTGGTACAATATCTTGGTGGCTAGTGAAGGAACAATAAAGTCTTTAACTTCTCTTTTGTTGCTTTCAAGTTCTTTTTATATTAATAAATTGCTTATATCACTTTGCAAAATCTGCCAATATCTACCTCATAAGGGCATCTGCATTGGCAGACAGAATTCTTTTTCTTCTTAAGGTTGTAGGAAAAAAAAACTAAAATTTCTTTCAAATTTCATTTGGATCCAGAGACAAAAATGTCTGTAAATTTCAAAAATGGCGTTGTAAAGATATTAACATAAACAAACAATCCGATGCAACTTAAGAGACTAGTTTGTCAGCTGTACTTTGTAGATGTCCAATAGTTACTATACTGAAAAATATTTTGTTTCTTTTTGTCATCTTCCTTGTCGTTATATAAAACTTTGTGTTTTTACACCTTATGTTACATTTTCTTTCAAAGTAACAGTAATAAGAATAAGTTGACTTATTATTTTTTTTCCTGTGAAGTAGTGACACTAAAATTTATGACTGCATTTAACCTATCAATCTTTTCTAATATATTTGATGTAAATCTTTTTTTTTTTTTTAATAATCCTTCAAACTTTGATTTTTTCATTGTTTTTTTTTTGTTTTTGTTTTTTTATCACCCTGTTTAGAAATATCTTGTACATAATAAATTTGAAGCAAGTGTTGTTTTTTTTTTAAAATGATTGTCTGCGTCACTGCTCTAGTTGGATACTGGAGACGTTTAGTCTAACGAAAAGTGCATTTTAATTTAGAAAAAGGAGAATGTGGTCATGTAAAAAAAAATAAAAAGGAGAGACTTAAACTAGTCATTTTTGCTGCTATAATTTTTCATGATGTGTGTTTGTCAAAGGTGTTAGAGATATATAACACGCCCCATGAACTAACGGCCAATGATCCCCTATCATGAAATCATTAGAAAAGTATTAGCAAACCCCTTTTTTATATGATCCAGATTTTCAACATTGAAAAAATAAGGAAATCGTACATTTTTTCCCCTTTGTTTGTTGTATCATGGGGCTTTTAAGGAATTGTGCGTATTTTATTTAAGCTTTAGTTAATATTCTGCTTGAAACAAGTTATTTTAATAAACTGGTTTTGCATGAAATGACTAAAGATAAATTTTTTTTTTACTACTGGAAAATATTTAGAAATGTGTATGCTAAAATAATATTGCTTCTATTTCGCACCAATTCAACTACCTCAGTTAATTAATATAACATTTTATCATCAGAGTTTTTAACAGAAAATGAGAAGATATACATACTTATCTGTGTCCTTTTTGCCTGATATTGTCTGTCAAACTTCACCAAGTAGTCTATTTTTTTTTAAACTAGCCATTTTTAAAGAGGCAATTTAAAATGTGAGAAATTTCTTGGGCAGTTGTCTGAAATAAATCAATATTTCAATTATGATGGAAAAAATTTACAGTAATATAGATATTTTAAAGAAATTTTAAATAAACTGGGCAATAGCAGAAGACATTTTAAGTTGACCGATTTTACAGCAGAATTAAATTTTTAAGCGGGATTAAAAATTGTTGATGTTTTTTTTTGTCTAAATTTAAAGGTGAAATAAGACTGTTTCTTGTTGATTTTTATATAGGTGTCAGCCTTCAATAACAACTTGTTGTTTTTTTATCAAAAGAGAGGAAAAATAAAATCAGTTGTATGTTTTTTATGTAAGGGGAGATATTACATTTCAGACTTTTTTTTTAAAACTGCTGTTTGCTTTTGCTATATTTTGTTGATTACTATTAAAAGTATTATGTCTTCTGTTCTCTAATGCATAACCTATTCTAGCTACACCTAGAAATTTGAAGCTTTAACTTTTTTTTATTTTTATTTTAAACCGTGATTAACAGGTATTTGTAATATATCCCAGATGAAGGTACCTGTCCATTGTTGATTTTTTTTTATATACCCTCTATGTGGCCAAATTTAAAATAAAAGGAGAACCCTCCGACAAAGTAGCTTGATTAAAGAAAGGCAGCATACAACATTTTTATTTGGATATTTCACATACTGTTTTGGTGTCTTAATGGATTATTAGTAGGTGTGCTCTACAACACTAGTTCTTTGTTGATATATATATTTGCATACAGAATCGGGCGCTAGTAAACCCCCTCTACCATTTTGATTTACTTTTTTGTTTTGTTAATTTGTCAATTTTATAGAGATAGAAATTATTTATTTTTTAAAAAGCGTATGGGCATTTTATTGACCCGTTTAATTGATCAAAGAAGAGGAAGATAAAAATACCATAGATTTAAAAGATATCAAATAATTTTCTTTATAATAGCCTTCTAGGTTTCTCTCCATTTCTAATTAATAACTTCACAGACACATAGTGTAATGATCATACTTACTAGGGCTTGACCATATTAATTACAGCACAACTGTTAGGACATCAATAAAATAGTGTTGTGCATGAGTTGAGTAAATAAGAAAATGACACCGTTCTCTTTAATTTCTATTTTCTTTCCCCTACATTTATAATTAGTTTGTTTTTTTTGTTTAAATTAACATAGAGGGGAAATCAGTTTTGCTGGAGTGTACAGATTAATAACAAAATAAAGATAAAATTACTCAGAAGTGGTTAGTGTTATCTGTGATACAGGAGCAGTTTTTGTAGTACATTACAGAATACATTGGTTTGTGGACACACCTTGAGAAGCAAAATTTTTTTTATATATTTATATTCAATATCACACGTTTTTTTTTTTACATAACATTGAGAAATAGCCGGTCAACAATGAAATCTGTTGCGGAAAGCTAATATAAATTATAATGGAAGTAGAAACAGAGATAAAATGTCGGCTGTAATATTTATTTTATAAGGTTATCTTTACTTATTGTACTGGGATATGTTCAATACTTTGTTTCTTCTTGAGTTTTGACTTTTTTTTTTGCAGTAGAGTTCAGGTGTAAAGATAATTAAATTACATTGTTTTTTTTTAAAAGAAATTTGTTTCTAAACTTTTCCTATTTATATATATATTACATAAAATCTTTTGGTAGCCTAGAGCCCAGAATTTACAACTGTTATATTCTTTTGAATCATGATTCTTTCTCACAATTTAAAAAAAAATATTTTCTAACTTGTGTATTCTTTTTATAGCATAACATTTTTTTGTGCGCTTATTTTGATTTTTACTTAATAACTAATAGACTAACTTGGCCTGCATGTCATGTTGTTTTAAAGACTACCTCAATATACAATATAAAATCTTTTTGGACTAGTTTGAAATTCATGTTTGTTATCCTAGTTCCCTTTTATTTTTAGCTGCTTGAGTCAGTTGACTAGACATGATGATAAGTTGTTTTGTAAGAAAATCTGTAATGGTTAAATATTGGATTTACATGAACAGGTCTAGTGTAACTATTGACACATGTATTTTTTTTTTATTCTACCTCTTTTTAGATTTGTTTTATATGTTCGTTTACACAAGAATTTATATTACCACAATTCCTTGTATAAGAATTGTTTTGTTTTTTTTCATTTTTACATGTACATTTATTTTTTCATAACCTTGAATATTATTAAATCAGTGGAAAAAAACAAACGCAAAGCAGTATTAAATAAAAACATGCATAAATGCTCAATCCAGGTTTATATGCGTAACTATAAAACATCATACTGTCTACATTCAATGAAGTCAAATATACATTGTGTTTAAAAGAAAAAGACAAATTTATTTGATTGTTTCCATGAAATCACTATGTACAGTTTCAGAACAATTTGTCATCTAAATAGTTTTTTTTATGAATTGTTCATCACATTGAGATCACTGTTTATAGTATTTAATTTTTTTTTTTGTATCAAAGCTTTTTTGAAGCTTTGAATTCATGTATGGTTAGAGCATACCAAAGCGAAAGCATCTGTTAGTTCAGAAGTCTTTCCTGAATAAGCCGATCTTCCTCAGGACGCATTTCCCAATGTTTTTTTTTTTATTATTATTATTATATGGTATTTTTAACTTTGTTGATATTTTAGATTGTATGATCTGTATCCCCAAAGGTTTCACTAGATAGAAATATTACATTAAAAAAGCGGAGGGGGGGGGGAAGAAATACCCACTTACATTATTAAGTAAAATCACTCCAACTTGTTGTTTTTAAATCTAGCTAAATTAAAATAACCTACTGAAGTGTAGGAAGTTTTCTCTGAAAACTTAGACTTATTAATTATAAAAACAAATGTAAAACAGATGATTGATAGGGCAAACTATTTTTGTTTGTGTGTAATAATATATGCTTTACATGCATGTTGTTGTATTTTGTATTACTTGTGTTTAGTTTGATTCATTGGAAATGTTTTTAAAAGTAAGAATCTATACGATATAATATTGACCCTTTTGGTTGGTTGGGTTTTTTATTTTTTTTAATTTTGATTGTTTTTTTATATAACAGGCAAGGGTCTCAGGGTGTTTTGAAATCGTTCTGGTGAAATAATGAGACTAAGTGAAGTGAGTAGATTCTGTTTGGATAATCGTGAAATTTGTTTAAATGGTTTCAGTATGCATTGTTCATGTTTGTTTATTTTTTTTTTCCCTTGATGTCGAAATGTGATCCTTGATAACCAGTCTGTGGTGATTTGCTCAGGGATCGTACATTTTTGATTTCATTTTAGTAGAGAACAAAGCGAAAGACTTCCAGTCGGCTTAGCTTACTCTCAGAACAAAATCAATTCACATGGAAATAACATTTATGTATTACATTTTGTTTTTTTTTTTTTTTGTTTTTTGTATTTCTATTTTTGTGTTTTTATCAACTTTTGATATTTTTTTTTTTAAATTACATAATATATTATTTTTAATTGGAAACTTGCAATATTAAAAAAAAAAAATTGGAACATTATATTTTATTTGCACATTGGTTAAATGTAATTTGTCTCATTCTCTCTTTTTTTTTTGCTTCAGGTTTACCAGAAATGTTTGTATATATTTTTTTTCTTCTCAAAAAATATAATAGTAATGGAAGTCTCAGGCATTTAAGTCTATATAAAAAACATCAAACAACTTTTTTTTTTAAATTTATTCAAATTTCTTTAACATTTATAGTTATCCAGTTAGGGGGGAGGGACAATACTTCGAAAATATGCAAAAAAAAAAATTTAAGGCTCTTAGAAAATTTAAATTTTCAGCCTAATTGTCATATATTTTGACTAGACTCTAATAGTTACAACCCATTTCTCAAAATTTCTTGAAAAAAAAATATTTAAAAAATGAGTAAAAACAAATAAAAGTGAAGTAATATTTTTCAGCAAATTTTTTTTTATTTTTTTTTACTAAAGTGTACATTTTACACCCTCCCTTAAAAGTGTTGACAAATGTATTTGCTTTTTTTTTTTTAGTAATTTTTTTTAATGATATGCCTTGTGGTGAACATACATTTGTTTTTGTTGCAATGCTCTTTAAACATTAGCACAGTATACAGGGTAAAAGTAATTTAGAATATCTGAACCCATTTCGTCAATGTGCCCTTCCTTTTTTCCCCCAGCACTTATCTTTCCTTGGGATCTACTATTTTGTCATCCTATCATTGAATTAATTAATCAGTCGCATTCTCCATCATCAGCTTCATATGATTTTTTTTTTTTCATTTGGGTTAATCTTTGAATTCAGTTTAAACAAAATGACCTCAACTACCTCGATTTTTATTTTCAAAGAAATATAATTATATTTATATATATATATACACATGAGATCTTTAAAACAGTTAGAGATCCAGAATGAGATCTTAAACATGTTTTTATTTTTATTTTTCCCATCTCTCCCCCCAATCACTGCTTTACTCAGGTTAAAATCATTTTTTTTATTAAATTTGTGTCATCTGAATGACTTTTTTTTCTAATTAAAATTTCTATCATTTGGTGTTTTTTTTTTATATATGCAATGTATTGATATACATTGAGCCAGAGTGATTGGCCCCTGTTTACTTTATACTGCACCTAGTTTTGTTGGTGTTGTTTTTAAAGAGGATGAAAGAGGCTTCACTTCATTTTTATTTTTTGTTTCAAATATTTGGGTTAAAAATATATATATATATTGCAAATGGTCTTTAAAGAAAAGAAGAAATCAACATCTGAAGTTAAATCTCAAAATATGTTCCTAAACCTCTTCCATTAATCCCTCAACCCTTTATAGTCAGTACTCTCGTCATGAATACTAATATTGAAAAAAAATCAGTTAAAATTAATTTACAGCTTAAAACGTTTACCGGGCAATTTTTTGTTCATCCTGTAACTGATTATTTTTTTTATTTTTTTCAATTAGCAACTGTACATTTCATAAAGTTTTCTTTGTTTCGTTAGTTTTTTTTTTAAATTTTATGTTGTTTTTTACTGTTGTTGTTTTTTAAGTATCAATATTTTAATGTGTATTTCTAACGTAAAAAAAAACAAAGACATACAATATTAAAACGACTTGTGGAGTTTATTTATTTGTATCGTCTAGTATGCTATTAAGTTCCTGAAAAGATATTTTAAATCTCTTGTAAAAAGTTCCCTTCTTAGCCCTAACGGGCCATCGGGGCAGATGAAGTGTAGAATTCATCTGTTTCTATAACCTCGGCATAGGGATTGTGTGGTTAGCACAACGCCCAGCCGCCTTTACTTCCCCATCTTAAGTCAGGTACCCATTTAAAGCTGGGTGGACTTGTGGGACGACTTTGCACCAAATTTCACCTGGAAAAATTTCAAGGGCCTCACCGAGGATCGACGCCCAGCCGCCTTTACTCCTCCTCCCCTCCCCCTTAAACTTAAAGCCAGGTACCCATTTAAAGCTGGGTGGACCTGATAAAGTCCCGAGATTCGAACCCGGGACCCGCATGTAGATTGTCGAGCGCTCTACACCACCCGTTACCCTCATCCCTGTTATAGGTGAGTCTTTAATGGCCATGGAGGCATCATGGGAGATATATAGGTGATGTGAGTCGCCAAGGCTCGTATCGTATTCCGCGGTATGCGGATTGGGATCAGTGCTTTCTTTAGGATTGTGCGACTGTTATTTCCAGTCTTGCGCCCTGCAGATGTGGCTGAAAAACCCAAATCAATGAGCGTCACACTAGGTAGTATGTGGGGTTTTAATGATCACTTACAGTATTGTTTGTCGGTACATGTAGATACATATTATAAATGGGTTTTTATTTATCTCTCACAATTTTGTTTATACACACACAAAAAAAAATATATATACGAATGAGGTATAATTTTCGCTTACAAATGTGTTAACATTTAACATAATTTAATGGGGTTTATTTTTTCATTCACGATTTTGTTTACCGGAATCTAAAAAAAATTACCAATAACATATGTAAAAATGACGTATTCGCCTTGCAAAGACAACACGTTCTCTTTGAATCAGGGGTAGCATTAGATCAATCATAGCCACATTTATGCAGAAAAAAAAGAGTTACTGGCCCTCAACGTTATATATTTATAAAGATTTAGTAGATAAAAGTAAGTTAATAAAAACAAGCAATTAAGTCTGTTCCATTCTGGACACAGGACGTGTTAGCGCATTTTCGTGTTATGTATCAGTACGTTTGTTAGCTTTCAGTAAATATTTGTAAATTTTGGAAATGTTTATAAATTCAATTGTGTAATGCATATATTTGTAAAAAAAAAAATTATAAAGACGTTTCTTTATATTTGAAAAATTTTTTTATTGTCTCTTAAATCTAACTACAAGTGGTTTGTGGTTACTGAAATAGGACTCATAATTGAAAACATTCGAAATTATAGTCATTTAATCGTCCAAAAACTCCGTCAATTGTTGCATAGCTCTGATACTTTCAATTAAACTCAGAACACAAGCTTACTATTTCATTTGATGAGTTTCTTAATAAATCTAGGTGAAACTACGTGCTGCAGTATTTCGCACCAAATGAACGGGTTATTGAACGTACAAGGTGTATATAGCCTATAATATATAAACCCCTTAGAAGCCCTGAAGCCCGGCCCTCAGAGGTCATATCGCGAAATGAACTTTTGATGTACACATGGCAGGCCAAGACCTACAAAATGATATATACATCATGGGTCTGGGACTTATAGTTGCTGAGATATAGCGCTCCTTTATTAATATAGCTTATATAGTAAAAAAATGGTACTAAGGCCCCTTTTACGGCCCTGAGAGGTCAGATCGCGAAATGGAAAAAAGTCATTTCTTGGCAGGCCAAGACCTACAAAATGATATATACATCATGGGTCTAGGACTTATGGTTGTTGAGATCTAGGGTGATGACGGACGGACAGACAGACAGACAAAACGGGGACAATAGAGCATTTTTTTCGAAAATGCTCTAAAAAAAGAACAAAAAAAAAACTGCTTGGTGGGCGTCGCCGTAGTTCATCATAGTTCTGTCCCCTTAGTTTTCTTCATCTTTTAAAAAGAAAAGCAACAAAAGAACTGCAATGCCATTACATAAGATTGAGAACATGGTGTAGTGAGTGGAGGAAATTCCCGTATCTGTGCCCTGTAAGGTTTTCCCGAAAGGGATTAGGAAAGAGGAGATCGGATAAGGGGCGGAAAGAAAGCTTCAACTCAAGAAGGGAAACCAAAAAAAAAAAACATCTTTAAAAAAAAACACATATACGCATGCGCGCATATTTTTAGACACAGGTTTATATCCTCATCTCCTTTCGTACCAGGGTGCGGTGGCTAATTACACTTATCTGCCATGAGAAAGGAAGAAACACGTTGAAATCGGAAGTAGGGGGGGGGAGGAAATAAAAGACTCACTTGTAGTTTGTTTTTTAACCTCCAGAATATTAAACAACAGGTGTTTCCTCATTCGCATCAAGTGCGCTCCTTCCCAGACACCCTTCCTTTTTTTTTTTTCATTTTTTTTTTAATTCCCATCCCCCCTGTACCTGAAGTTGATTATTATGATCATGCTGGAAAGAGAATTAGTCATCCTGAGTGGGTTTTTTTTTAAATTTAAATTGTTTAATTCACCCCTTTTGAAACTTTTTAACTCTAAAAAAATGGCCTATTCCAGTGTTTCCCAAACTTTCGATATCTATGTCCCCCCCCCCTTTTTTTTTTCGTAATACTGAGTATCTCCAGTAATAACAACCAATTCTTGCATATATTGTTTTTGTTTTTTTTTATTATAAGGGTTTCCCATCATTTCAATGGTTTCGCTTCAGCAGCCGTGCATGTTTACAAGATGTTCTCAGTCCGGTGCAGACGTGCAGCGTGTACCCCCCGACAAACTCTTCGTGGTACGCGTACCACACTTTGGGAATCACTGGGGATATTCTATTCACGACGGAAATGTCTGTGTGAAACTATTATTGAATTCAATTGTACGTTGGAGGTCCTGGACGAAAAAATACAAAGGAACATTCATGGGCCCTAGATATAGTTACATGGGGGGGGGTTTCCTATGAACAACGCTGTCAACGTCGTTGCTTGCTAATCCTGGGCACTTATAATCCATTGACCACAGGGGGCGGGGCGGCTCAATTATCAAGTCATGTTTGACCTTTTAGGTAACGGCAAGGTTAAAGTCAGGCCCGTAGCGTGCGGGGGGCGGCCCCCCCTGCGTTTTGTCTGCCCCCCCCCCGCTTATTTGTTCTACTTAGTAAAATGTATTACCTGGCCCCCTGCTATTGCCTGGCTCCTGCCGTAGAATGCCTGGTTAAAGTCACAATCGGGAGCCCCATTTGATGTTGGGGGGGGGTGATGACCATCTGCCTAGTTTGCCTATATAAAATAACGCCCCCCCCTAACTTCAAATTAATGCCTGGATTTATTCGCTTACCTACATTGTATTTATAGTTTCTAGCACTTGCTGAAATCTGACCACATATTCAAGTTATTTTTTGGTTGAAGGAAATTGAAAAAAAAAATCGGAGAATTGGCCTTTAGTACTCTATTCTTGTGGACAGAGAAACAAGGTGACCACATAGGGCTTCCAAACATTTATTCCGATTAAATATGAAGCTAAGTGGGCCTAGACAAGTACTTTTTGTCAAGGGCCACAAACATCCCTGGAAGTGTCTTTTGGGACCCCCCAAAGACCTAAGGATGGTTGTTTTAGTCTTAACCCATTAGCGCATAGCGTCCTTTTTTAAGGACAAAACTTTCCGGGCCCATAATATGGGCTACATACATTTTTTTTTAGAGTTTTTGAGTTAGGTAAAGTCAATAACTACCCAAACTACGTGTCCTGTGCAAATCTTATTAAAAAAAAAAACTCATGCATTAATGGGTTAATTTAACCAACTTGACCACAAGGTAGCGGTGTGGTGGACGAGACCAAGACGTGAACTAAACACTAATTTGGCAGCAGTCACTGATTTACCCATAAACGCGTGATTAGGGGATCATGGGAAGAGGCGGACAACTCAAGTGTCCACATAGGGCATCAATGGAAGAGGGGACACCACAGAAGGTGTTCTCTTAGGGCATCAATGGAAGAGGGGACACCACAGAAGGTGTTCTCTTAGGGCATCAATGGAAGAGGGAACACCACAGAAGGTGTTCTCTTAGGGCATCAATGTAAGAGGGGACACCACAGAAGGTGTTCTCTTAGGGCATCAATGGAAGAGGGAACACCACAGAAGGTGTTCTCTTAGGGCATCAATGGAAGATTAGTTAAAATCGTGATACTGCATCCTGAGCTGAAACATTTCTTAGCTGATTGTATGATTGTTTATGAACGTTGCCTAGCATCTTATAATAAAAATCTGTTGACAGAACCTTTGATTTTGTTATAATTTTTTGAATCGAACTGTACATGTAATTCTTGAACCCTGGGAATTATTAAATGTTAATAACTGTAGATGAAAAAAAGATACATATCTAGAAAAAAAGAACCGAATTTGACTTGCAGAAGAAAAGATTGGGCCCTATAGAAAAAGAGAGACTCGTCAAAGGGTTTTGAATTGAGTTTTGTGGGGGGCCCTAAATATTCTGGGGCCCTAGACCCTTAAAGCCGCCTCTGCATTTTCGGGGATACACGGTAGATGTAGCTTATTATTTATTGGTTTAGTTGGCAACTATCACTATAGTTATATTGAACGCGCTTTCATAGTCTCATTCTTGTTTTGAAAGTATCCAACCAGTGGCGTAGTGAGCTTATCTCGCGCCCGGGACACAATACCTTTTTATCGCCCCCCCCCCATTCAAAAACCATATAATATTATATGTAAAATAGACCATTTGGCGTCCCTATGTGAGTAAGGCCCGGGGCATGATGCCCCCTTGCCCACCCCTTGTAATCAAAGCTAAATACGTTCATGTCCTTTACAGTAGTCTGTCATTTTGTTTTAGTTTCAGTCTCATTTTAATAAAACGTAAATAAACTCATAAACGTTTATATCCGGTAATGTGTTTAAAAAAAAACTGATTTTATTTTGTTTTAGTTTCAGTCTCATTTTAATAAAACGTAAATAAACTCATAAACGTTTATATCCGGTAATGTGTTTAAAAAAAAACAACTGATTTTATTTTGTTTTAGCTTCAGTCTCATTTTAATAAAACGTAAATAAACTCATAAACGTTTATATCCGGTAATGTGTTAAAAAAAACAACTGATTTTATTTTGTTTTAGCTTCAGTCTCATTTTAATAAAACGTAAATAAACTCATAAACGTTTATATACGGTAATGTGTTTAAAAAAAACTGATTTTATTTTGTTTTAGCTTCAGTCTCATTTTAATAAAACGTAAATAAACTCATAAACGTTTATATCCGGTAATGTGTTTAAAAAAAAACAACTGATTTTATTTTGTTTTAAGCCTTTCTGAAACAGTAAACAGAGCCCTGACAAAGTTAGCCATTGTGGAGCGCTCTGTAAACATTTCCTCCCAATTAGAATGAGAAATAAACACATTTAGAAATTGACGGGGGGCCCCTATTGACTTTAAGGCCCCTGACAAATATTTCCTTTCCCTCGCAGCGGCCCTACACTAATGCATATTTTTAAATTAAGATGAATAATTAATTTTTTTATATATAAGGGACATAACTCAGGCTCAGCAGTAAGCTAAGAGTTAATTAAATTGTCCGTTTTATTTTTGATATGAAACGTGAAGATGTATTGTTTGTCACACAATAAATCTATTAAGATAGTTTTATTTCTGTATTTTAAAGACGATACGACATTTTTTTTAAGACCTAGGCCTACTCAGAAAAGAATTCGGTTGTTGGTTCAAAATAATGGACTGGAAATTGTTTATCTCAATAGTACTGAGTATTAGTCCAAGGTAGAAGATGGAAGCTTGCCAAAAATGACTAAATGTATTGGTAGCTACCGGTAGTAAGAACCGACATTCCGGCGTTCTTTTTACAGTCTTCAGAAGACAGAAGAAAGTAAGGTAAAAAAAAAAAAAGAATAGGAAAAGATAATCTAATCCATGTTTTCTGAATGAGGAAGACATGATTAGAAATCGTTTGAATTGTACGACATCGTTAGCTGATACCTTCAGCTCGCTTACCGGTATGTGTAATGAAATGAATCTGTCATATAAATGATATATGTGTTTGTGTAATGAAATGAATATGCCATATAAATGATATGTGTGTATGTGCGCATCATGGCCCAAATTGTATAAGCCCAATGATTCTCAAACTTTAGCGATTTGCGACCTGCGAAAGAAAGAAAAAAAGAACTCAAGAATATTTTCAATTTATCTATGTATTCTCTGATAGTAAAGTAAAGTTCCCTTAGCCCTGGCGGGCCATCGGGGCAGATGAAGTGTAGAATTCATATGTTTCTATAACCTCGGCATATGAAGGGATTGTGTGGTTAGCACAATGCCCAGCCACCTTTACTTCCCCAACTTAAAATCAGGTACCCATTTAAAGCTGGGTGGACTTGTGGGACGACTTTGCACCAAATTTCACCTGGAAAAATTCCACGAGTCTCACCGAGGATCGAACTCAGGACTCTCAGGTCGACAGTCGAGTATCTACACAACTCGGCCATCCGTCCCACATTCTCTCTAATAGGCATGGTCATAATTGTTTTCAAAATTGGCGATGCACTTCATATCAGTCTGCGACCCACGTTTGGCTCGCGCCCCCACTCTTTAAAAACTACTGTATTAGCCTGTGTGTGTTTTTTTATATTATACCGATAGAGTAAAGTCATGATCGCTCTAAGCTGTGCTCACGCGCACACAACTCGAAGAGGTCGAGCACACACATTACAATAGAGCGCAAACATAAATGGTTTAGGGCTTTATTAAAACCGGTGGTCTGCCGATATCCAGTTCAATTGCGCGGCAGAAAATAGTTGACCCCTTTAAAAAAAAAATAAAGAGTGAAAACTTAAATAGCTCTGTGGTTAGTTATTTCGACACTTGTGTACAACGACCGGAGTTCAAATCTCTTTCAAACATTCGATGCTATTTTTTTTTTGGTCTTAAATAAATATCAGTTTGTTAATAGAAAACATTCTAGCTTGATTGTTTTACGAACTAGTTTAGTTTCTCAATTTCGTTCACGAGATAAAAATAAATAGAACCATATTAGTTAAAACTACATATTTATTATAGAATCATTTCTTCGTTAATTTTTAATTTTAAAATATGTAGGACTACACATATTTTATAAAGTAACGTTAGTATGTTTTATAAATATTACTTGAATTTATTCCTTAAATAATCAACCCTTGGTGAATGTGTGTGTGGGGGGGGGGGGAGGGGGAGAGTTGGAGTTATTGCCTATAGTTAGCGATCCACATAATATTTGAAACGAAATGCCAACGGTAACATCAAGCGCCATTATATTAGGGTTAGCGGGAGTACTCATTTTTTTTTCGGGTACCAGCAATTATATTAGGGTTAGGAAAAGGGTTAGGATTAGGGTTAGGGTTAGGGGTAGGGGTAGGGGTAGGGATATAGGGTTAGGGTGTGGAGCAATATCTATTGATGTAACCCGGAAAAAAAAATACGAACTCCGTCTTGATGTTACCGTAGCCGCTGCGTATTTGAAAACCATTTGTATTTACATTAATATGAACTTTTATTGTAGGGAGGAGTTCTTTGCCCCTAGTCCGTCTATTGGCTATGCTTATACACGTGACTCTTACTGCACTTGTTTTTCATGTAGTCATATTCTCTCGTACGGTTGCAGCATCGATAGCATATACTGTACCTTAATCTTGGTTTTTTTTTTAGAAATCATTCTTGGTTTTAAGCGCTTTATTTATTAATAATAATTTTTTAATATTTTTTTCCCCTTTCGTTACTCAAGTCCAAGTTAAATGACTCTGTCGAGAAGTTTAACGACACTATTCTCACTCATGACTCTCCCTGCTTCTATCCGTTCAGCAACACCTTTATACACAACATCATCGCCTTCATTGGAACTAACCACAGTCCTACCTTCTTCCCTCCTCCTCCGCCCACAAGAGTACTATTGGCTGATTGGACAGAAAAAAACCGAACGTTTAGTAAAGTGAAGAACTGAAGGGAGGGTAGGTAGGGTGGTTGGGGTGAGAGGGTGGATCGGGGGTGGGGGCGACTTGAGTTACTTGCATAGTTGTGAGTTGCTTACAAAAATAAATAAATAAAAAAAAACATATTTAAATAAATAGAATATATACCTCTAGTTAGATTGATAGACAAATAGATAAATGGATGGATAGATAGACAGACACAGACAGACAGACAGACAGATAGATAGATAGATAGATAGATAGATAGATAGATAGATAGATAGATAGATAGATAGATAGATAGATAGATAGATAGATAGATAGATAGATAGATAGATAGATAGATAGATAGATAGATAGATAGATAGATAGATAGATAGATAGATAGATAGATAGATAGATAGATAGATAGATAGATAGATAGATGGATGGATGGATGGATGGATGAATGGATGGATGGATGGATGGATGGATGGATGGATGGATAGATAGATAGATAGATAGATAGATAGATAGATAGATAGATAGATAGATAGATAGATAGATAGATAGATAGATAGATAGATAGATAGGCTTAATATTCTGTAAATATCGCAAAGCCAGCACAATTACAAATGCCACCCACTGGCACTCAGCGTCCAGCAAGTTGTTTGGTCACTAAACTGTCTTTCCCCGATGACAGATATTAATCTAAAGTAATCACTCATCCATCCATCCATTCATATATTTAAAAAAAAAAAAAATTATCATGTGTCAAGTTTAAACTCCGCGTTCCACATTTAATAATGGGTTTCAGTATTACCGGCTTCCCAGCTACGACACCGTTGGCCGTATTAAACTGAGGTTGTTAATTGTGCTGGTACTACTACTACCACTAGGCTCCAGCTACTTGGTCGTAGCTGTAGCTGTATGGAGAGTTGGAGACTATGCCGGTCGGGCTTTTTGTTCTTTAATCTGAAGCCGAAGTTAACGACGCAAAGAGGCCACAGTCCTTCCGAGACAAATAATTTTATCCTTCAAAAATCTTTGGTCCATTTCTCACTGTCCAGTGTACACGGAAGCCAGGGGGGACAATAAATTATCCCCCCTTCCTACCTCTCCCCTCCTCTTCCGGGCCGCCCATGGCTGACCCCCCCACCCCCACCCAACTCTGTCCACCTCGCCGATTAGTCACAGTTTCACACCTTTTTTTTTCTCTTTAAAATGGTAATTAATGTAACGTCTTAGTTTCACAAGGTACTTACACAGGCCAGTGAAATATGTAGCGATCCATAGGAAAATATAAAACATGCACGGAATAAATGTCTATTGTTGATATATAATGTATAATCATATACATACACATAAATATTTACATAAATATATATATATATATATATATATATATATATATATATATATATATATACATGTATATATGTTACGATCAATGTCTGCTAGGTGGCCAATGTCAAGGTAACAATGGGGGGAAAGTATCGTGTGAAAGAGATAACCATTAATTAAGAACTTTTCGAACATTAAAGCAAGATAAATTTACTGCAAACAGATTTGCCAGCCACTGGGCGTGGCTGACATCTTTTCTTATACATCAACATATTTTGTTGAGATTTGAAGTTCTTTTGAGACTATTTGACATAACTAAAACGATGACCAGACACCTCATCATGCGAGACATTTCACCATTGCAACATTTCATCATTTGCAACATTTCATCATTGCAACATTTCATCATTACAAATCCTTTTAAAAAAAAAACCCTAGTATGACTGTTTTTTTTTTTTATCGTGAACTTCTCTCGCCGCCACCAACCAAAACCGATAGTGAGGCGGCCATGGAGGTAATCACCATGACCTGAAATATTCATTGGTCCTCACCGGTGATCGAACCCGGTACCCTCAAAATCGACAGTCAAGCGTTTTACAGGTACGACCCAGGTAGATGTTTAATTTTCTGCCCATAAAAACGGATCTGCAATGAAATAAAACCCGAGGCTGTCTAAACCTCCTCCCCCCCCCTCCCCCCACACCTCCGTGGCGTAGCGAGATTAACTCGCGCCCTGTGCACAATATCTTTTTTAGCGCCCCCCACCCCACCGCCCCACCCCCACATTCGAAAAACCATATAATGTTATATGTAAAATATACCATTTGGCGCCCCTTTATGAGTAGCGCCCGGGGCATGATTCCCCACTTGCCCACCCCTCGTTACGCCACTGCTGCTTCTACCCCCCCTCTACCCATTTTAGTAACGCCACTGAATTTTATCCCTATTTTGTTTTCCATACCAGTCGAGAAGTAGGAAAGTAAATTAGGTCTATTACGTCCCCCTTTTTTTTTGTTGCTCTTATGTTGTTGTTTGTTAGTAAGTATACTCAAGCACCGCACTATTCTCATCGTATTTGACCTAGTTTCAGGGGGGGGGGAGTAATTGAAATCTAAATATAGAACTAGAACTATAAAAAAAAAGGGAAAGCATCACCATGTTTTCATCACAATGTGTGTGCAACATGAAATGGTCTTCCCCGTTAGATTCTCCTGCGTAAAGTATGGTGTGAAGAATGATAGAGGAAGAAAATGTTTTAATGAATAATTTTGAAGACATGGACAGACATCGTCCCTGCTAGGCCAGACATAAGATGATCGTACAAACGCAATTACCCATCGATCGCTTGCTTTTTTTTGCATACCAATCAATCGATCAATAATGATTCATCTTTGTCTATTTATCGACTATCTCCCATCTCTCTCACTCTCCCTCTCTCTCTATCCCTCTCTCTCTCTCTCTCTCTCTGTTTGCTGTTAATAACTTGAAATAAAAACAGAAAATGGTTTTGTCGAATTAATAAAAAAGCAAGTTTACTTTCCTTTACTCTATCTGTAATATATATATATATTTTTTTAACACTTAACAAGTGACTTTCAGAAGCGGCCCTTAGATATTGGCGTCTATGGCAACCACCTAAGCCAAGCGCCCCCTCCCTCCTCCCGATAGAAAATGTTTTTGATATAGACGCAATACACTAACGGCTCTAAGCACCCACGTTTGACATTTGCCCAAGACCAGAGGCGTACCTAGGGTGGGGGGAGGTGTGGTCCTAATTCGAAAGTCCCCCCGGGCCCCAGCTTGAGGGGGGGGCCCAAATTTCTTTTTACATTAAATATTATGTACATTATCTCATGTCATGGTGTCGAATGTCAAAATGCAGGGATCCCAAAAGAGGCCACGCCCCCCGGACCCCCAAATACTTAGGTTCGGCACTGATGTCATGGTGTCGAATGTCAATAAGCAGGTGTCCCAAAAGAGGCCAAGCTCCCCGGGCCCCCAAATTCTTAGGCTCGGCACTGATGTCATGGTGTCGAATGTCGATAAGCAGAGGCCCCCACAAAGAGGCCAAGTCCCCCCCGGGCCCCCAAATCCCTTGGTTTGGCACAGCCCAAGACTGACCCACGCACTTTTGACCGAAATGCTAATGCCGCGATGTTCTCAAGATGTTCCATTACAGTGTCATCTTATGTCTTTAATGAACGTGGCATTTCGAACTAATGTATGACTAATGTATGACCTAATGTATGACTAATGTATGACTAATGTATGACCTAATGTATGATTAATGTATGACCTAATGTATGACTAATGTATGACCTAATGTATGACTAATGTATAACTAATGTATGACTAATGTATGACCTAATGTATGACTAATGTATGACCTAATGTATGACTAATGTATGACTAAAAAAAAATTCTCCGTCGTGACAGAGGCGGGCCTCACTAGTCAAACATTCTTTCAACAAAACAATTTCTAAGCAGGAATACGACGCGGAGTGGTGTTTTTTGACTTCACCTCTGATTCCAGAATAACTAGAACCCCCCCCCCCGACTCCCTCCCTTCCCCCTCCCCACACACACACATACAAACCTGAGTAGATTCTAAATTTAGCAACCATTGAGTTGTACTCGATTGCCATATTTAGAGCAAAAGGTGACGCTAAATATTAAAAAAAAAAGACACTGAATGAGGTCATCAGTAAATAACGCACGGATGTATTTCTCTCTCCCCCTCCTGCCTGTTTACACCCCCCTCTCGCCCTCCACCCCCTTCACTATTCACCATTATGTCTAAATAGTATGTACCCCCTCCCCTCCCCCCATCACTCTACCTTTGGCGATTCCTACACACTCTAACTTCTATCCAGACCTAAGCACACTTTTTGTGGTTTTTTTTTTTTTAAACCATTATCAATTGCATCTCTTAACCTCTCACTCCTCCCCCCACCCCCTCCATACATAAAAAAAATATAACAGCACTCTGTCCTCCCCCCCTCAGTCCCTTTTTTTTCCATCTTTTCTTCTTCTTTGACCTATTTCTCGGCTTGACCTACAATCCTGATTCCAGTGTTCTCGTTTTGCAATCAGGACATCAGCCTGTTGACTGTGAGCACATGGTGTAAATGTGTGCAATGTGTGTGTGTTTGTGTGTGTGTGAGTGTGTGAGTAAGTAAGCAAGCAAGTGCTAACCTCTACATAGATTAGGATGTGTGTGTGTGTTTTTGAGTGTGTGTGTGTGTATGTATGTGTGTGTGATTATATCACAAAATAGGTCAGTTTATATGTGTTCGCGTGTTAGAGTAGCAAACTATATAGGGTTAGTGTATATATATTTTTTTTTTTCCCCCCCCCCCCCCCCCCCCCCCCCCCCCCCCCCCCCCCCCCCCCCCCCCCCCCCCCCCCCCCCCCCCCCCCCCCCCCCCCCCCCCATATATATGTGTGTGTGTGTGTGTGTGTGTGTGTGTGTTTGAGTGTGTGTGTGTATGTGGGAAAAGGGGGAGGGGGGGTAAGTTTCTGAATGTATGTGAGAGAGAGAGTAGAACTATTTGGTAGAATTTCTGTTCCATTATGTCCCAGAGATCAGAGTGTGGAGAGGGAAGGTGGAGGGGATTTTGCTGGTAGGGCGGGGTGGGGGAAAGAGTGGCGGCAGGGGGGATGGGTCAAATGTCTTTCAGTACATCAGAGATCAGATCAAATAACACTAGACATGATAATATAATGATATCCAAAAAGCGTGATCAGGGTTTATTGACAGTAACCCACAGAAGAAAAAAATGCACAGTTCGAGGGGGAGAAAGAGGGGGAGAGGGGGAGAGAGACATACTTATATAGACGGTCAGACAGATAAGACAATTTGATTGATAGATAGATAGATAGATAGAAAAAAAAAAAAATTTGATAGATAGATAGATAGACAGATAGATTTGATAGATAAATAGAAATATAGATAGATGAATGGAATTTGATAGATAGATAGATAGATAGATAGATTGATCGATAGATCGATATATATATATATATATATATATATATATATATATATATAGATGTTATAGATAGATAGATAGATAGATAGATAGATTGATAGATAGATAGATAGATAGATAGATAGATAGATAGATAGATAGATAGATAGATAAGATTATGTCTTTGTTCGGATGGAATAAAAAAAAACCCCGCAATCCCTGATACTCTCTGCATCAAAGGTTCTCATAGTGTACGGGTATCTAAATAATTTGACATGGGGCGAAAAACTTATATAATACTTACTTTTAGAGCGTTGGCATTTCGCTACTTGCTGCAATATAGTTGTATGAATAACTTATGGTCCTTATACCCATTGATGCATATTGAGCTTTTATGTTATTTATCCGTGATTCTCATTTCACGTGCGTCACGATGTTTATTGAATGGATCTACGTACTTTTGAAAATCATATCTTTTTTACATTATTTCCCGCTATTTAAATTTTTAAAATGACCGGTGGATCTGTTTCCGGTCTTCTCCATTCACATCTATACACGCTTAATGTAGGACAGCTCATACCCACCATCACACATTACTGGCCGCCATCTGGAGTACCTCAGTATTATCTCACCAGTGGCCCATATCTGATTGCCTCAGTATTATCTCACCGTTATTACCATCTAAGTACCTCAGTATTAATATAACCAGTGGCCGCCATCTGAGTACCTCAGTATTATCTAACCAGTAGCCGCGACAAAGATACCTCGGTATTATCTCACCAGTGGCCGCCATCTGAGTACCTCCAGTATTATCTCACCCTTGTCTTCGCCATCTGAGTACCTCATTATTATCCCACCAGCGGTAATGACAGATAACGTACCCATAAGTATTATCTCTTGCCAATTTAATCCATCTGAGTACCTCATTATTATCTCACCAGTGGCCGGCAGGTAACGTACCTCAGTATTATCTCGCCAGAGGCCCGCCATCTGAGTACCTCAGTATTATTTCACACTTGGCCGCAAGTGAAGCACCTCACACCTCCACAATCTCATCAAAATGAACGGCCAGTAACTTCAAACCCTCACCGACTATCCCCCCGAGTATCACCCCCACCACCACACACACACATCTTTCTCTCCCCCAACTCACAATCATCAATAGAACATTATTCTCTCTTTTTTTTACCACCTTTCTTTTTGGTTGACCTGCCGCTTCGTCTCGGCCATTCATTCCAAGAAACTTGAGCAACTGTAAAAGGGGGAAAAGAGACATATATGTGTTTGTGACGGGGGTGGGGGGAAGTGAATAGGCTATTACGTACATACACCCACAGCACTGGTGAAATGTCATGAGAGGGAGTTAGAGTTCTCGGAAGGGAGAGGTGGAGGTGGAGGGAGGGGGTGGTCTCTGGGATAACACCTCGAGAGGTCAAGAAGGTAAGAAGGGTGTGAAAATCAACAGAGCTGGAATGTTTGCCACTGACGCATGTGGGGGGGGTGGGGAAGGGGGGTTGGGGGGCAAAAAAAAAAGTTTAGGAATAAAACACAATTTTTTTTTTTTACTTTTCGCTGGCTCCTACACCCAGATTAAACATATACAAACACATATGTATTGAAATATTAAACAGACTGACAGACGTAAAGACATAATCAAAAACGTTCTTACTTGCTTAATTCCCCAAACTTCTAAAAATTCTGGTGGAGTAAAGGGCTACTGCAATTATAGCTCTCCAGCGCACTTTGATTATTTTTTTTTTTTGGGGGTGGGGGAGACATTTTTTCAGCTCACCCATTGTCAGGTTCCATTGCCTCATTTCTTGTTTTCAAGACATTCTCCGTGTGGTTTTTTCTTCCGGGGTCCGGCCACAGGTCCAACATTTCTGTGGCCTGGGTGGTGGTTCAACT